>OU426853.1:8137660-8280160 GCA_911387685.1 Dolichovespula media
CGGATTTTTCAATAGAAATATTCTTTTATTTATAAACTCTTGAAGGAAATCACACTACGTATTATTCTGAATAATGTATTCATATTTATTTTAATAATATCTCTCGCGGTTGTTTTGCCTTTCATTAAATATATTTTGTTAATTTCCATCTGCCATTCATATTTTTTTTAACGAGCATGCTTGTTAAAAAGCTTATTACGGATAAAATATTTATAGAGAGAGAGAGAGAGAGAAAAACATTGTAAATAATGGCAATTATAGTTGTTACAAATTTTACATAAAACGTTCATATAAATGATGATTTTCGAATGATCCTCTTTTTCAACATAATTTTTAATCGTTTACAGTAACGCTGTCGTATAAGAAAAGAAAAAAAAAAGTAAAATAAAAAATAAAAAAGAAGGAATAAAAGGAGTTCGTTTAATCCTGCTTCTACGGTTTTTCACATCGCGAGAGAACGATTTTGCGATCCTTTGAAAGTCGTAAAATGTTAGAAACCTTTTGAAAACGAGCAAAGTTCAAATCTTCGTTCATACATCCTTAAAATATATCGGTATAAAGAGAATAATCACGTCGTTTGAAGAAGATTTTTCACGGAAGAACGCATTTCGCGTTCTCGCTTGTTATTCTTGACAATAAACTCGAGGATTTTCACATTTAACGATAGAGTGACGCACCGACGACAAATGCGCACATTTTTCTCACTTATTTTCTCAGCAAACATCAACTTGTAATTTTGTCTCATAAAATTCGAGAGCAACGTTATTATTGTACGTCAAGGTTCCATCGCATGCAAACGTAAACGACGAAATTTTCTACCTTCATGCATTCCCAATTGCATTCGTTTTCATAACGAATGAATCTTTTTTACCTTTTTTTTTCTCTCTCATCCCATGGATGTTTCTTTTTTCTTCTTTCTTTTTTTTTTGCTATTTACAATTTCTCGTAATACACATCGTAATAATCGTGTACCGTTATAATTTTTAATCCTTATCACATCAACTGTCAGAAATACTGCCAACCACATGTTTTTCTTTTTTTGATTTTCGATATTTATGATCACTCAACGTTTGTATCAATGACAATAGTCATGTAAAAATTATACAACTATTCTTCTGTGAGTGATGAAAATACATAAAATTTGTTCATATTCAATAGGGATTCAATATTCTTGGAATGATAATGATTAAAGTTAACTATAATTTGTTAACGATAATGGACAATTTTATTGATTATCAATCAGATCTATCGACGTGTAATAATTTCTTTAAAAATGAAAACAATTTCGAAAGAATTACATTTAATTTTTTTATTTCAAAATGATTTTCACGAGAAAAGAGATATCAAGTGTATCAAATGTGGAATCAATGTGAACGAAATTTATTTACTTTCGTAAAGGAATGGAAAAAAAAATAAATAAATAAAAAAAAAGGAGAAAAAGAAAGATAAAACCCGATAGGAGAGAAAGAAAGGAGAGAGAGAGAGAGAGAGAGAGAGAGAGAGAGAGAAAAAGAAATTGACTTTTCACGAAGTAATTCTTATCCAGTCAAAGACGTAGACCACGTATTCGTTTCTTGGATTTGAGGTTAAGCCTGCTGTGGGTCAGGGAGATCACGTGAGCAGACAAGTTCAGAAGGAGAATATCTTCATTCATCGGGATTCACTGTCAAATATTTAAGGAGCTACCCAATGGGGATTTCAGCAGCTCGGGGGAATCAGGGTTAACCATTGCCCAATCTGAGTGGTTTCTCATCTCTGGTTCTCTCTGGTTATCTCTCTCTCTCTCTCTCTCTCTCTCTCTCTCTCTCTTTCTCTCTCTCTCTCTCTCTCTCTCTCTCTCTCTCTCTCTCTCTGTCTCTGTCTCTGTCTCTCTCTCTGTCTCTCTCTCTTTTACACACTCCATTTCGTTCTGTGGTTAATCAACCACCAAAGCTTAAGCTTGGAATTACTCTGATTCGCTTCGTCCTTCTGATTACGAAATGTCGCAAAATAGCCTATAAACTCCATTATAGATCTCCTAATAGCACGGTTTTAATAATTGATCAATGAACGATGTTGTATTTTTCGGGTTTATACTTCGTTTACGTAAGCAGCTTACGTGGTCATTTAATACAATAGATCGTTAAAAGGAACTCGTTGAATTTATCAGTGCTTGAGTTTTAACGGGTGAAATTGACGAGTCGGAAAATCGATAATTCGAGATCTTATTCTTATTTCTTTTTTTGTTCTTTTTTTTTTCTTTTTCGCTCGTATTAAAACCACATTCGAAATAATTAAAGCGAGACTTAGCATTGAAACGTTTTCAAGGTGATCGTTTGTTCGCGAAAAATATCGATAACAGCTGTAGACGGTTGGCTTCGAGAAGTCGAAGGGTGAGGAGAACGCGCGACGTAAAGAGGAATGCTATTGGCTGTTCGGTAATACCAAATGCAAATACAACCGATCGATCGCTCTCGTTAAAATTGCGATAACAGATATGTTTTCTATCGACGATAATGACGCATAAGACACTAATGTAGTGGGAATGCCCATATATACAAATAATCGCTCATAAACATTTATATGTCGTCACATCAATAAAATCGTGACTCGCGTTACATTAGTGCGAGCAGATCGTCCACTAAATCATTAAATTCCTTCGGAAAAAGAAAAAATTCACGGAAAATTTGAAAAATTTTTCCGCCCTTAATTAATCCATTCGTGAGGGGTTAACGCCATTCGAGAAATTCGGAATTGATTATCGGCACATTAAATAATTTCTAAACGCGTATTAGACGAGGAGTTTGATCGATTGTTAAGAAAAAATAAATAAACAAAAAACTAAATAAAGTTTACATTATCCTCCTTATGAGCGATTGTAATCTAGAAATAATATGTTCTATCGAATCAAATTCTGCTTATTCATTTACGATCCCTTCGATACTTTATCCTTAATAATTCACGATAAGAATTATATCTGACTATCGTAATGCATACGTTTGCGATATACACTTCTACCTCGTGTCAGGAAACTTTCGGCTAGAAAAGAAATACTTGAACGAGAAAATCGAAATATCAGGACAATCAAACTTCTGTACGAATATTTTTCTCCCTATTTTCTATTCAATTTTATATAAATTATTTGGACTATACATCATTGAGATATCTACGTGAATTTTTAGAATCCTATTTGTTTTCATCCAAAACGAGAAATATATCGATACGATCTTTTAATTCAACCTTATTTCATAACGCGTATAATTAATTCAAATTCCTATCTAATTTCTATCCATATATGCAGATATCGATTTGCATGACCAACTTCAAATAATGAAAAGACGAATGTGAGAATTTAATTGACATCATATTTCACCTTCCAATAACATGAATTACGTGTCGCAACTCCTACGGAAACCTGTTATCCTATTCGATTCATCAAATTCTATAATTTATTGTGGAACTAAAGAGATGCAAAAAATATTACCAAAACACTGTCAAAAAACGTTATTAAACGAATCTGAGAAATTTATTTGCGACTTATTTACGACATTATTTTACTCATAAACATTATCATTCTGTGGATGGGTACTCCATTATAAAATATGCTTTGAATGTTTTATAAACCTGATAGCCAAAAAAGATAAAGTTAAGCTTCTTTTCTTAAGTCCATTTCGTGATCAAAAAAATAGATCAATCAGATTTAAAAAGCATTATTCTCTCTCTCTCTCTCTCTCACACACCTTCAATTACTCGTGAAAAATTTTCATTTAAATTATACTTTACGTACAGTTAAACCGCAGTACTTAAAATCACAAGGGTCTCATGAAACTCAGCTTAACGGATTATCCACGAAGTATCGATGAACTCCACAATAGTGATCCTTTTTACTATGTCCAAACTTCATTCCTATATATCACGAGCGTTAACGGATTGCCTGGGAAATCGAGATAAACGTAATTAGAACGAATTCGTGGAATCACAGGGATGATATCGTGTTCTCGCAACAAATAAAGGATGGCCAAAGGAAAAGGAAGATGCACGAGGACTAAAAGGGCATACGTCCTGGAAGCGTTCAAGTGCATCGACCTGAAACACTTCATAAGGGATGAACGCTTTCAGAAGGAGAGATAGAGAGAGATAGAGAGAGATAAAGGGAGGGAGAGAGAGAGAGAGAGAGAGAGAGAGAAACGACTAGAACGAGAAAATGATATAAAGAGAGTGCAAAAAAAAAAGAGTAAAGACGGAAATAAGTAAAAGATAGAAAGGAAAAGATGAATAGAGGCAATCGAATAACCGGACCGGATTTTTCGTTAACGAAGAAACTCTCGAGAGAAGATCTCATTTATTTTCTCTCTCTCTCTCTCTCTCTCTCTCTCTCTTGCTCTATTGAACGCAAAGAGTTAAAGTACTCGTAATGCATTGAGAATAAACGAAATATTCGATCGTACGTTCACATTGAATACGAGCCGCAATTTCGTTTTGCGACCGGATTTGTCGAACTTTCTGAAATTTGTAATGCGACTTTCCATATTCTCGGGATAAGCCGGGATCTATGTTAAAAGTATTCGACACATCTCATAAACCGCACATGTTCACAAGCATAGAGCAGTTTTCCAACGAAAGAATACCAGAAACCAGAGAATCTAGGTGGGCTTCGAAGAAACGACACAAGCTAGCTGGTATCATTGATGGCGAAATAACTTTGAACATTTATGAAAGTTCGAAATACTATTTACAATTTCCACGTGTAAATATTACGTGGCTTGCTAACCACGTACTCTATTAACAGAGAATTGCGATGGAACGTAAAGATTCTTTACTAAACTTTTATGGGAAACCATTTTTGAGGCTATACCTTTTTCGTTTTTACGATAATGAATATGTCCCTTCGAGTTCGTCCTCGTCGAAGCGTTATTTATTGGCATCGTCAAATTTTATGATTCGCACCAATTTTTGTTATGCTAATCTTAGACGATTTATTTTTATTTATTTCTTTTTTCTTTTCCTTTCCGTAAGTGTGACACAAGTACACTTCTCAATTATATTTTATTATCCAATATCATAAATAAAGAAAAGTGAAGTATTCAATGGAGATTAATCTCAATCGAAGAATCCTTTTACAAATTACGAAAAAGTAATTTTTCCGAAATAACGTTTCGTATGCGGATAATAATCCAATAAAAAAAAAAAGAAAAGAAAAATCAAACAAATGTATTCCCCCATTTATCTAGATACCGAAACGATTTAGAATTGAAACGATTTTTATTTTAGAATGCATTTGCAATACTTTTCAATTACTCGTAAAATACTCGTACTTTTATGACCGTACTCCCGAGAGAAAAGTTTATTGTACGATTGATTCGATATCATTGTTAGAAGTCTATCGTATTCTATGGTTTGCATATAGTTGTTTAAGTTTATGAGAAAATCAATATCGATGTCTTCTATTTCTGGTTTGCAGTATTGTCTTTGGAAGAAAAGATGATGACGTTGAACGTGATCATATTCTCCGTGTTCGCTATTCTCGAGGGAACGGTACTGGCAATGGAGGAACCCCCTTCCTCTTCATCTACGCACACTCAACGTCTTAGTCAAGCAATATCGGATCTGGTCTATGATGAACCTGCGGAAAAAAGAGCGTACACATATGTTTCCGAATATAAGAGATTGCCGGTATACAATTTTGGTCTTGGAAAACGATGGGCCGACGTTAACGATGGCAAGGTAACGTCTATTATTTACAAAATATAATTTCATTTGTTATTAATCGAATCATTCATCTAATTGCAAATTATTCGATATACGATTTATCTTTGACAATAGAAATTCGTAATTAACGAAAATATTCGTATATTTTCATTAACTCTACATTGAAATGCATAAACATCTAAAATATTTTATTGTTCCACAAATGAATCCTATTATGTCAACGCAATAAATTTATAAAATGGTCAAAATTGGATATTCTAATTAAAAAATATCATATTCAACGCAAACCGATTGATAAATAACTACCGTATTATTATAATAATCTCTTAGCTTATAACATTTATATTAATTCACATACCACGGAACGCATGCAAATAAAGTATACTATAGAAAATATTGGATCATTGGAAAAGTTCGTACTTATACTTTTCCATCTACGATACGAAACAAAATATTCAAATGTCACTAAATTTAAAGAACGAACATTTATAAAGAGAGTAATACAATATTACAGAAAAATATAAACGTTTATCATCATATCATACACATATATTGATAAGATTATATATATTTATATATACATACATATAAATATACATGTATGTGCGAACAAAGAATTAGCACGAACCTTCCATGCAATACAATATCTTCCAATAAATTTTTTAATAAAATTCAACGAAAGGATGTACAAAAGAGGAAAACAAAAAATAGAAGAAAGTAAAAGAATAACGATTGTCTTTTCTTTTTTCTTTTTTTTTTTATTTTTTTTTTTTCCATCAGCGAGGACGACCATTTTCCTTCGGACTTGGCAAGAGAATAAGACCGTACAGCTTTGGTCTCGGCAAACGGAACGACAATCAATTCGAATATCAACCATTGAGAAAGAGCTTAGATTATTTGCCTGTTGATGCTTACGAGAGATATCTAACGCGAGATAACGACGACGATCAATTGTTGGATTACATTCAAGAGAAACGTAGCAATCGCTTGTACAGTTTCGGCCTTGGAAAAAGAGATTCGGATGTACAATCTGTTGACGATTCAATGGCAACTGGAAAACGGCCGCATGATGTAACTGGACAGAGATACATGTTCGGTTTGGGAAAGAGAATGCTTGAGGAAGAGGATGCTGTACAATAGAGAGAACATATTCAGTTTTCTCGTATTCGTATCATTCGGTGACGTCACGCGCGTACAGTGTTTCTCCTCTCTTTCCATCATTGATCCTACGTCTCCTTGGATTGCTGATTAATTAATTAAAAAGAAAAAATCCTAATCGAACAAACAAACAAAAAATATATATACATATACATATATATATATATATATACAACAGAAGAGAAATTAACAAATTGATTGCCCATCATAGATCCCATTTCCTTTTTTTCTTTCTTTTAGATCGATCATCATCGTTTGCGTTTGCTAGCGCGTTAGCCTTCGAACGTTTGATTTACATATTCAAATACATATGTATATACGTAGGATAGATGTATTGGTGAATGATCGCTACAAAGAAGAAATATATTAACGATTAAACAATTAAGATTATACACCTGTTAATCTTATTTATTAATAATTTTTTTTCCTTTTATTTTTACATAAAATTTTACTAAATAACTTTTTCCTTCTTCTTTTCTTCTTTCTGTCTTTTCGATTTCACGTTTCATACGTTATGATATGTGATTTGTAATATACTGATTAATTCTTTTAAATATGAAACATTATTATCATGCTACTGTAACGTTCATTTACTAATACTCCCGTCCTATGGGTGTAGTCAACAAACAAATTATTTTATTATTGTTATAGAAAGAGATAGAAAGAGAGAGAGAGAGAGAGAGAGAGAGAGAGACCCGCTTGTCACTTACAATCATTGGAGAATGAGAAAAGAGGAAGAAAGAGATGCACGCAACTTTATTATTTTATATAATAGATCATTAAAAGATCGATCGCTCGATCATCAGATTATATTGAATAATATGAAAATCTCTCTTCGTAATTATTTCTTGGTCTTTCCTTTTCAAAAGTATTCAATATATATATGTGTATATATATATATATATATTGTTCGTATTTTCGTTTTCAATTATTCGTTGAAAAATATATTAATAGTAAAGTACTTAATGCAAATATAACGAAATAGTTATCAATGAAAATGAAACACGAGTTATAATATCAAAGAAGATTCAATGAATTAAATCGATAAAAATAAATTGCGTGCATCATCTGAATTGTAAATGAAATTAACAAAAAGGAATTACTTTACTTCGTTGTCATAAATATTTCGCGGAATTATTTCTTTTTTTGTTTATTCGTAGTGCCAAAATAAATAAGAAATAAACAAAGAGAAATATTTATCATTGTATAATTGTATCAACTTATATCCCAAGTGTCTATAATAAATCTTATAATCTTCTTTTCGTCATATTTTATTTCTCTATCCTACATTCGACTACCATAACTTAAATCGTTTCTGAATTGTCTCTTTAAATGATGAAGTTTAGTATGATAATATTTTTAAAGTATCGTTTGATCGATTGAAAGCTTTCTCGTTTGAACCGAGTGATAAAGCGATCACGCAAAAGGAGCTAATAATCGACTATCTGCTACGCCCACTTTTCGATATATATATATATATATATATATATATATATATATATAAAAAAATTGTTCCAATCTCTAATTGCTTTGCATCCCGTACCATTTCAAACTCTTCGTGAGACGAGAGAATCTTTCGACTGTTATATTACCAACGATTTAAAAATGAATTGATCGTGGGAAAGAATATTTTGAAGGCAAGATGAAGCGTATTGGGTGTTTACAAATTGTGTTTCTTCTTTCATTCAACAAATTCATCTTTGCCGTTGAGAAACAGTGGATAGTGGATTTCGAGTGGAAAAACGAACAAAATTGGGATCGTTTACCTGAAATCGATGGACACGTTATTTTTCCGCTCGAAACGAGACACGCCGTTGGTCTTGCTAAATCCATCGACTTGAAATTATCTAAAATCGACTTACCAAGAGAAGGTTCCTTAGTGTTATTCAGGAATGGTAAATTAGAGGTAAGATTTTATCTACATTGCGTTATTATTAATGTAATATTAATCTTAATTTCATTAGAAAACGAGAAATCGTTTGAATTTGTTATAATAGTAAAATTTATCAGTTAATCAATGTTTCTACTTATTATACGTATCTATTCAAATTACGTGTTTTCTCAATAAATTGTATGAAAGTTTTAAAAAAATTGGAAATATTTGTTCATTAGATAATGACAGGTTTTGCAATCCAAATTCAACAATTTTTGCAACTCGAATTCGCACTTTTACAAATTAAATTTTACTACGAATTTTTCCCTTCAGATTGTCGTCTTTTCAATTCTCAAATGAAAAATAACGAAGAAGTATTTTCAAAAAATGCGATTGAAATTTCGAAACACGTCAAACGGATGAATATAATTTGTGATAACGTTAAATGTGAAGTGTACGATTTATAAAAATTAACTTCAATTATTTACTATTAAATAAACTGTCTTGTGTTATCTTAATCCTATTTCGAATGTTTAGTATGTAGAATATAAAAAGAGAACTGTTGCGTCTGGGGCAACTACGAGGGCGTTTGAATATACCACAAAAATAATTTATTGGAGTAAACTGTAGATTATGGTGTGCGTTTCTTACAATGTTGTTTGTTAGTAATGATTGATATATATATATATATATATATATATATATATATATATATATATATATGGCCTGACGTATAATTGTACGGATTCTAAGTTACATAATTCTGGTATAAACCTTGACTTACTATTTTAGACTAATTTATGACTCGACTGTTCGTTTAGACTAGTGTTTAGTCGACGACTGACTTTTAGATACTGATCTCTCGGCGCTTCTCTAAATATTCGGTAAGATAGAATATTAATAGAAGGAAATGGAAGAACGATATTGATTGGGTGTGTAAGGACAAAGACATCGTTCGAAATTGTTTATACTTTTGTAGGAAGTATTTGTCGAAGCGATCTCGTACATAGCATTATTATAACGAATTTACGCTTAACGGCATGACCGGACGGATATAAACAAGTGACAAAACGATTGGGAAAATAAACATTGAGCAAGAGTAGGGCGTAGTCAATAATAGCATTATAGAGGCTTTTTTTTTAAGAGAAGATAATCTTGACAAAGGAATAGAATTTAAAAAGAAACAGAAAAACGCTTGTTATTCGACTTTGCTCTCTCGTGCCTCGACGAGAACTCGATAATAAGAGTAACGTAAACGAGTTCATTGTTGTTTATTATCTCTTTAAATCAAAACTTCAGAATTAAGCCAATAGAAAAAAAGCTTCTTATAAACAAAAATATGTGTGAATCGGTTTAACAAGGAGCTACAAAGAGTGTATATATATATATATATATATATATAAACAATTGCATGCAACATCATCGACAAAGTATAGAGTGATGCATATCTTTAGGCGCGATATTTAATATTTCAATAAACAATTACGAATTAGCTTGCACATGCACACAATTTTCAATTTCTTTGTTTTTTTTTTTTTTTTTTTTTTTTTTTTTTTTCATTGAACAATTGTAGCTCAGCGAATCGAAAAATTCGGAAACGAAGATATCGAGATGGTTGAAGGAGGGTAAATTTTTTTGGGCTGATCCTGATAATTGGAACGGTGTTTCCGAAGCGGCACCACACATGGAACGAATACCTTGTCGTCAAGACGACGTAGTTCTGCCAGGAACAGACCAAACGTTCAATATACATCTACCAGCTAATGAAATTCAAGTAGAATCCATTAGATTGTCGAATCACAAATATCCTAGTACGTGGTGGGATTGGGAGGAGATGCAAAAGAGAAAAGAATTTTTAGGTGGTTTTCTTAGCGTCAAGTACGTATTTTTTTCTTTCCTTCTTTTTTTTTTCTTTTTTCTCTTTCTTTTTTTTTTTTAAAGATGCCAAGATTTTTCCTTTTGAATATATTATATCGAATAAATGTTTCTGAAGATAGTATACTTTTGTAAAGGTATAGTCAATATGGCTGTCAGAAATGTCTTTGTCAAGACGGCTCACAATACGATTATCTCAAAGAGATATGTGCTATTCAAGGCTCTAAATGTGGCTTTGCAGCTTGTGAATATCCACTGAAGGTACGTATATATTTCCATTCATATTCTCCTCATCCTCATAAGGTATTCAGTATTAATCTTTAAGCCTTTTCTGACTGAATTCTCACCAAAGGAATGTTTTACGATAAACGTGAAGTCATAAAAAAATAAAATTAATTACCGCACACCATTATAAATCATATCGATCCTTCCATAAACCCCATAATTCTTTTTCCCTTGCATTTATATACATAATTACATTTATTATTTGTATTAGTATATAATCTATGGTATGTTACAACTTATACATAAACGCCATTAAAAATTTCGGATATAAAGTTTTGTAGCTTTAAATAATACGCGTATATATATTAAAAGTCACGATGAAGCAATGAACATTTCGTTAGTACAAATGAAGTAAATGTTACAGAACGGATATATGAGTGTGCGACTTTAAATTTATATGGTCTTATAGGAAATTAAATATTAAAGAATCATAAGATTTTGAAATATGAAAAAAGAAAAAGAAAAGATGCAATTTGCTAAAGGAGAAAGAAACAAGTATATCTCAAAGTAAAAATTGTTTAGATCGAAGGACATTGTTGTCTTTATTGCGGTGGTCGAGTAACTATACCAAGAGGAGCTTCGTTAGCAATGATTCGATCTTTAGCTGACGAAGTTCTGGAACAACGTGCATCGAGTCTTGCGTGGTACGTTAGGCGAACATGGACTGATAATATAGAAGTTCTTCTCAAAGAAAAGAGCGAATATACCGGTGTTGATACTCTGATAGCGCTAGAGGATCTACAAACAAAATTTCATAGTAAGTCCACTCGATATATTTTATATTGTTAAATACGATTCACATCGAATCGAGAAATCTCTTCGTCAAAACTCTACTATCTTGTTAACTTGAACTTTTTTTGATTAATATTTTTCAATAATTTTTCAAACGTGCAATAACGAATCAATTAAATATGTATTGATTTTTCAATTTTTAGTAAAAAAAAAAAAAAAAAAAAGAAAGAAAGAAAAAAGAAAATATCAACGTACGAAAAAAAATGAAAATATATTTAATATTTCAGTATTATGTGTGTTAAACAATTAATATTTACATTTTGCTTGTTACGAAAACAGACGAAAATATTGAAATATTGTATACGGAAAATCCGGGTGCGCCATTAAAAGATTCTCGATTGGCCACGATGCTTGGACCATTTTTCGGAGCACCCATAATCATTCTAATCCTTCTAATCACAGGGATTTGGTACTTCGATTATTCGATTGGATAGTAAGTAGAATAAAAAAACCATAAATCAGAAAGCTAACTATCGTTAATTCAATAATCGCTCGTATTATTCAACAGTTAAGTTCAAAATTGAATTTCTTTTTGTAGAAAGTTCAACTTTAATTGAACAAACTTCGAATACCTTGTTTAGTTAACGTTTCTTGCTAATCGAGAGATCCAATAAAGCGTTCGACCGCGCGAGTTTAACGTCTCTAGGGTCCGCAAAAGAAGTAGAGAATAAAGGAAGACGCAAAAAAAAAAAAAGAAAAAAGAGGAGGAGAGGAAGAAGGGTAGAAAGAGAAACAAAGAGAGAAAGAGAGACGGAGAGAAATGTCAAGTATTTTAGTTGGCAAAGTACCGGAAATGGAAACGAACGAATAGAACGGTGGATCTCAGTCTGATTTACCCTCTCGCACTTTCATTCTCTCTCTCTCTCTCTCTCTCTCTCTCTCTTTGTTTCTCTCTTTCTCTCTTTCTTCCTTCCCTCTCGCTGAGAAGCTAATTTCTTCATTGCTATATTTTCTCTATCCCTCAGCTTTCTCTCCTCTACTATTTGCCACTCTTCTACGAAGCAACCAGAGACGAAGTTTATGACATTTAATTAGTCCGACTGGGACAGACTCCGACCTTTATTTCCCATCGACGGGCACCAAGCAATTCCAGATAAACCTTGTTAAATTGTCACTTCGAAGTAATCCTTTCGAAATTCTCCGAGTTGAATATAATCGACGAATGAAATTCAAGATAACGAATTGCCGATTGATTTTAATTATCAATATTATATATATATATATATATTAATAATTATTTTATAACAATTAAATACAGTTGAATATCTTTCAAACGAGCAATAGGGTGCTTGATATAATAATGCTTGAACCTACGATCGTCTTAATTTCTTTTTTTTTTTTTTTTATATATTTTTTGTTAATCCCTCATTTGCATCATAACATTCGTTACATAATTCGATTCTTCCCTTCGAAATTAACAAATCGGTATTTGTTTGTAGCGTTCTGTCTGAAATATCGGAAGCATGGTCGTCCGTTAAAAAAAAACCGAACAAGCCGTTCGGTTTCGCACGTTTTGAGAATGTCCTTGAGGGTAACGTGAGAATTGATGATTCACAAACAAGAAGAGACGAACATGAGATGAACGAGGAACTCATTACGGAGAAAGGGGTGGAGGTGCTGGATGAAGGGGGCATTTCTGGGGGTGGAAACTTTGAGAATCCACTTTACAGATCAAAAAGAGACAAGAAATTTAAGATAGAGGAACGTGAACTCATCAACGTCGATCTTCCATTAAGTCTGACAAGTTTGAAAAGCAGAGTGAAAAATAATACGGATGATGACGACGACGACGACGACGACGATGATATCGATATGAATATCGAACAATAAACTTTTATCGTTCTTATTCAAGGATTAAACCGAACGAGAATTCTATTCTTTCTTCTAATTCAATTTAAAACTAATTAAATTATTGAAACGTCAAACACGACGAATCAGATTCCATATGTTCTAATCGTTATAGTATCTAAATAGATATTTATTTCTACGTACAAAAACGACAGAAAGTTAATGAAGTGATACGACATTTACAAGATGAACGTGACGTAACTATATGAATCTGATTATCACGTTTTTAAATAGAACGAAAAAAAAAAATACAATTTATAATACAAAAATATATTAAATTCGATTGAGGAAGAAAGTTAGAAATAACTTCGAATACGTTTACAAATGATATTAATAAAAATATATTACCGAGCATAATTCGTATTAAAAAGAGATAGTCAAGAATAATCAATTTACGAATATAATACATAATAAAGTTCGAAAATGGTATTAAATGATAAAATTATGGTAGATATACTACATAATAAGTTTTCGATTAAATCAAAAATATTACTATAATAAAAAGATAAACAAATATATATATATATATATATATATATATATATATATATATATATATATAAGGAGAGCAATAAATATATAAGAGTTATAAATGAAAATACAACTCGTGTTAGGATATGGAATAAATGATGTTTCATGACGAAAACGACAACTGCGTAATTCGTATTATCGTGTATCACACACTCATTTATTTCTTATTGTCAAACGACATCCATTTGAAGTTGACGAGCACCACGTGTTAACTCGTTCACGTGGCAAAATAATATAACATTAGGCGCGCAAGCTCTTAGATATAAATATATATAAGTATATATGTATATAATAGGCTTAACGCAAAGACGAATATAACGTACACGTATCGTACGTAGGGACTTTCTGATAAATATACATACACATCGAGCACGCATTACACAAAGGACTCACATAATTTATTCTCTTGTCTTATTTCCTTTGACGATAATCGCACGCCAATTTGAAATGACGATAAGTTATAATATTGTAAAATAGTATTTGAAAAATAATGATGAATAACGGACAACAGTGCGAACTCGCGAACTCTCTCTCTCTCTCTCTCTCTCTCTCTCTCTCTCTGTCGTTACTATATATATATACATAATCTTTTCTAAATAGAAATATCATTTGTATACTTATTAATATATATATATATATATATATATATATATATATATATATTTAACATATATATATAAAGCTTTATCATAGAATATATTAAACTCTGTTATCGATAAAACTCTTTCTTTTAGATCAGACTGATTCTATACATAAATGTAATCTCTTCTATATTCTCGAATATTTATATTAACGATATAAATGATCGTTTCTCTTTTGCGTAACATCATTGATCAACCATATTGGCTCCCGCATTGACCTACGCCGATTTTATATTACGCGATAATTTATTGAAATATCTTTCGTAGATGAAAAATAGCTTCGCTAACATATACAATTATGCAACTTACATCTTATAACGAGATATCGATGCGAAACAAAAAGAAAACTAAAGTTCGTCCCCTGATTTTTTATAATATCTTACGAAGTGTGCTAAAATAAGAGAGAGAACGTAAAAAAAAGAATGATCGTTTTTAAACGCATCAGACCGTAACAGTATAAACTTTTATTATTTGGCAGTATCGAAGAACGGAAATGAAGGAAAAGCGATTATATAGAAGAAATAATTTCCGCTTCGATTGGTCCCTCTACGATAATTAGATAGTGACAATGAATTTATACACTCACTCTCTTTATTTCTCTCTTTCTCTCTCTCTCTCTCTCTCTCTTCTCTCTCTCTTTCTCTCTCTCCATCTCTCCCTCTCTCTCTCTCTCTCTCTCTCTCTCTCTCTCTCGCGTTACAATAACAATACGTAATACCAGTCCACAATTATGAATACACACATTGGTAACAAAATTGAAATAGAAAGCACGGTTTCGATACCGTACAAACCTTAATTTATACACACACGCACGCGCGCGCGTGCGCACACACACACACACATGCACACGGATTACACGGCTTCGGCAATCAATACTTAATGTGCACACACACACACACACACACACACACACACACACACACGTGCAATTTACTTAGCCTAAACTATAGCTTAAATTATGGAAAATAAAGAGAAATCGCCAACGATTGTTTCTCGCGTTGTTGTTGGCTTACAATTTGAGGTCAGTTTAATATGTATACCATAAATACATTTCGTCCTGAATTTAAATACATTCGATTTTCGATTTTTATAGACTATGAAAATTATCTTCATATAGAATACGAAATAGTCATTAAGGCGATTACAACTCTTTTGTAAACTCTCATATAAAATCACTTCGCGTGTGCACTGATATAAGTATACGTATTATTCTTCTGGTATAAATATTCGAATTTTATAGGATAAGCGAATATCTTTTTATATAAACTCTTAAAAATTATTTTCAAGTGTACAACCTGATTGTTGTACACTTTAACATATATAATTTATAAATTCTCTCTCGAATTTATTTATATGTATATATATATATATATATATATATATATATATATATATATATATATATTTATATGTATGTATGTATGTATTTTTTTCATAGTCTTTTTGGAATGATTCATGTATATAACATTCGCACCGAAATCTCCAATGAAAATGAGTGACGTTTCGATATTTTCTCATTATATTCATTGTATTTTAGATAAAGGCTCTTTTTTGTAAAAATTATATGTAAAATATGTTGGGCATTTCACGTTAATTATTTTGTTACTGTTTCAATATTTTCTTCTTTCGCTCTCTCTCTCTCTCTCTCTCTCTCTCTCTCTCTCTCTCTCTCTCTCTCTCTCTCTCTCTCTCTATCTATCTCTCTCTCTCTCTCTATCTATCTATCTATCTATCTCTATCTCTCTTTCTTCCTCAATTATATAATTTCTTATTTATTATGATTTCCATGCATTCGCTCATTCATTCAATCAAAAATTACCATCCTCGTTTTTCTTAACATTTTTCTCTTCGTATTTCTTCTTAAATATATATATATATATATATATATATATATATATATATATATATTTAATAAGAATATATATATATATTTATATACACTCCACCACGTGTATATATCATAATGTATTCTCTTCACAAGTGCAAGTGACTCAACTTATACACAAAAGTGCAGTGCTGGTATTCGTTTGAAATATTACCTTAAATATTTGGACGAATTCAAGAATTTTCGCCATCCTTTGGCAATTGCATCCGATTGTAGTTTTGTTCGGTTTCATTCCCGATTAAAAATAAATCGCGTGTCGTATGATTTTCGTATCTCGTTAAGAAGCCGAACGTAAGATCAGAATGCTTACAACGAATGTATTAAGAAAAAGGAAACGTTGTCTTAAAAATTATAATTGTACTAAAATATACGATGTCTGCATCTCTCTCTCTCTTATTCACTCTTACTCTCTTTCTCCTCCTCTTTTTCTATTCCTCATCCTTCTTCGTTCTCTATTTGTTGCAATTACAATGAAAAAAAAAATAAAAATAAAAAAATAAAAAGAAAGAAAGAAAGAAACGTTTAAAAGAATACGAAGGCACTGCTGGCTAGATCACGTATATCCTGTTCAAAGTGTACGACACAATATTGATCTATAATATACTCATCGATCGATCGTGATTGAACTCGTTTCTCGATAATCCTAGGAAGACAAATGAAACTCAAGGAACTCGAAACAACGCTTGCTTTCGAGAAACTGTTGCATTCATCACGATCGCGACGAAATCGTCAGTCGTTTATTCGCAATTCGAAGGGAAGACTTGACGAGCCTAACAACACATTGCACCAATCCCCAACAAAAAAAAAAAAAAAAATAAAAAAATAAAAAACTTAATCTTCCATCGACGCCAAATTCCTCGGGAAAAGGAAAAAAAAAAAAAAAAGAGGAAAAAACCAACGAACAGTCTCGTCACTTTTGTCGTTTTTCTAAGTTACGCAACGTTGACGATTATCGATCAATTGCCATTAACTCTACTTCTAATGTTTTCTCTCTCATTGGAATTAAATTTAAACGTAAATACTAATTTCAATCCTACATCAGAGGATAAGAGGATAACTAGCCCGGGGGGAAAAAAAAGAAAAAAAGAAAAAAGAAAAAAAAAGAAAAAAGAAAAGAAAACAAGAAGAACTACATTATCCAAATCGACGAAAACGAATCAACGAAAAGCTTGGTTCCCATCAGGAAGAAAGCTAAGACGATTGGAGCTGCAGGAGTGCTTGAAGGCGTTGTAACTCTTTCAATAGTTCACGATTCGTGTCTTCCAATACTGTCAAACGATCCCTGTACGAAGAATTTTCGTTTGTCAACATTGTCACTCGCCTCTCTAGGCCGTCCATATATTCCTTTTTCTTTCTTCGCGATTCTTGTGCCGAAATCTAAGGGGAGAGAGAGAGGAAAAAAGAAAACGTTTAAACACGCATAAAATAATAATACCTTAATAATTTCGTCGTCGATAAAATAAATGAAAAAATGATCATATCATACTTTATTCTTTATTTTTCTGCGTACTTTCTTCAAAGATTTCTCTTCCTGTTTCGTAAGAGGTAATTTGGTAGGTACAGGATAACCCTCAGCTATGAGAGTTCTTTTTTCTTCTTCCGTCAACGTTAAAACTCCGGTGGAACCTTTCTGCAATATCACGACATAGAAATAAATACAATTTATTTTTATTTAATACTCATCGAAAGTTATTTAATTCAACTACGGATCTTACTGGTTGGCAGGAAATTAAAGGTGTATGAATGGGTTGCCTTGTTGTATGTGTCGCGTTGGTTACGTAGAGTCTAGGTGTTAAGAGACCTCTGATATTTTGTGAGTGCGATGAATTTTGAGAATCTCGACGTTCGGGTGAGCAAGAAGCTGAGGCTGTACCTTCGCTATCCGAACTCGCACTGCTGGGTGGAGTTGGAGGTAAACTTTGTCTAGATGTGCGACTACCTTCGTATTCTTCACATGGTACACCATATTCCTCAATTTCCATACTCTGATAAATAATAGAAACATTCATATAATGATTTATAATTTATATTAATAAAGTTAATACAATTAATAAATTATATTAATAAAGTTAATACAAAAACAATGTATCAAGGATTTCTATTAAACGTTGAAGTGATTTATTTTATAAATACATTTCGATATTGATATCTAACCAATAAAATTATATCTGTGTAAAATGTAACATAATATAATCTAATAATGATCACATTTTGAAGAATAAAATTCATATATTCTGTATATATTGAATTCCTTTTATAATAAAAAAATAAATAAATATATATATATATATATATATATATATATATTTATTTATTTATTTAGTTCTGATAGTTAAAATACAAAACTTTTTTTTATCAAATAAATTGAAATATTATTAATATACCTGATAATAATCCTCATCGTCTTCCTCGCTATCGCTCGTAGGTGCAAGTTGATTCCTAGAAAAATGTAGATTTTGTGGCGATACCATCGTTATCGTACTTTTATCGTCTATTGTCGTACTCGACGAAGAACACGGCGTACAAGGACTACCGGGTGCACTGAGCGGTTCGCCCTTAATTTCGGAATAATCGCTATCTTCAGGTACTACATTAGGTTTCTTCAAAATTACAGTCGAGGTATAAGTTGTCTGAAGGGGTAACGGCAACGATTGATCCTCGTTTCGGGACGAATTCATTGAAATTGCTAAAAAGCATTCGTCTTCCATATCTGCAATTAAAAGTCACAATTATATTCTGTTCGTGATGCAATAAAACAAAATGTAATAATATAAATATAGTATTAGTTATATATTATATGCATACCTATCTATATGATTTCATATATGTTCTACGTGTGTATATATATATATATATATATATTTGTTTTTATACGTATGTAAATTATATATCCCTATTTTACGGGTATAACATGTTTATAGACTATCTATTTTAAATGTACTCTACATACAATTAAATGCATACATATGTACGTACAT
This sequence comes from Dolichovespula media, assembly GCA_911387685.1. NCBI lineage: Eukaryota > Metazoa > Arthropoda > Insecta > Hymenoptera > Vespidae > Dolichovespula > Dolichovespula media. Next base: position 8,157,215 of record OU426853.1, read on the forward strand.
ATGTGTGTGTGTGTATATATATATATGATACATAAATATGTATGATACATATAATTCCATCAGAAACAATTCAAATAAAATAAAATCCTCAAAGAAAAAGTTTCTCAAATTCTTTCCATAATTTCACGCTTTACGAGTCGAATATAAATAATAATTTATACTCACCATCAAATCTCGGCCGGATATCCAGAGATTTGCTGTGATCCAAGTTATTTGAATCAATAGACGAAATGGTGTTGACCGTCAACGTACCAGTCGTACTGGTTGATGGTACAGAACTCTTCGGTGTACAAGGATTGGTACCAGGAGTTGCTGGACTCGGTGGAGGACTGGAAGCCAGTAAACTATAACTATGTTCGGATTTTATAGGACGTGGTCCACCTAACGCAGCATCTGTCATCAAACGATCTCTCAGGACGACGCTCAATGATGATTTGTCCCTGAGGCACAAAACGTTACCCCATTCTTCCTCTCTCGACGTCATTGATACGTCCTGTCCAAGTCCCTATAAAAGGAAGAAGAAAATTTTATTACAAAACTTTGAAAATGAAAAAAAATTACCAACGTCTAGAACGACACACACTCGTGATATATAATATAATCGAACAACGTGACCAATTGCCGTAACACTCGTAATACACACAACGACCTTATCAGGCTATTTCATATAGGAAATTTTGCTGATAACGTTTATCGATTGATATTTCAAGTATTCCAACCAGCATGTTGGAAACTTTCGATTCTAAGTTTAATCGTCTTTTTCTTTTGTTTTTTATTATTTTTTTTTTTTTTTTCCTATCGTTTCCTTTCTTTTCTTACAATTCTAGACTATAGTCGAATATAGTGATAGTCACATTATTTGATTTTATTAATGCAATTTACGAATTATTTATGAAGATTAATTAACCGTTAATGTGTACCAATGAAAACGTTTCTTCTTAATTAACGACGATACATTTATTTCGATATAATTCCAGGCCCGAAAGTAAAAGCATGATGAAATCGTTATTATTATTATCAATTATTATCCGATAAGAGAGCTAGAATATCTAAATCGAAATATTACATAAACCTTATTTTAATACCGTGCCATTATTAAACCATAGATCATTACTTGAACTTTTACGACGAGTAAAATTATATTTTCGTTGTTATTTCTTTCACAAAAAAAAAAAAAGAAACCTCGAAGAAATGATCTCTTTATCAAAAAAAAAAAAAATAAATAAAAATAAAAATAAACAAAATAAAAAATAAAAGTAAACTGAAATAAAATTCTTTTTAGATTTATTAACGAAAGACCATCGATGAATTGATAAAGAAATCAAGAAAGCGATGAACCCAATACTTTGAGTTCAGTGCACTGTCAAAATGCGGACGATTGCTTTCCACATGGCTCTATTTCCTCTTCTTTCGTCGATAAATTTATCCGAAAAGTCTAAATCAAGAATAGAAATGATCGAATCAAAGAAACAGAGAGAGAGAGGATGAAAGAGAGAGAGAGAGGGAGACTGCAACATCTGTTTCCAACATAACTTTCTGAAAATTTAATTCTGAAAAATAATAGATGATATAAACTATTGATGATGGCTGATAGACTGAAAGCAAGGTGTCAAGGACCTAAGATTATACGACCTGTTTACGACGTCAAACATCCGCAAGAAGAAGAAGAAGAAGAAGAAGAAGAAGAAGGACGTTGACAGACGAGACAACTATGATGACCGGTCAAGTTGAAGGTCGGACAATAGCCAAGTCTGAAGGGGAAAAGAGGACATCGGAACTTCTGAAGCATTACGAAGATATGCGATACCTTTTTCGTCTTCTTTTTCTTTTTCTTCTTCTTCTTCTTCTTTAGGATGTAGAACTAACCGGGAGACCTTCTTGAAAGAAAGGAGGGGGAACTTAGCCACCACGAGTGAGCAATGCGGAACTCGACTACCTGCCAAGGTCAAAGCTTCTCCCTTCCCATGATATTTTTTTTCTTCTTTCTTTCTTTCTTTCTTTCTTTCTTTCTTTCTTTCTTTCTTTCTTTCTCTCTCATGAAACATTTCAATTTCTTTTTGCGCGTCTCTGATAAAAGAGATAAAAGACAAGAAAAAAGGTTTTCTTTTTTTTTGCTTGGAACGGACATTCTATTTTTTTTTTTTCTTTATTCCATCTTCTTTTAACAATTTTTTATATATATTTCTTTTTTTTTTTTTTTTTAAAGAGAACGTTTCATATTTTTGGTTTCTTTTTTCTTCTCTTCCCCCCCTCGAAATATACACGTTTCCAGTGATAATGTTCAATCGTTTATCATGTTAATAACATAGAGACTTTCATCTAATTAAAATCGTAAAGATCAAAGTTTATTTTGAACGGAGAAAATATTTTCTAAAACATCGATCTTAGTCGAATACTATACTGTATCATCTCAATCGACGATCGATCCTTCAATAAAAATCACGATCTCTGTCTGATCAACGTAGAAGAGAAAAAGCATATAAAAAAAAAAAAAAAGATAAGCAAGAAAAAAGAAAAAAAAAAGCGGAAAGAATAGAAAGCAACTTTCGTTTTGAATAATTTGAAAGAGACATTGTTATTCTTTTTTCCACGAATTGACGTAAAACCGACAATTCTTACTCGTTATCACCAGCACGTAATATAAAAATAATAAACAATAATTGTGGTCGTGGAATATAAATATCGATAATAACCGGTAATAGTTAAAAGGTGCGTTTATATCGAGCACGTTTAAAGTTCTCAGGTAAAACCTTATATATATATATATATATATATATATATATATATATATTTTTTTTTTTTACTTCTTCTTCTACTTCTACTTCTTCTTTTCCTCGTGTTCAGCCAATCGCTTCGATTTCGTTACGGATCGTGGGATCGAGCGTGGATCGAGAAAGAATCGGTGTCACTGATCGCGGAGCAGAGACCTTTGCTCGCACAAGCGGACGAAGGAACGAACGAACGAACGAATGAACGCGAGAACGCACGTAAGGAGCTCCTACATTCGCGAACAATGCGGAAGCCGGCCAGATGCCAAGGTCACGATAAGGTTTTCGTTTTTCATTTTTTGCTCGACTTCCTTCCTCACCCCCTACCCCCCCCTCTCTCTTTATTTTTTCTTTTTTTTTTTTTTTTTATTTTTCTTTAACGTATCACTCATTTTATTTCGGTAAATAATTTTATTACATCCATTCGATCTTTCCTTAATTTTGCATTATTTCAATTTTATCATTAGCTTTCCCTGCCCCTACTACCCTACCAAAAAGAAAAAAGAAATTAAAAAAAAAGAAAACTTATCGGTTATTTGAGATAGGTAATAATTAAAATAACAATTAAGTTTGTTACAGGGGAAACTTGATGACAAAAATAATGTTGGCGATGAATTTTATATTACAATGATATAGCAATGGATAATGGATCGATATTTATATTATACATCTACACTATAATTTATTTATTTATTTATTTATTTATTTTTTTTTTTTAGGTAGATAATTACCTACGTTTTATAGTATTAATTTTTGTATTATTTTCAATCGTTCAATGTATTGACAAAGGAACTTCGTCCCATTTTAATAAATTATTTTCTTTTTGTTTTTTTTTTTTTTTTGCATTTCATATTTGAAAAACTAAATTTTTTTTATTACCGTTCTCTTTTACGCTCGTTTTCGTCATTCATATATTTATCTCAATCGCTTATAAATGTTCATTTCATATCTTCTACTTTTGATTTCCGCCGGAAGCGACATAAAAGCAGTGATATCTGGCATTACCTCCTCAAATTTAACACGTTACTGTCCAACGTTTTACAGCTATAATGACACGTTACAACGTAATGTGATATATCCAAATTTATCCCTTCATTTAACTAACGTTTAATAATAAATGACCTATTTTACATTTCTGTAGCGTATAAATACATAATGCATAATAATGTAATACTATACTATACTATGTATACCGTATGTATACTATGTACAATCTATAATACTCTCAATAATATATTCTATAGTGTATACAAATATAGTACACAAAAGACAAAAGGAAAAAAAGAAAATAAAGGAAAAAATAAAATTGGAGGCGATCTTTACGGGTACCCAATAAAAAAGCTGATATATATGTATAATTATATATGACCAGACGATAATGCGTTAATAAAGATTCCATACAGGCCTAAATATACCGTTAAAAACTACTATGGCGACACGTTTTATACGTAAGTATTTACGTACGTCTTCGTACCTACTCCAAAGAAGAAAAGAAAGAATTTGCATCCTCGCACTTTGCATACTAACTCCATCACCTCTAAAAACTTTTTTTTTTATATGTAAGTAAACGTAAGTTTAAAAATAACAAATCGTCTTTCCAGGAGACAGATCAACCGGCAGACAGACGATGCTTCTCTCTTTTTCGTTATTTATTATTAGTCTTTGAATGGAATTTATTCATACAAAAATAAAAGATTCGTCCTGTAAAATTCGTATAATTCAATGGATGAAAAATTTAACAAAAATAAAAACGTTGTTTCTTTTTTTTTTTCTTTTAAAGATAATAACAACAATGAAATAAATTTGATGGACCAAAAACCAAAAAGTGCAAGAGAATAGATAAGATCGTTTTCTCTATAAGATAAAAGATTATGCGGTGTAATATAATCATGCAAGCCTACGAATAAAAAGTAATAGAAAGGTATTTCAATTGGAATCTTTCCTGGCATACAATTACGACTTCGTCATGGCCATCATTGATCTCTAGCGAGGAACATTTCGACGAGGTTAGAAATACAAATGCAACGGTAAATTCCACCAAGCTCTTTCACTGAGTAAACATATTTCCGAATATTGGATTGACTTCTCCGAAAGTGATATCGCAATACATGTTAACGATGTTATAGATCATCTTTCTTACCGACGGAGTGACGAAATAATCAAAGAAATCATTTTTCTTTTTCTATGCAAATGAATTTAAAAAAAAGAAAAGAAAAAAATATCGATAGTCAATCTTTTATGACCGAATTTGGTTCGTATCTAAAAAAAAAAAAAAAAAAAAAAAAAAAAGAAAAAAAAATCATACAATGTAAACTTTACAATATAATTTACATTACTATTTTATAACAATGTTATATCTATTCAAACTAATACTTAAAAAAAATATCTGTATACACCAATATACCCCTACTTTTCAACATTTCTATCGTTTTCTTCCATAACAAAATTAACATTTAATTCATACTCGAATATTAACCAAAAATAAATATATTCGAGTTTACATAACGTTATAATGTATTAATATACATAATTGTAATTAGAATGAAATTACGAGAAAATATAATTTTTCAGTCTAATGACAAATATTTATTATCAATAACAAGAGAATTTATATCTAATCCTTCGATAAGAGCTTTACATCAGGCAGTCGAATAAATGTACAATTTCTATCATTTATAATTAGATCTTGAAAAAAGTTTCATGTCGCCCGTTATAATCAACGTAAAGATTGAGTGAGAGATAAAGAGAAAGAGAGTGAGAGAGAGAGAGAGAGAGAGAGAGAGAGAGAGAGAGAGAGAGAGAGAGAAAGGAAGAAGTGATGATGTTTCTGTGGTATGGTAAAAGGTAGACTTTACCTGCTAGTACCAGCCTCGAAGTCACGAAAAAAGGTGAACGGCCTCGAGAATCTCATCCAAACCGTAGTACCGTCACTTTGTCTACTTTCTTGCAGGTTAGATGAGAGGACGACAACAAGTCTTTCTCTCACTTATCTTTCTTTCTATCTATCTATCTATCTACCTTTCTCTCTCTCTCCCTCTCTCTCTCTCTCTCTCTCTCTCTCTCTCTCTTTCTCTCTCTCATTCTTTCCTGGCATAAGTATACAACTCGTTTCAAAACCAGATTTCTTCTTAACGTATAACCGTTCTCATAGACGTAAGATTCTCTCTCTCTCTCTCTCTCTCTCTCTCTCTCTCTCTTTTTCTTCGAACATTGAGAAACACAAGGAAACCCATATAACGAAGTCGATCGATCTTTCCTTTAGTTTTCTACATTAAAATTCCATTCCGTCGGTGAAGGTCATTTTCTATGATATCGATCTTGATGCAAGTGGAATCGTGACCTTTCCGGTTGTTATACCGACATTACAAAAAATAATTTGGTTTCTCTTTTTTTTTTTTTTTATTTTTCCCACGATATCAAATTTACAATTAAAATAGAAATATAATGAACACGTAAGAATAATTTAGGATTATTGAATTGAGAGAAATTTTGAAACGTGAAAAATTATATATATATATATATATATATATAAGATCTAACCATCGAATCCACTTATTTATTTCAGTAATAATCATAACAGATAATTATACGAGATAAACGTAATCTTATGTTCACAACTTCAAGTAGAATTATCAGAATGAAAAAATGGAGAAATCACTAATTTGTTAACGATAGGATCATTGGCAACGGAAATACGGTCGTTTAATTATATTTGAACGATGACTGGAACACTAAAATATGATTACTAAGCATACCAAATGAAACTTATGAAGTATCGCTTTTATGACCATACTTAGCCAAAAGAAATCAATGTAAAATGTTTAACTGGCGATTGAATTTGAATAAGCCGGCACTTTCCAAGCAACGTTAATATTATTCGTCCTCGATTTTTTTTTTTTTTTTTTTTTTTTTTTTTTTAGGATAACAAGCGACGAATCCACTTAATAATTGATTTCATTTTATTTCTCAATATACCTATCCACTATATATACATCGAATTGAAGTTTAACGGATCAGCAAATTCCCTGGCCAATCACAACTCGTAAAAGTATTACAAGCTTGTTTCCGAGGACACGTAAAAACGAGTCAAGCGATCTTCCTGCTTGATTTCCTACAAAGACTGTACCGTTAAGAAACGGAAATACTGACTCGACTTATTAATCGTTAACGGATGTTAGTGACTAATGAACGTCACTAATAAGCGACTAACCAGTGATCATGGGCTGATCGATAACAAGTGAAATACTTGCACTGCAGTTATCATTGACATTTTTTAAGATCATTAATCTTTTATCTGACCTATAATTTATTTACGAATAAAATCAATTTTTTCTATTTTAGGCAATTTTTATTTCATTTTTATTTTTTTTTTTAACGTAATCTCCAAAAGTCGTATCACGTATACGACGTAATTTAAAAATACAAATTCTCCCTATCTTTTTTATTGTGTGTGTGTGTGTGTGTGTGTGTGTGTGTGTGTTGTGTGTGTGTGCGTGTGTACATAAAAATTCTTATCACTGAGAAACACACCAAAAGTGTAAAAAAGCAACATGCATCTTTATCGCTGAATGAGAATATCTAAAAAAAATTCAATATTGTGTAAATTAATAATGTAAAAAAAAAAAAAACAGTGTCATTAATAGTGTGTCACCCTCATTTCTCTTAATGTTCATTACTATTTTTTATAATAAATTATAGTTGACCTAATTTTTATTAATATAAAATCCTTCATCTGTATACAATTTTTCTATAATCCCTAATATTTTGGTTCAATCCAGATGAAATTTTGTTTAAATATTCTTTATGTTACAACAGAAAATATAGCGTGCTTAACTTGTAGCGATATCCCTAGTAAATAAAAAAAAAAAAAAATGAAATTGACGATATACTCCATAGTAAATTGAGAACCACTAGAGATCAATTTGAAATTGTCAATTTAAATTAACATAAATGAACGTTAGATATCCTGCAAATAAAAATCTAATGCGCGTGATTACATTGATAAATATTAATAATATGAAATTCCAAATCTCTGTGTATTTGTGATTTCCCTATAACTGCAGCTTTATTTTAAACTATGACATCATGCTTGATGGAATTATATATACTAGTTTTTCTAATATTAGTTATAAATGTATATCATGGGTACATATGTACAGTGTTAGTATTTTTACCTTTTCTTTTCTTGTTTCCAACATTTACACGCGACAGGTTAAATGACTAAAAGAAAGTAAAGAAAACTTATCGTTAAAAACTCACGTAAGATAATTAAATAAATTCTTAACTTAGAATCACGTTGCTGCAAATCACAATTACTTCTATTTGCGTTTCCCCACACACTACTATGCTGTTTAGCTCGAGTATACTTTGTAATAGAACAGATTTCTTTGTAAAGTTTCAGACAGTATGACCGAGCCGACTGAACAATTGGTATCCTCTTATCAATCGAGGTCAAGCTCAAAGTTGCTACGTAGATAATAGAAAGAAAAACTCGTGAAAACTCATTTGAGGATAAAACCGCAAACGATAAGAGTTACGTTCGTTCCGAACGATTATCATTTCTCGTAAACAATTTGTCCTCGTAAAAATTTTTGCCCATTTCACCTACATATAGGTTTTGTAAAGTTCGCTAAATCCTTATTGACGTTTATCGGCAAAAATGTCACTAAAGGTTCGTTCTTCAACTATATTTATATAAAAAAAATTATTTCGAAAAGTGCAATCTCGTTAAAATTGTGATCCATCATAATCGAATGTGATATATTGTTTCATTATTAATATATGGTATTAAAGGTATTTGTCGTTTGCTAATGAAACTCTTAGAAGGCTCTAATTTATTAAAAAAAAGTATATATATATATAAATAATATACCACGAAAGTAGAGCAGCAATTTTTTCTAGGAAACAAAAAAGACGTAGTAAGATCGAGTTAGGAAAATAACTAGACAAAGTTTTCTTCGAGGAGTTCGATTGAAACTTGCATAAGGAGAGCTATATCGTGGTGCCAAATATATACAACGATCGATGGTGCCATCGTTTCCGGAAGAAGCCGTCTTTCTACGACGCCTAACCTCCTCCTAATGGTATTTTATTGTTGCGCGTTCAGTTATACAAGAAGAAATCATTATACTCTTTTTACACCTTTGTCCTTTGTAACTTAACCATTATAACCCATATATTAGTCACTATATCCCATATATTGATCAATATACCCCATAGGAATACTAAAATAATCTTTATAGTGATATAATATCGCAACTTACGACGCATTACACGCATTTTAATGTAGTTTAACGATCGACACGTAGTTTAACGATCCTTGGACTCTTTCGATATTTTCAACAACGATCGAATGAACTTTGACTTTTTTTCTTTTATATATATATATATATATATATATATATATAAATATAAATATAAATATAGATAATGATAATAAATTTCACAAAAATAAAATAAAAAAGGAATGTATAATTCATAAAATAATGTTAATATTCTTATTAGAATTATTAATTATATATATATATATATATATATATATATATATATATATATAATTATTATTGTTGCTTTCAAAGAACGAATAGAAGAATTTGAGAAAAAACATTTTTACAAGGGTTACTAATAATGTTACTCGTAATGCATAAGAACGTAACTTTCAAATGAGATGTGCCGCTGCACATTTTGTATTGTTTTTTGAGGAAATATCTGTACCTTCGTACGTTTCATTTTCTGTTTGATGAAATCACACGTGACTTTATTCGTTAGAAATGGATACTCGTTCTTCGAACGTTACAGATGTAATAGATTGGCGTCAAAGGTCACGGTACAGTGAACTCGTTGCAAATTCCGTCGATGCTTTCCAATTTGTCGCTCGTAGATTCGAATAAGAGGAGGAAAGAGAGAAGAAAAAGAAGAAGCTAACGGTGATAGCTGTGACGATGCTAGTGGTGGTGGTAATGGTGGTAGTGGTGATGGTGATGGTGATGGTAGTAGTGATAGTTGAAGAGGCAGAGCAAAGAATGAACCAAGTGGGAAGCGAGAGGATCTAGAAAGAGGACGCATAACAACAACAATTCTTCCTTGATCGTGATTTTATAAGCAGAAACATGTAAACTCTTCGATCTCTGACCTATCTTCGTCGAATACAACATCCTCCTCTATCTTTCTCTCCATTCGAAGAACTAAAAATACATTCATTAATATTTCGAATGATAACATTTACATTAATCAAAAAAAAAAAAAAATATATATATATATATATATATATATATATATATATGTAAACGTGTTTGTGTGTGTATATTTTTTTATGCATTGCTAAATATTTCATTTCAAATAAATCTTTTAGAATAAATATAATTTTATGAAAAAAAAAGAAGAAAAATGAAAGAACGACTTTCTAAGTTTCGTTACGTCATTGAAATTTGTATTTATTTATTTCTTCTTTTCATTCCCTTCGTCTATTTATCTTCGTAATTCGCATTACGTAAGTTGATCATCGACAAAGCCAATCGATAAATTTTCAATAACTATTGTCGTAACGATACTACACTTTTCTAGATAAACATCGAACACTATTAATCATAGTCTCTTGTACGTCCTTTTCTCTCTCTCTCTCTCTCTCTCTCTCTCTCTCTCTCTCTCTCTCTCTCTCTCTCTCTCTCGCTTCCTTGACTTAATTACTTGTAATTTGAGAACCATTCATTAAATAGCATCGTTTTTCTTTTTCTTTTTTTTTTTGTTTTATTATCTATCTTTCTTGTAAAAGACTCTTTACCATATTATCACATTTACGTGGGCGACCATTTTATTTTTAGAGAAGGCTCTGTCGTAGTTTTTCTTTCTCTTTTTTGAACACGATGTTTCCGGCAAGCAAGTCGACTCGCAAGTACTTCCGGTTTTGCGCCAGAACTCAGCCAACCGATACGTTCCCGTAGAATCATCAACCCACCCCCTCTTAGTATCCTCATGCAAGTTAGTCGCGTAGTCGACATGATTCCGGCGTAACTATATACACTGCTACTACTCTGACTTTTATCTTTAGCCTAATTAGATTAGATAGAAAATTACGGGCTTGTATTATTTGCCACACAATAGTTACGTATCAGTATTGGTAATATAAAATAAACAATACGTAACAATAATATATCTGATATTCGATTCTATCACATGGAAACGTTGTCTAAAATAATTCGAAATTGATTTGATATATGTTACAGATAAAATGATAGGAGAAAAATAAAAAAGAAGATAAAATAAAAAAAGAAAGTAATATTATATAAACGTAGTTAAGTAGTGTAAATAGATATCGTGTACATAAAATGTAGTTTGCAGTATATTACAATTGTAATTCAAACTACGTTTTGTATAGAAAATACTATATTTCGATTATATATTTATTGTACTTATCTACGTTTATATTATATATAATGATACAATAAAAATAATCATATATAATAATATAATATAAATGTAGTGTTCTCTCTTATCATATTTAATAAAGTTCACAAAATTTCAAATCCACGTAATAAAATCCGAATCAAATTGACAACTTATCTAACACTAATCTATAATCTTCAAAATGACATTATTTTTCTTTATCGAAGTTGAAATTCTATTGTAATCTTGTTCTTTGACCTGTTAAGCGGAAAAAACTGATTAATCCGTCACGAAGATTGAACTTCTTTCATGATGGAAGAATAAATAAATCATTGATTTCCTACTCTTATTAAAGAAAATAGAAAGAAAACAATTATTATACTTCTTGATTTAATAATTCGATATCTAAAGCTTCCTATCCTTCAGTCGTATTATTTTATTTCAAACTAAAAAATAAATTTCCTATCGTTTAGATTCTCATCGGTGAAAAAATATTGTCGTTTTGACAAATTAAAATATCTCATGTTTTTCCCTCACCTTGTTTTTAAAAGTTCTTATTTAAATTATATTCCAATCAGTTAAACCAGTGATCACGTCCATGTCAACCAATCGAAAATCGTCACGAGAAACAGGTTAATGACATCATCAAAATTAATATCCATAGATGATGGTCAGAAAGTTTTGAACTCGAAAAGAGATCCTCTTTTTTTTCTTTTTTTTTTATTTTTTTTTATTTTTTTTTTTTTTTTTTACGTGACACTAAAAAGACGCACCAAAGTGACGGTCACTTAAAATTCAATGACCAGCAGTACGGGATTTTTATTATCGCCTTGTTATAAATATTCTAAAGCCGTGCGAAGGGGAGAACTCATTGTCGCTTAAGAAAGATAGATAAACAGAGGGAAAGAGCCTGACTATCGTCAACGCCATTTTCTAAGTACTTGAATACCGGTAACCTGCTGAACGAACTTCTCAAGAAAAGGTAAAAAATCTCTTCCGTGAGTTTTCCGAGCGTCCTACTTTCGCTTCTTCTACGATGTTGTCTTTAAACCGATTTCATTATTACACCGAAGAATTTTCCCTCGTTCCTCTTCGGAATTCCTGAGAATAAAACTCTAAACTTAGACTTAAGTGAAAGAACAAACTTTCAATGAAATATACGACGAGTTTGGACTATATCGAATTTCACAGAAAGTTCCTACAAAAAAAAAAGAAAATGTTATGCATTTTTGTAAACTCGTTAAGCCTACACCGTACGATCGCTAAAAATAACCGTAAATGATTAGATCTTTTTATAAGCTTAACAAGAGGCTCCGAGTTTTCGGATACACATAGAAAATATTGACAATGTAATCACGATTTTATATATATTTAAACAAGTGTTAATCTCGGATCTCAAAGTTGTATTGATAATATTTTTTATAAAAATCCACATAAGAGTCAGATGTACAAAATGAATATATTCAAAGTATTCGATATCAAACTATTCTTTATAGCTGCTACAAAAAAATTATATTATTATTATTTTATATTATTTGTCAATTATTATTAATGTAATATAGCATAATAGTTTGTCTATACCTACTGACAAATTCAAAGCCTTTTATATAGTTTATACGAAATTATTCGATATTAAATAACGCGTAAATACTTTGTCAACTCATTCGTCAATGTCCAATAATTTTATAACAATGATTTCGCAGAACATTTGTTTTAACACGAATATACGGGAAAGAGAATAGAATTTAAAGATGTTCCACTTTGATACGTAATGGGACATCGTCATCGACATTACTGCTTACGTCAGTGCTTACATCTGTCTCGAGAGAGAAAGAGAGGAAAGTAAATTGCTTTGCATCGTTGTGCGGAGGAGGAAGTTAAATCAGATAGTCGGCTTTCATCAAAGAGTTAATCCTACGTACTAATTTTTTCATGAATTCGATATAGATCGATACCCATTAAATCGTTTAATATCTATGCCTTTTTTCCACCTACGAACTCGTATGAATCTCCTAATATAATATCCGTAATAAATTCGTTAAATTAATTTCTATATTTTGACGAATTGATTAATGAATTATTTAATAATTTATTACTTTAATACGATCGATCGATTATAATGAACAATTTGTAAATTAATTGAATGAATTGAAAAACTTCTCTACCATATCTACATCATTTTCTTCTCAGTCCACTTATCCTATCTTGTAACCAACGATATATCTATCCAGTTTCAGAAAATAATCTCCGACAAATATTTGTAAATTACTAGAAATTGGTATTATACAATTCTATACTCGAGATTACAAATTGTATAATTAGATTCACTCATTAGTTAGTATAAAACTTTATCTAAATTCCAGACATACTTGTATACAATATATCATAGGCTCTCTCTCTCTCTCTTTCTCTCTCTTATATATATATATATATATATATATATATATATAAAATATATACATACGAACGTCGATTTAATAGCGAGAGACAAAAAGAGACAGAGATACAAGAACGAATCCTCGACGGTCGATGACGTAATTATTCAAGAAGGGAATTGACTCCCCAAATACGATGACGCACGATAATTTAGTATGCAGACGCCAAACGGCTTTCAATTTCGATTATAATGCAATGATGAACTTCCTTCAACTTCTTACTTAGACGTCGCAATATATTATTAGTCGAGTATTAACCAACGATAATCAAAAGCGATAATAACGTTTATTCTCAAATATATGATAGAGAGGAAGAAAAAGTGACAAAGATATAAAAATAAAAAGATAATAAAGAACCTTCAGAAAGTGAAAATGACGTAATAAATATTAAAAAAGAATTGTACGATTAAAAAAGACTTATTGAAAAGGGTTATTAACGAAACAGTAATGCAAATAATAATTAACAAAAGTTAATTACGTAAAAAGATATATTGATAACAACGTCTAGTTGTTGATAATAAAAATCTAAACAGATAAACGATGGATCAAAGTAAATAGAAGGCATATGTGTTCACGTATTTCATAATAGCTAATAGAACATTTAGAAAATTCCGAAGATAAGCCGAAATATTTCAAAGAAACGAATATCGTGAGTATTAAAAGAGAAAAAAAAAAAAGAAGAAGAAAAAATTTTTTTTCTCGAAGAGAAACACTCGAAAATGCACAAACTCGATGCTATGCACTTTTTTGATTACCCTCGAATTTTTCCATATCTTTCACAATATTCCTTCTTATATTATATTTAATACATCTCTGTTTCTCTTTATACCTTAGTGTATATTTACACGCGTGCGTCTAAAAATAAATAAAGTTCGTCCGTTTCGTTCAGACTTTACGAAAAAAAAAAAAAAAAAAAAAAAAAAGAAGAAAAAGAACCAACCGAGTAAGGTTAATTGGAAGAGGGAAATTATTTGTACAGGTGTACGAAGTTGTTCTAACGCCATCGACTGCCCGAACGCTTCTAAACATTGAACATGACCGTGTCGACATATTATATAAAGTCATTATTTCTTCCATCCCTTCCTTCTCCTTATCGTTCTCCTCGTTTTTTGTATGAATATTCATCTCATAATATTTGCAAAGATTAAGTGAAGCATAAAGGAACAGCTACCTCACATGCTATTTTCTCTATCTCTATCTCTTTCTCTTTCTCCCTCTTCCCCTCTTCCTCTCTTTCTCTATAGGAGATATGTTAAAATTACATTTGTGATAAAAAGTAATACTTCGTTTTGTTACGCAACGTTTATCGAGGATGGTAATTCCTCACTTTGAATAAACAAAAAGCAAAAAAGCCAACAGGACACTGAAAAATCGTCCTTACCGATTCAGAATTTATTACCAATAATGAATAACAAATATGGAAACGTATTAAAAAAAAATATTACACGACGGTAAAGCGGTAGAAAGAAATATTTATCCTATAGTGTTAGAAAAATAAAATTTACACGTTTATGGTCATATTATATATAATTAAAGAACTAATTATGTGGACAATTATGCAACACATTTAACGATTGCATTTTTTTTTTTTTTTTAGCAAAGTGTAGACACGAAATGATATAAAAAAAAAAAAGAAAAAGAAAACGTAGATATCAGTATCAGGTCACAATGAATGGACAATTAATAATGATAAAAAAAAAAAAAAAAAATAATAAATGACTATAAATAGTTACAATGTACATACATACATACGTTACGTCGGACGTAATGTAAAGATGATTGAATATAAAAGTGTGCGCCAAGTGCATTTCAAAAGGCGGGAAAATACGAAATGTCGTAAGTATGATACGTTATCGCTTTCGACTGCGTACAAAATTTCAAATGTGGTAAATATGCATGAATGTACATATATCTCGAAAGTACTGTTAGGAGGTTCGAGAGAAAACGCTCGTTAATTACGCATTACTACGAAGTACTACCCGTACACTACCGGACGAGATACAGTTCGTTTTAACATTTATAAGTAAGAAGTAACTTTTGGTCTGAATAAAAAAATAAAACATTTCAAAGAAATGCTATCGTTCTCGGTACACTTCGTTAAGCTTCACCATACGCGCGCGCGCACGAACGCACGCGCACACGGATGATACACCGAAAGATCGTTACGTTCATTTTGATGCAAACTCACATACATATGTATATATATGTACATAGGTGGTAATCGATTAATATCGTATTGTTCTCGATCTTCGAATCAATTTGGATGTTGAATCGAAAAACAAGGTCGTGACGATAACGAAAGATATATTATAATCGTCGTGAGAGAATTTATCGTATATATTCTAATATATATCTCTAAGAAATAATATAAAGTTAAGATAAATCCAGAGAAAAACATGTGCGCCAAGATATTTAGTATAAAAATAAAAATGTTACTAGAAGTAATCACGATGACGTATATATTTAAAATCAACAAAAAAAAGAAAAGAAAAGAAAAAGAAAAGAAACATAAATAAATAAAAAGAAGAAAGAAAGGAAAAGATACTTGCCGAGTGAAAGACCAAGACACGACATATTTATACTGTTTCCGTCATTTTAGATTGTACATAAAATTGAAAACGAAAAAACGTTAAGGTCATTATCGTAGAAAATGTCTTTTACGTTTAATTTTATTTTTTCCTGAGATTTAGTTCTTTCGGAGGAATAAAAATGGTATATAAAGGCCAAGAGACTCACTGGTTCTATGAGGTAAGACTCCCACAACTCCCTGAGATCGCTGCTTCCCACGTCGTAGAATTCCATGATGGCCGTCTCTTCTATTCGCTGATCTTTCTCCGATCTCCTGGTGTATTCACTGTCCTCAATCAATCGTACATACTTGAATGCTCATTGACGCCGTTTATAACTTTAAACCACGAGCATCGTGATTCTCCTTGAAAGGACACCGATACTTTCAAACGGTATCTGTAAATTAACGAGGAAAAAAAAGCATTAAAATTGACAGTAGAACATTCAATAAAAATCATACGAACGAAAAAAGTTTCGAAGTCAAATATAATTCTAAGAGATAGAGACAGAGATATACATAGATAGAGATAGGGATGGAGATAAAGAAAGAGAGAGAAAGAGAGAGAAAGAGAGAGAGAGAGAGAGAGAGAGATTTCTATCTAGATCCATCTTATCGGCTATGTCGAAATCTATCAAGAGACTATAATAAAATATAGACGAAGATGATTACACGATCATTGTCGAACGTAAAAAAATACCGTAAACATTTGTATATGTGTGTGTATATATACACATATATATATATATATCTTTTTCATAATTCTATGACATAAATATCATAGAAATAATTTATTACGTTACTTAGAATTTATAGGAACCTTCGACAATATTCGGATGTCTGACAACTGGAGTTGTAATGCTTTCACGAGAAAATAAAAATCTTAAAAATGATATGAAAACGAATTTTATTTATGTATTTTCAACGTTCGAATGTTTTTGTGTGTTGCATACCATAATAACAAGCAGTGCGTCGAGACAAATCGTAATGCGTTGTAACGAGATCAATGGATCCGTCTTTTATAGGTTAACTACTGCACGATGCCTTTTCAATCCGTCCGTAGAATAAACGGGGAAAAAAGAATAGAAGAAAGGGCAGTATGAGGGGGGGGGGCGATCTTAAAATGGAGAATGTAACACGAGCGTAACAAAAGTTTGAATTTTACGATGCACATAATCTTATGTGAAAAGTCTCTCTCTCTCTCTCTCTCTCTCTTTCTCTCTTTTTCTCTCTCTCTCTCGTACGGTAAATCAATATCGCGATTTTCATTGTCCTTTTATTTTTTGTATACCTCGAAGAAAAAAGAAAAAAATAAAAAGAAAAGATGCTCCACCATTAATTAATGACCGACCGAGAACTAAATAATAATTCAAAAATAACATATCGTTAAGCGCGCGAAAAACGACGACGACAACAAAATAAAAAAGAAATGGAAGAAGAAAATATGAACGACAAGAAAAAGTTCCATGTTTTCGTCATCGCCCATATATCTCTAAAAGTAACTTAAGAAATCTATAAAGTATTGCGGTCAGGAATACGTTAAATACTGTAATCTTATATCTTTTTTCCCCTTTTCGATCTGGCTTAACGGAGATGCGAGCACAACATTTCCTCCCGATGCAACTCGTTTATTATAATCACTGAAGAATGACAAGTTCGTTCCACGTGAGAACGCGTTCGTTCGCTTCACTAGAATATAATACATACATACATACATACATATGTACATACGTACTACGTGTACCGAAAGAGATTAGAAAAAGACAAAACGAAAAAAGAAAACAAACATAAAATAATACAGTAACAAAAGAAAAAAATACAAATCGAAAGACAGAGAGAGAGAGAGAGAGAGAGAGAGAGAGAGAGAAAGAGAACGATCGAGTTAATTCCCGTAAATATTGATTTAAATACGATGTAAACAATCGGTATTAGCCCGTACCTACAACCCCCAAAAAAGAAATGTAACACACTTCGCACTTGTTGGAGCACTCACGACGGACAGAGGTGAGCGTTCATCCGTTCGGTAGCAGAGAAAAAGGTCAACGTGCGAGAATCGTGGACGGTGACCGCCGAGGTGTATGCGCAAGAGAGGACGATTCTCGTTCCTGGCATATCGACGATAAACTAACTGATTGTAAGTTATTCTCAATTGTAACGGTGAAGATCCTTCCAGAAAGAATATACATACACGATCCTAATTCAATAATCGCTTACGATCTGATCTAACATAGAATAAAACGTACGTGTAAATACATATGGTATGCGTATATGCGTGTATTTGTATGTGTGCGTGTGTACATATACATATATATATGATGTGTATATACATATATATATGTATGTATGTATGTATATATGTGTATATACATATATATATTGTTAAATCGGAGCAACACAATACAAGACACATTACCGTAACACCTTGGTACCGGAATATAACGGATTACTACGTGTTATCAACATTGCTAGGTTATCTCGTTGCCGCTCGAAACAAGTATATTCTATTCTTTTTCCAAGAATAATAATCACGTTTCTCCAATCGCGGTCCTTTGTAATAATATCATCACATATGTATGCACGTAATACGTAGTACGATGCTCGCGAGTAGGTTCAAAGTAACATCGTCAAATTTGCGAATGGATTCTGACGAGAGGGATCGAGAGAAAGAGAGAGAGAGAGAGAGAGAGAGAGAGAGAGAGAGAGAGAGAGAGAGGTGGGAGAGTAGGAGGTGGGAGGTAATAAGAGAGGGTGGTACGGGCAGATTCGCATCGGATACGATACCACCAGATGGTACATACGTATGTACTCTGCAAGCTATTATCTCTCTCTCTCTCTCT
Organism: Dolichovespula media; assembly: GCA_911387685.1. Lineage (NCBI taxonomy): Eukaryota > Metazoa > Arthropoda > Insecta > Hymenoptera > Vespidae > Dolichovespula > Dolichovespula media. The sequence continues at coordinate 8,176,203 of OU426853.1, forward strand.
CTCTCTCTCTCTCTCTCTCTCTCTCTCACTCTCTATCTCTATCTATCTATTTCTCTCTCTCTCTCTCTCTCTCTCTCTCTCTGTCTGTCTTTACTCTCCGTTTGTCTCTGTCTCTCTATCTTTTACTCACTCGGATACGGAGGATTTCGCGGTTGTGCGCGCGCGCACGCGGGCACGTGTGGGATAACCCAAGAGAGAATACCCAGACGGTACACCTTTCACTATAATTTCCGATTTATCTCGACGATGAAAGAAAATTCGATAAATACATTTAACTATTCGCACGTATAATACTCACCCGAAATACGCGCACGGGGTATATCCTCTTGGGAACCTTCGCCTATTTTTTTTTTCTTTTTGTTTGTTTGTTTTTTCTTTTTCTTTCTTTTTTCTTATTTTTTTTATTTTTTTGTTTTCGTTCGATAGACGGTACGAATCCTCCAGATGGAGGGACGCGAACGCACGGGGAGGAATGTTAGAAGAACGATAAGACGGGAAAGACCGATCGAAAGGACGAAGGCGCCGGTCTGTTTTTCCAAGGAGAGGGGGAAGCGACGAAAGGAAGAGGAAAAGAAAAAAAGGGAAAAAAAACAACGGGTAGGGGAAAGGAAGGGGAGGGGTAGGAACGATGGTAACGGATGGCGCGGGTGAATTCTCGTAGAGGTTGCGCGAAAACAGATATGATCGATCCGTCGTCGCTCTTGGAATCAGCGCGCCGCGAATGACCGTTCTGTAACTGGTAAAGACGGCGCCAATTGGATGCGAAACCTCCTTACTAGTTTTCTCTCTCTCTCTCTCTCTTTCTCTCTTCTCCCTCTCCTTCTTTTCCTCCACCTCTCTCCTCTCCCTCTTTCTCTTTCAACTCTTCCTTCTTCTCCTTTTATTTCTTAATTTTCTCTTAACACGCCTAATGCTATATAGACGGAGAAGTAAGAGACGCGTTTTTTTTTCCTCCTCCGATGGCGTACCACCGTTCTGAGTAACGCCAATAGACTAACTTACTATGAACGAGAAAGAGGAACAACGGTGAGGAGGGTGAGAGGATAAGGGCGAACACGGACGCACCCGCCTCCACGTACTTTGCCGCCGCGAATGCGCCACTATAAGCGCGCGCACGTGCTGCTCGTACAGCAGTACTACCGTTCGTGTTAATCGACCAATCGCGTACGACCACCTGTTAGATGCCCGCTGCGACGCGCCGGCTTACGTGTTTTCGACCAATCATCATTCATCGTTGACCTTCCCCAACGACCAATCGCAATCATCCTTTATTATTTTTCTTTCCGATCCTGCATGCGATGAAATTCGTACAGGAGGTATATTTTTTTTTCCTCTCATCGAATTCACATTATGAGAAATATTAATTGAAGTAATCGGTGGTCGGTAGTTCTTTTGTTTTTGTTTTTTTTTTTTTTTTTTCATACTTTTCAAGAAAATTTTAAACTTACCAACGCACGTGTCTCTCTTTGCGAATAGTTTTAATTAATTCATTTGCGTTAACACTCGAGAAAGTGATCTTTCGACGACACATTTGTCTATAATATAAAAGCGATCGATTCGTTCACTTTCATTGTGAAACATAGTTATGCTGGTCGGAATAAGATTCGACGATCTTAATGCGGGTATTAGTAAAATTACATGTCGCACATGTTTATTAATCTCTATGCGGGTATCATTCATACGGGCGTATCAATTTGAAATTTGAAAATGTATAACTTTTTAACGTGATCGATAGATTTTATCATAGCAAAAGAAATATGTCCTTATAGCGCGTCTACCGTTAATCCACTTCGTTCGAATTCTATCAAAAAATCTGATAAGTCTATAGATGATAATATTTTGTAGTTTGCTTCTATCGAAGATATGTTGAATCATCCGTGTTCGTAATTAACCTACGAGACATTTACCTTAGGTACCGTGTTATCTGCTAAATGATAATCTCTTATCGTTCTTATCGCGAAAAAGATATCGATTTCTTAAAAGAGGCTACATTTTTGTAAAAACCTTAACGAGTATTACAATGTAATTTAATTTTAATCACATTTCTAAAATCACTAAAAAATATTTATTACATCGTATGCATTTTAACGTAGCCCCATTTCCCCATGATGCAAGACCTTATGCGATTATGATCAGATTTGCAAATATATAAGATATCCTCAAAGTGACTAATATAACTTATATAACGATCTATGTATAGAATAAATTGAAAAATTCTGATTACATTGCCGAAGAAGATTTTATTACGGAAAATATGTTTCCCTACTAGGATTTATTTATTTTAGACATACATATACATATATATACATTATTTAGAATAAAATGATTTTTCTTTGCATGCAGCTGATCTACAATTTTTTTTTCTTTTTCTTTTTTAATATTCGGTCATATAATTCTTGTGTACGTGAAATCTTTTTTTTTTTTAAATAAATTCTTTATTACATGCTCCTTACACATTTACATCGTGCAACTATGTAATATTCGCACAATCAAAACAAATGTTTATCAATCTGAAGCTACTCTATCATCGATCATTGTTTTTATATATATTTATATATATATATATATATAATATTCTTTTATCAGGTACAATACAAGGTTGAACAAACCGTGATTGTGATTTTGTTCAGATTGTAATCGAACGGAAAACTTTGCCGTACGTACGAAACTTGCTTCTATTTTCTTTTAACGTTTCTAAAGATCATGAAATTCAGTTAAACTACTAAAATCGTATGATATTATTACATGCCTAAAGCACTAATTTTAAATGATTACCAAAGGCATGCTCAATGCGTCGTGCTTGATTAAAATATATAAATCACACGTTCTCTTGTAAAAGATACAAATCATATCTTTAAATTATAAAATCTGTTGACATCATTCACATACCATGCGTATATATTGTTAGAATTAAAAAGAATATATATTAATATTAATATATTCTTAATATTATTAAGAATATATTATCTATCCCCGATATTCTCATTGATTAAAAAAATATTTCAATGTTATTTAATAACATTAGAAACAATATATAACAATGTAAAAAATAAAAAATAAGAAAAAAAAGAAAGTGCAATAAGACAAAGTCTACTCGTAAAAGATTAAATATTCAATTCTCCCTCTTTAAAGCGGATTTCAATAAAGCGTTCCGCATAGATATTACCAATTTTTCAAGCTCGTCGACTTTCATTTTTAATATCCTATTATCCTTTTCTAGCTCGATTGCTCTTAATGCCATTTCTGTTTCTTTCGCTTTCTTATTCATTCGTGATTTTCTTGAAGCTTCATTATTTTTTTCCCTAGATTCTCTGTAATTGAAAGTATCTACTCGTGTATCCGAAGCAGCATCTTCGGCGGGTCGTTTACGTTTTTCCCGTTTTTCATTGGAATATTTTTTATTATCTACTATGTTGCTATTTTTTATCGTCCTCGTTCTTCCAGTTTTTCGCGTTGAAATTGGGAAAGTGTCTGAAGATGATGTTACTGTTGAAGTCGATCGTGATATCCGATGAATTTTGTCGACTTTCATCTCTGTCTCAACTGCTTTCTCGGCGTACTTTGTAACTGTCGGTTGTATAGGCGATCTTGAATTGAATATCATTGATGTGCCTGTGGATGTGCTACCTCCAGGCGAATATACTTCATCCTGCATGTTATCATAAGTTTATTAATTTACGAGATACTACTTGTTATGTTTTTATTAATGAAATCTAGAATGTAGCTAATACACTCACTTCGCAAAGATACGATAGTAAATCAAATGTATCCGATCCAGTTTGAACCGTATGCAATATATCCCATGTTTCAGGGTGACTATTCTCTGTAGATTCAAAGGTATTTTGGCAAGCATTATCCATATTAAGATAGCTTATGTGTTGAGGAGAATGAAATGGTATATTAACGTCGGAAGTGCTCATCTTGCTATTTTCAGCACTGGTACTTGCTTTAGATAATTTTAACAATGTATTTGATCTATTATATTCTGTTTCATCGAGTTCTTTTTTGCAGTCAAAAGTTGAGTTTGATGAAGACAACAAAGGTTGATATTTGCTACCTGAAAGCTCCATGTCACCAAACGAATTCATTCTTAACTTCCCCTTTTCTTTGTTTACCCCCCTCATCGCGTTCCCTGATACCCCCTTTCCCAAATTCGAAACGCCCTTACCCTCGTATTTAGTACCTAAAGAGAATTAAATTTTGACTTTACAAAAATTCGACATCAACTGTTGATTAAACGAGAAAATGTTCCGTGAACCAGCTTACCTGATAGTTTAAAAGGAACCAATTCACCTATAGGAAAATCGCATGGAGTCTGGAATGGGTCCATGCACCAATCGCTTAAATCCTGAAAGTTCTCCTCCCAATCGGAAAATGTTGTAACCCTGCCTTTCTCCGCTGGTGTTTTTGTTTTGATTCGAGGGAAAACCCAAGTTTCCTTGAATAAGTTTGACTCCATCGTTGGACTTAGCAGAGGAATAGTTTCCACCTTTGTATGGGTTACAACTGTTTCCTCCGGTGGCCGCGATCTCACGCCACGAGAAACAGATGATGGATGCGGCAGACGGCTGCATGGCTTAGGAACCTAAAATTTATTTGCCCGTGGAATCTAATAACTTGCAAGGATCCGATACAAGCGTATTCTCCATCCAACATTTTTTCCTTCTTCCATATAAAACCCAAATGCAGGAAGAAAAGACACTTACGTTATTTACGCCTCTTTTCTCAAATGAAATGTTGCTGGTTGTTGAACTTTCGAAAATAGGAGGGATTTTTGAAGCCTGAAACAAAATTTTCTTAGAATATCAGATTACAAGATAAAAGATTTATACCGACGGACTTATGAACTAATGATTCAACTTGGCACTTCAATTTATATAACGACATTATCCTTATCTATCGAGTAAAAAGAATCATACAATTAATAGCGCAATGCAGTCACTTCAATATAATCATTATAATAATAATATTACACAAAGATTCTTTGATATCAAAAAATCCTACTTAATCTTTATCAGCCAGTTAAATAAACAATTTTTATGGAACAATAGCTTGATATCAAAGATACCAAGGAAATTATCAAAAGATTGTGAATTCTATCGTTTCGCGATCAATAATATTACCGTATCGAAATAAAGAATATAATAATATGTGTATTCGTTGTCGACCGGTTAATACAATGGATCATAAACAATTGATTATCGAAGGTGCAATTTTCCAAAGAATTTTTATTAGAGAGAAAATAAATTCATATTATCACGGGAAAATATTATTTCTACGAGATTATCTAAAGTAGGTTACGTAATTTAAAGCGCGACATGTGACTACATTTTCAAGAGAACTACGTTACATCATGCCTCTAACTCTGTTCGAATCGATAAACAAAGAAAAATAAATTTTCCACTCGCCAATGGGAAAGTGTGAAACAAAAAAAAAAACAAAGAACGTTCGGCAAACCTTCGAACTATCTCAAATGAAGAAACTTTTCTCAAGATTTTTCATACAAGTTATGTACTACGGGTGATGTATCGTCGTCCGATCGATTCACGAAGGAACAGGCCACTACTACGTCGCGGCTGATCGTTTGCTTCTGAAAAGCATCGAAATGATCAGAATTAATCGTAGAGACGTCAAGGCGTAATTATATAACGTGTTTTTTGCTACGTATACAATGGATCAAAAGAGCATAGGCGTAACGTAGTTGGCATGAGAAACTACACTCACCCTCCCGGATACGATAAACGTAGTTGCGGCTTCCACTTAGAACGTAAAGGAAACGAATTTGAATTTGCCCAAAGAATTTACAGCAGTACGTTCGATCGCAGAACGAGAATTTCTATTTTCTCTCTCGATTTCTTCTTTCTTCTTTAATCGCGATGACGCAGGACAAACTCGAACGAATTTCGTACGAAAGAGAGAACCAACGATTTTGATTTCGTATCTGTTCACAAAAAAAGACGTACGTCTCTCGTAGCTCTTCCTTCACGGAATGCGACTGGTCACAGCTGAAATCCTAGGCTCGTCTCATACCACGTCACAGGATGGCGCTACGCGCGCTCTCAACCTGTTTACGGACGTTACTACGTCATCGGCGACCAATCAATACGAATGTGATCACATCGTCCGCCAATCAGAACGTATATGCACTACACATACGGGGGAAATTGACACGTCATTCTCGAAATACAAGGATGTGAGATACCAAGTCAATAAATTGTTCTTCTCTTTCCTTCTTACGCACCAATACAGCCAATCTCGTGTATGTTAATAAATTTAATTTCTTTTCTCGCTTTCTCTATTCTCTTTTTCTTCTTCCGTTATATTACCCTTTCTCTCTCTCTCTCTCTCTCCCCCTCCCTCCCTCCCGCCTCCTACCACTCTTTCTCTCTTTATCTATCTATCTATATCTCTATATCTCTCTATCTTCCTCTCTTTCTCTCTCTCTCTCTCTCTCTCTCTCTCTCTCTCTCTCTTTCTCTCTCTCTCTGCCTCTATCCATTTCTGTTCGTCTCTCTTAGCCCTCTACATTTCATCAACGTTTTAAAACGTTTCATCCTATCTTTCGAAGAAGAATTTATTCTCATAGAACTACAGTGTTTAAAATCTCCAACCTATTCGATTTCATATTATAATATTTGAAACTTTCCAATGCGCTTAAGCGTAAAGATTAATTTTCTTGTTGTTCTTTTGATCAACGTACTGCGTACGTAAATGAAATAGAGGTTAGAATAATACGTTTAAGGAAAAGCAGATGTATTTTTAAAGGGAACCTACTTTTATCCCGGCTATTTATTCGGTATTGTTTAGAGTTCGTAATTGTGTATATATACACATATTTGAGATCAACGGATATATAATACGTATAAGTACTACGTAGTTCAACTTTACTGCGAAATAACAAATGAAAATCTATATAATGATATCTCTTTGGTAAAATGATATGTTAATTAATATTGAACTGTGACATTCGTCGATCGATGAAAATTATTTTAAAATGTATTTTCAAAGATGTAACGTAAAGAAAGAAGAAATAGAACAGTTTTCTGAGAAAATATAAAATTCTATTAAAATAGTACTCTTTCGTAATCGAATATGAAGACGTTAGTTCGTTGATGATAGTTATTAAAGATGAGTAAAAAAAATTATATAAATTTCGAAGATCGACTGAAGGTATGCTAAAGTATTAGTAATCAAAAATACCAGGTTGAACGATCCGAGAGAAAAAATGTGAAAGGAACAAATTATACTGATGACTCACGTACCGATCAAACCTGATGAACGATCTAATGATCGTTGATTATGAATGATTAAAAAATAATACATTTATTCGATCTATTATGTATAATTGTAGTTTCTTCTTGCTGTTATGACTGAAAATTATGATGATGCTATTGAAGTTGGATCTTCAGGTGAGATTTATTCGTACACACATAACCTGCAAGTTTCGTAACTTATTAAGAGATAATGAATGATAATTATATTGACAATTATATATTATCTAATATACTCGAAATTTTATTTTTTGCTTAGTTTTAAAACAGAACCCGAATGATCTAAGCATTTTGAAAATCTTATCTGCCGTTAAAGATAAAATCGGTACGTATTGTATAAGGTAATTATAAAATATTGTCATTATATAGATCGCTTCTTTTTAATAATAACCTATGTTATATTATTCACCGAAGTTATTATCGAGTTATAATACTTTTTATTGCAATTAACTTATTTAAAAAACTATTGAATGAATAATTAATAATTATTAATAATTACTGTGAAAAAAAGTGATCTATATAGCTGTACGATTTGTAGTCATTCTATAAATAGTATACACTATTTATATATACGATTACTTTACTTATAATTATTTTTTTTTCCTAGTTTTAACGTGAAAGTATTATAGTAATCTTATCAATGATGTGTATTTCGTAGGACTGAAAACTTATCGATCGTATCTATACATGTATTTATAGATACATATAAAGATATATCTTTTCGTGAATTCGAGTACCATTTTTTTTCCGAGAATCATAGTTATATGATTAGTATGTGATTATATAAAACACACATACACACACGTACATCTATGTGTATTGGTGAAATTGACTTATGACCAGTGGCGGATTTAGTCTTCAAGAGGCCCGTGGCGTCACAAACATTTTTTTATCTCCATTAAAATAAATCTATTAAGTACAATATATATTCTCAACTGTTCATGCAAATGATGAAAGAGTAAAAAATTCGGTAGGTTGATTATAAATTAAGATTGATTTTTAATTAATTTAATAAAGGACATATTCTAAACAATTATTTAAAAAAATATTATTAAATAAGTATACGCCCAAAGTTAATAATTAATGACATATTGACGCGTTAAGTACGTTATATAGATAAAAACAGTAATGTTTATTTTGATGAAACTGAAATTTTTTATGAGTAATTGATTGAAATAATTAATTAATTAATTATAAGAATATATGGTCTTCAATAAGAAGAACTAAAAATCATTATCATTGGATATTACATTTCGTGCTCAATATTTGACAAAACAAAATCACGAAATTTTTTTTTTCTATTACTCCTAACAAACGAGTTATTTAATTGAGCCTTAATTTATAATCAAGCAGATATTAAATTAAATTTATTATATAATATAAATTTATACTGTCGTGTTGGAGATTAACTGTTTAACAGAACCCGGGCCCAACCGCCTTCATCGCCTGTATGGTTGCATCCGGCACTGGTTATGACGTTTTCGTTAATTTTGTATGCGTCGAATACGTTATATTTCTATTGTTAGCAATAAACAGTCTGGCGGAGTCTGTCGCCAGTGATTCAGATGAAAACATCCATGATGCAGAAAATATGCAAATAAATTGCGACACGAGCGATCTAGATTCCGTTATGGATGATGAAAAGGAGGACAACGATTTCGTCTCAATAGATACGAACAAATTTTGTCAGAATACAGTACCAGCTCAAAATTTGTCCGATTGTATCAAGAAATGTCTATTATCTGGTACCGGTAAAGAGGAGAGACAAGGGAGCTTTGTATTCAAAGAAAAAATGTATCGGGTAATACCAATGAAAATGAACGGAAAGTCGATCTAAATATCAAAGTATTATTTTTGGTTCTTTCCTCATGCTCCTTAGGAAATTTACCGTAACATCGATACTCACCTTTGTACCACGACGTTGTATAATAATCTTCCTTAGACACATGCGCGTTATCGTAATTGACTATCTTTAATGAAATATATTTTATTAATAAAACAAAAAAAAAAAGAAAAGGAGAAAAAAGGAAAACAATTGTGTGTTAAAGAGTTTTAACAAGGTAAAAATGAAAAGTGGCGTCATAGACATCGTTCAATGTACATAACGGTTCTTTCTTGTTTTTTCATCTCTTTTTTGTTTTTGTTTTTTTTTTTTTTATAGATAATAACGTTTACGAATTCCACGATCGAGTCGGACGAAACTATAAGAATGAAGTTTATTTACTATACATTTGTGTGTGCGTGTGCGCGCGCGCGTGTGTGTGTACATATATATTTTTATTGATGCAACGAGCATCGTGCACGATTATTGGATATCTTTTCATTCAATTACGTGACTTCGCTGTTCGTTCTCCATCAACTTGAACGTTTCGTTTTGTTCTCCCTTTTTGTAATTTTATATATATATATATATACTATATACTAGCAAAGAAAGAGCAATATTTTATGCAAATTCTTATAATCTCATCAGGTCAACGTACTTGGAACGATTCAAGACAGGACGACTGACATATCTCGTTCTCATTATTAGTTACGTTTATCGATCGTTCTTATCGTATCATACTTTATATATATATATGTATGCATGTACAATGAACGATGTATACAAAGCTTTAAGTGACAAGTATATTAAAATCGAAAGAAACAAAAAGAAAAAAAAAAAAAAGAAACAAACAAAATGGAAAAAGAAAAAACTCTTCTCGTCGACTCGTCCTCGATATACATACTACACGTTAGAGCGTATTTCAATTAATAGATATACTCTAGAACGCTTACGTTTCTATTATATTACAACGTGATACATATTTATAGTAACAAAATATAAATTCACTTATTTATATAATGACGTTTAACAAACAAACACACTCTTGTTCGCACCATTACTCGTAGGAGTTAATCAAGAGTGTGTCTGTAAGTGTATCCGCGCGTTTGTGGTACTTATTATCTACTTGGTATTAAATTACAAAAATTACAATCTCGTTTCGTAGTCTCTTTGTTTCTTTCTGCTCTCTTTATCTCGTGCATTGTTACGCGCACGATTTGTTTCGAATCTCACACGTATAATATATATACATATATATATACACATACACAGATATATATATATATATATATATGTATGTATACATATATGTATATATAATTATATATTATATTACCGATCGGAATCGCGAAGAAAAAAGAAAAAAAAAAAAAAAGAATTATATCTTCGATCGGTCTCGTAAACGCGAGATTAACGATTAATCAATGGTTTTGTGCCGAAACAACGATCGTTTTGTCGATCGTCGTTTCAGGACTGGGATTATTTCACTTTTTCTCTATCGATTAATGGACACCCATGGTTTGCGTATCGTAGACACTCGTCGTCTTATCCAAATGGGTCACGTGATCCGAAGAAAGCAGAATCCGCGACCATTCTTCTTGTCAAGGAGGACTTACGGATACCATAGGATCTTGAGAGACACGTCGTAGATGATACTTCTTTTCTTTTTTCCTCTTTTCTTTTTGTTTTGTTTTTTTTTTTGTTTTCTTTTCATTTCTTTGCTTTGTCTATATAGGGAGGTAATAAATAATGTGACCCATATCGACCAAGTAACTTCTCCCCTCGAAAGTTCTTCCTTCTCCTTTACTGCATACTCGGGTTTTTTAAACTTCATTCTTTTTCTCTTTTTCCTTTTTTTTTCTTTCATTTTCTCTCTCTCTCTCTCTTTCTCTCTCTCTCTCTCTCTCTCTCTCTCTCACTCTCTCTCTCTTTCTCTCATTCTTTTTCTTTTTCTCTCACCGTGGGGCAGGGACGACGACTCACTGACCTTCGCTGTCACTATCACTCTTGTCTGGAAAATAAACGTTCCTTCGTCACTAACGTAAACATGGCAAATATATCTCTCGATCGGCCGAGCTACATTGCGTAGTAGATTTTCAAGCTTCGATGCGGTAGGATGAGAGGAATGATCCTTTTTCTAGTAATACAAACGTCGCAATATCTCGGCTTTTTAACGCTAATTATTAGTGACAAAAGTAAAGTGGTCGATCGCCCGTTTTTTTTTTTTTTTTATTATTTTATATATATATATGTTTTTTTTATATATATATATATATATATAAATGCTGACCAACGAACCCCTGATGTTCCTTTTATTTCAAATTTGGTTCAATGTGTATCTGCATTCAAACTTGTACCTTTCTTCCCGGGATACGCGTGACGCTTCAGCCTATCGTAGAGATCGTCCTTCGTGCCGTATATACTCGCATTTGAACGAGCAAGACTGTTCATCTTTCCTCCATTGTGTAGACTCTCTGCAAGTAAACAAGCAAGACCTTAGAAATATATTCGCTCGAATGATTTGTTTTGTTTCGACCCTTCATATGTGAACGTAAAAATACGTAATAGTAGACACGCGTAATAGTACGCACTGACCTTTCATATAAGTTTCATTATAAAAATTAGGCATCTCCCAACCGTCTTCCTCGTCATCATAATAATGAGCGTATGTGCTGTGATGAGATGGTGCTATGGATTCGGCGTAAGGCGTAGGAGCTCCGTAATAGAAGTTTACTTGAGAACCATTTTGATCGGTCGCTGGAGTGAGCATTTTTTTAGGCTCCTTTTTACGAGACGCCCTATAAAAGGATCTCTTGTAAAGACGACAATCGTAATAATAAAGTTTGTTGTTTGTCATATATTACGTATTCTTATTTTAAAGACTGACCTAACGCAAATCATCCAGACCAGGAGGACAACGAAAATAATGAGAATAACTCCTCCTGCAATACCACCGGTGATATAGAAAAACTCAGACTTCTCGGTACAATGTTTGCCTGTGAAACTGCCGCTACACCTGCAGGATGGTTGCCCTCTGGAATCCTTCAGGCATACACCCTCGTTGTCGCAATAGCCCATGCAAACGTCTGTACACTCCGTTCCAGTACCGTTGTATCCTGGTTTACATTCGCACTTGAAGTCACTTGTCTCCGGTATAAGCAAGCAATATGCATTTGCGTCGCAGTGCATTTCTTCGCCGCTTGTTTCGCATGGATTGGTACAATCGGATTTGCTGGTCTGTAAGAACAAATATTAAACGTTGAGGTAAGAATACGAATTTGTTTTTTGTTAATCATAAGTGGATCTATAGAGAAGTTTTAATTCGTAGAATATTTGAAAATAAATGATTATTTTATGATAAATAATTTCTAACACAATAAACGGAAAAGGGTGATCTGAGCCACTCATTGCCAGTGCTTAATTGGTTGGCATAAGTACACTTCAAGTTTAGGGACATATTAAATTAATACTTACCGCAGCTGGTCCTTTGGTACTGGTATTGGGTGGACAAGGTATACAAAAAGTCTGTTGCGGTTCCGATTGATAAGTGCCCTTTTTACATTGCATACATTCGTTGAGTGTGCCATTCAAATGAGTACCGGGTTCACAAACTGGTAAAGAACATTCTTCGATGGCTGCCGATCCTACATTGGGCGTTGTTCTACCTACTGGACAAGCCTGGCAGGATGCTTGAACGCCTTGAGTACGATAGGTACCTCTTGGACATGGTTCACATTTGCCTTCAACTGCGAGCTGTTGTCCAGAACCGCATTCGTCTCTGCATTCTTCGCGAGACACAGCTTCCGCTGTTCTAGTTGTTTTTCCAAGGCCACATAGCAAGCAGGAGAAACTACCCTCGTTTGGTTGATAGAAACCGTGTCCGCAGCTACGACACAAACCAGCTGCGTCGTCGTAATACTTTCCTGCTGGACATCGTTCTTTGCAATCGGCAGCACTTCGTGCACCGACTCCAACCGTCACGCTAGGTCGACCAGCGATCACGGGACATGAGCTGCATTTCGTTCGACCCGATTCACTTTGATAAGTGCCCACAGGACAGGAGACACAACGTTGGGTCTCTTCATCGTAGTATGTGCCCACGGCACATGGTACTGTACAAAAACGTATTATTATTGAATATATTTCGAAATGATGGATTGTTATTAAGTATGTTGAAGAATTTCCTAATTTTTTAGTGTGACCATTATAGAAGGTATCGTTCTGCTTTTATTTAAGAAATGATACTTGCCACAATCAGGAGCCATTACAACTTGACCGACAGGACATGCATAATCAGATTTCAATGTTAGAGAGGCTGGATCTGGTACAGTGTTTGGTAAAATGTCGTGTACATCAAATTGATCTTCCTCGAGTATCAATCTTTCGAGTAAGGACTGCACCGTCGCTCGTTCGTTAGAATTGGCATTCAGAATAGGATCACTATAAAAAAAAGGAGTGGAACGTTATTGATCGATACCGTAACTTGAGTAAAGTTACACAAACGGTAGCAACAGGCATAGGATATATGTATGCGCCAATATGTACAGCCGTTATTGTTTTCAGGCGATCGTTCGTTGGACAAGGTTAAACTCATCTCACGGGTAAGCGTGCCTCAAGCTAACCTGCCATTAGTGACAATTAATTACAATTATCCTACGTCTAATTAAAAACTCGATGACATTCTGAAATTTGTATAAATTTATAGTTGTAGAGTAGATATGTACGTGTTCATATTATCCTATTATGTATTAGGAATAACGCGATATCTTGGTGCAGATTTACCTATTATTAATGGCAAAGAGGGAAGGAGAAAAAGTGGAACTAACTATAATACCATCTATATCACCTGTTAAGAAAACATTTTTGGTATTAATCGATTCATCGAAACTATAATATTACAATATTTAAATGATACATATTATTTTTCTATTTTCATTTGTTGTCATGCAATCATATTATGAATGTTATTCTAAGATAATATTAACAATTAGCTGTTAATTAAATATATCCGTTAAACACTAAACGATCATATAATTATTATGTAAATAGATTACGTAACGTTATAGAAATTAATTCATCTAATGTAGTAGCTTCGACCTTGGATTATATAAAAGTCATTTGTTAGAGGTATCGGGTTATATCATTATTATACTAATATTAAATTTCATTTATAGCGTAATGTGATTCTACCTCGGGGAAAACAATAGTTCTGCTATAGGTCAGTTAGTAACAACGTGCAAACCTGGTTTTATGCTGTTCTTTTTTTTTTTGGCCTTTATCTATATTCATAATCCTTCATCCTTGATAACTCGATCATGCACCGTGTTAAATCGCTATGCGTATGTAAATGAATCGGTAATAATTTGTTTTTGTTTTGTTTTTTTGTTTTTTTTTTTTAGAATGAGGGCGTATTATTAGGGATGATATCGTGTTGAATGGCTTTGTTCATTGTATGACACAATTCGCATATATTCACACGAATCGAGCTGTCCTTACTTTATCGCCGGGAACGAGATCTCCACCTCGTAGGTATCGCTGCCTTGGCGCGCCTGTCTCGTTCTATGATGTAACAAGTAACAAATGCTCAGTACTAATTCATCTAGATCTACATTTGGGTTTAGAGAGATAGAGATAGATAGATAGAGAGAGAGAGAGAGAGAGAGAGAGAGAGAGAGAGAGAGAGAGAGAGAGAGTGGAAGACCGAGCCTACGGTTTATGAATGTTAAAAATACGCGATACGTTTATTCGTACTTGGAATTTTTCTAAACAGATTTCTAAGCTCATACGATTCCCCAAATTTGGAATTTTATAAAGATGAATGAAAATATATATTAGATGTTTTTTAACTTACGGTTCTGCTGGTACGACCGCTGAAATAATGTACATTCCACCATCTTCCTCGTTTGCTTCTCTCGTTGTTCGTATGCGATGATCACATTGAACATCGATGTTCAGATCCTT
Organism: Dolichovespula media; assembly: GCA_911387685.1. Lineage (NCBI taxonomy): Eukaryota > Metazoa > Arthropoda > Insecta > Hymenoptera > Vespidae > Dolichovespula > Dolichovespula media. Next base: position 8,191,257 of record OU426853.1, read on the forward strand.
ACATTCGCGTGTACCTAAAAGTTATTATCAATGTTAGACGTTTATCAAGAATTTGAAAAGATATTTGGTTGTTCGGAAAGTTCATGGTCATTGTTATACATCATTAATGAGAAAGACAATTGAAACGAATCGCTAAATTAAAAAAGAAAAGAAAAGAAAAGTAATAATCAAAACTTGGTCAAATGTTTTTCTTTTCTTTTTTTTTTTTTCAAATACATATATGCACCAAATTAATACGTCTATAATGTCGTTATATATGTACTTTGATACATATGTAATGTGTATGCGAGCTGAGAAATGGCACCAACTTATCAGACCATTCGAGACATTTATATTTATTGAAATCATTATAAATGTTGCATTACCCTCATAAGAATAAGAACAGAAGTTCCAATCTCTGTTGAGAGAGTTTACAGCATTTCGGACTTTCTGTTTGAGAACACCTTGACCAGCCTCGTTACATAGAACTGACGTAGGGAAGTTCATCTTAATTCTGAACACACGTTGTGCCGGTATCGAACCTTAAATATTATAATAATATTATAAAAAATATATACATATATATATATATATATATATAAAAAGAAGAAAATATAATAATTTGACAACTCTAGCGTAGCAATAGAAACATAAGCTTTACTTGTGCAAGCAGGATAAACCAATGGTAAGTTAGGATCGTTCGTAGGTCTCCAGAATCCTTCAGCGCCACAAGTATAAAATTTAGGTACTTCTTGAGAAAATCGTAGTCCTTGATTACATGAAATTTCACAAACTTTGAATTGACCGCCAGAACCCCAATCTTTGCATTGTTGTGCTCCTCCGATGGGATCAGCAAGTTCAGGACAGAAATCAGCTATTCGAGAAAAGAAACAAGACACAGGTGCAAAAATACTGAGGAACATTTGAGCGTATAGAAAAAAGGTTAGGAAACTTACATAATACATAGACTTTGAAATTACAACTTGCAGAGTTTCCAGCTTGATCATAAGCGACGTAACTAATATCGTAAGTACCCCATAATAAAGTTTGTCCGGATCTATGACCACTTCGTTCTTGAACCTTAACTATACCAACGTTATCACTGAAACGAGGTTCATCCCAAGTGACAATAGAAGAACCATTTTTAGCAATAACCCATAAATCACCGGGACAGTGTTCCACTTTGGGTGGAATTTTATCAGCTTCCAATTGTTGACATTTATTACCACCATAACCAGGTGGGCATACTCTTTGTCCACAATGTGATGGAACTACACGTTCCACACCCCCAACCGTTTCGTCGTATCCAGCCCAGGTCAAAACTAGTCCTTGATAAAGAACCGGTTCAGTTCTACAATCTCTAACTTGTTTCTGTATCTCATTCGTCACGTGAAGTGCACGATTCCAGATTTGAACTTTTGTCAGGTGACCTTGGAAACCAGATTCCGTATAGCCTTTCGGATTTTCACTTTGAGGTTTGCCCAATATTGCCCAGGCACTGGTAATATTGGATATTAAAATAATTTTATAAGTCAACTGATCGTTATAAAATCGTGTTACCTGAGTAAAAATTGTTACAAGTTACTTACTATGCTGGAAGAGATCTACCACTTCCATATCCATCCGTTTTGCTGGCAATTAAGCCTTCCGTGATTAATACGAGTTCTCCACCGTTTTCTCCGTTCCATACAACAGCAACATGATGCCACTGGCCATCATTGATAGTTGCATATTCTCTGAACGGTAGATAAACGTCTTGTAAATCGTGGAAGAGAGATACTTGAACACCGTTACTGTGTGCTTGTACCATAGGTCGACGATTTGTTGGTACATGCGCTGAACTAGAATTAAAAAAATAATATTATAGAATTTTTAATGTTTACTTTAATTTATTAACTTCGACATATTAAACACTATCGAATGATCTTACCTTACGGCATAAAGTGTGAAGAAAGTTCCTGCCTCATCTTTTTGCGTAAATTGCACCCACATAGCTACGGTCAAACTCTTTCTAGTGCCAGTAAAGAATGGAATAATTTGTGATGCACTGCTGCGTGCCGGATCGCCGAAGTATAAATCGTAATCAACTTGGATAGCTGAAAGAATTCATTTTTACAATGTAAGCAACGGTAAAAAGAGATAATTAATTTCTTTTGCGTATAAAACTTAACGCCACTTACATTTCCTGCAATCATCTCCGGTTAAATTAAATGGACACTGGCAGAAGAACTTTCCGGTTAAATCGATACATGTAGCAGAGGGTGGACATGAATTATCTTTGCAATCAATAATATCATCTTCGCATGTTTTACCTGTGATATAAAACAACGTTCGATTTATGTCACCAATAAAAAAACGTTTCAATGCAATTGGTATCAAGAAGATCCTATTACCAGTATAGCCTGGTGGGCAGATGCAAGTAAAGCCGGGACCATCATCAATACAAGTGGCTCCATTTTTACATGCGCCAGCTTGGCAAGCATCGTATTCATACTGACAACCAATACCAGTATAGTCATCAGGGCAAGTGCAATTAAGTCCGGAACCAAAATCTTGACAACGTCCATGATGCATACAAGGATTACCTATACAACGTTCAGGTGCAGTTTCACATTGTTTACCATCGGTTCCAGATGGACATCTGTCGAAAAAGTAGAGATAAACGGCATTATAAATTCGAATTCGAACACTGTTCAATTCGATCTGTCTAAATTAGACTTACACGCAGAAGTAATCTAAGAAAAGATCGACGCAGGCTGCGTCGTTTTGACACGGATGATTCTGACACATGCCAACATCGATCTCGCAATGAACTCCGGTCCAACCTTCAGGACACATACACTTGAAACCCGAAACTTCGTCCCTGCAAGTAGCACCGTTTAGGCATGGATCGGAAGCACAATCGTTGATGTTGATTTCACAGGCTGATCCAGTGTAACCCTCACGACAATGACAAACAAAAGTGTTATCCAGATCTACACATCGATCTGTGCCAACAGGATTGCAAGGATCACTTTGACATTCGTCGATCTCAGCCTCACATTGAAGTCCGACGAAACCAGGTCTACATTTGCAAAGGAAACCTTCGAGTTGATCGATACACGTGGCACCATTCTGGCAAGGATCCGAGGCACAATCGTCGATTGTATGTTGACATTGTTTGCCAGTGTATCCTGGCTCGCAAGTACAAGTATAGTCATCGATCTGATCGAGACACTGTCCGTTGTTACGACATGGTTTACTAGAACATTCGTTGATGTTGATTTCACAAGCAGCACCGGTCCATCCTGGATGACAGATACATTCATGGCTGAACAATTTGTCGACACATATGCCATTAAGGCAAGGATTTCCAGAACAAAGATCAATCTTCTCATGACAACGTTTTCCGGTAAATCCAGGTGGACAATTACAACTAAAGTCAGCCACAAGGTCGGTGCAATTGGCACCAAGTAGACAAGGTCTTTCAGCGCAATCATCTGTGTTGATCTCACAGCTTTGACCTTCCCAACCTGGCAAACATTCGCATTTGTATCGGCCTTGTTGTAACGCTACACAAGTGGCCCCATTATTACATGGGTTTCCGCTCGCCGTACACGGATTTATCTAAAATGTGAAAATAAAATTTTTCAACGATTGATGATAATATTACGATAATTATTGGTCATGATTATGACGACGTATAGGATCGATTACCGTTATGTCGCAATCAACGCCGGTGTAACCAGATCTACATAGACACGTGTAATTGTTAAAACCAGGCTCGTCTTTGCACATAGCTCTCTCAGGACAAGTGTCGTTGTTGCAATCTGACTTTTCCTCTTGGCAGTTGATACCAGAGTATCCGTTTGCACATTGACATCTGTAACCTTGAGGAAGGTCGATGCAGGTGGCGCCATTGTAACAAGGTTGAGAAGCGCATTCGTCGATATCGATTTCACAACGTCTTCCAGAGAAACCAGCCGGGCATATACATTGTACACTATGTCCCATGGGTACACAAAGTCCGCCATGTTGACACACACTATCCGTACACTGTACCGGTTTACATTCCTCTCGACCCACCGATCCTGCTCCGTCGGTATACATATTGGTAGGACATTCGATACATGTTGTGGCTCCGTGCTGAGGTTGGAAGAAGTCTTTTGGACATTGGGCACAGGGTGCTAATCCCGTATCTGAATACATGCCAGGAGAACATTTGTTTCGACAACGATCACGACCTGGTGCTGCTGGTTGATAGGTAAAGGTACCAGCTGGACAAGTTTGACAATCTCTGTAACCACCTATCGGTGGTTCGCCGGTGTAACTATTCCTAGGACACTCTAGGCATGGCACCAGGCCAGTTGGGGAATATGTACCATATCCACACACTGGAACACAGTCGTCTATACTCTTGGAACCTTCTTCCCTTGTATATGTTCCGAAAGGACAACGCAAACAGGAACCTTGACGATCACTATTCTGGTAGAAACCTTTTGGACAAGATGTACACTGTTTCTGTTTTTCACCAGTGAATGTACCAGCCGGACAATGAACTGTAATATTGAATTATTCACGATAACCTTGAGCTACGCAGTTCCATTTTATTAATTTGATTCGATGAAATTATACTCACGACAACGAGGAACATCGTTCGTGTCCATGTTCAGTACTTCACCAATGCTACAAGTAAATCCTCGCGTGATAGTTGATTTTAAAGCACGTAACGGCGGACATTGATTTCCAATAGCAGAAACATTGAGCAAGGGTTCTATGACTTTGCTTGCGTATGGTACGGAAAGATCGAAGATTAAACCTATGGTGGAACCACATAGATCGTATACTTGTGGTTGACGAATAACGGGAACGATCACCAAAACGAAGTCCATCTACGTATTAAAAAATATTTTCTCTCGCAACTGTGATTTAGGTGTTATAAATCAGAATGATAATGTCAACGTACCTGTAAAACGTTTTCTTCTAATAGGAAAGGCATCGATCTTACAAACGATACATTCATATTGACATTAACAGCAGAGCAGCGTTGCGTCAAGATAGCGTTTAGGTTAACGTAATATTGAGTCATCAAGTCTTGGTATTGTGGTAAACAAGGACGTGAGACAGCACCATTAGCTCGATAAGTTACTGATGCAACTACGTGATAATCAGCCTGTTGAGTATCTACAAACATAACAAATAATTCATTAGCGTGAGTCGACTGATCCTTTCAAAGTTCTAAAGTGAAAGAATAAATTGTTATTTACTTTCGGATACACAATCTGGAACGACCGAAGTTGGAGACCAATGTTTGTTAATGTCACAGACGAAGGTTTTTACAGGTGCTCCATCGGTAAATCTATAACCATTCTTGCACGTTGCTATGCACTGTAAACCTTTGTCACCTGGTACACATTTCAAACCACCATTAGCTGGGGATTTCAATTCCCAGTCGACACAAGGTGTTGCTTGTACAGATACTTGGAAATGACAGGAGGCTCGATTGCCACTCGAATCTACCGCATATACTGTCACGTTTTCGAAACCACCTATGGGTATTACAGCTCGTTCTGGTACAAAGTTAATTCTTACTGGGCCGGACGCATCAGTAGCATTGATACGTCTTCGTGTTTCATTGAAATTAACCGAATAACTTTCCTGCCTGTCTACGAGTTCGATCACGTAGCTTTGAGGACAGCTTAGCTTGGGTGGTGTTAAATCTATAATAACGACAAATTAGTCATTATCTGTATCGAGTAATGTTATCGATAATTTATATAAAATTCACAAAACGACCGACTAACCTGGTACAGTTATGTTAATTTCGCAAATAGCAACGTTTCCATCGTAATCAAAGGCCACATATTTCACAACGGTGTCTTCGAATACACGAATAGGTGTTCTAAAGCTTTGTGGTTTAACTTCCAATCGAGCGATACTACCACTGTTGTCTATCGCGATAGGTTGGCTGAAGTTTACTGGTAATAAACCACCATCAGTACCCTTCTGTACTACTATGGGTTGTTGAGGACAGTTCTGGAAAACTGGTGGTTCATTATCAACGCATGGCGAGAAGCCATAATCGTAACCTAACAGTGGTTCAGTGACTGGTTCCTCGCATCCCATGAGTTCGAATTTCAAACAAGCGTTGTCCATGTAACTGACGATACCAAGTATAACGAAACGAGCTTGTACATATTTTGGTAATGTTATCATAGCTAATTCACCGTAATTTCCGGGATCACGCATAGTCAAATTGAAGTTTGGGAAATAAACAACGTAATTCTCGCTTTCAGCTTGCTTGTAGAAGAAACGTATTTCCGTGGGTCTTCCAACTATATCATTGGTTACCACACCCTTGACTAGAATTGCCTTGACTCTGTAGACCTGTCCAAGATCCACGTTAACGTAAGTGAAGGCTTCCTGTTTGCCACACCATCCAGTAACCGAGTTCAATCGAATGTTTCTGGCTTCATAGTTCGGTCTTTCGGATGTTGCATTGATCGCTGAATCAGGTATACGTCCAGATGTTAGACCAAGAGGTTTGACAACTCGACATTCTGGTTCTCGAACACAGACAATTGGTCGTGGATTTATTAGAATATACCCTGGTCTACTACATCCAAATTGAACTTCCGAGCCTTGTTCATAACTGCGAGCTACTTGATATCCATCGCTTGGTCTTCCAGGGTCCTCGCAAACAGGACCTTCGCAACGTAAATTACCGAAATCCCAAACCCCATTCGCTTGACAACGTACAACGTTGTCATGCCGATTAGTTTCCCCAGCAAACTTGAAAGTATCTTGACAACCAAAGAAGAAAGATGATTGATATTTTGTATCAATGTATTGTCCATATTCAGCACCGGGTGTTGGCAATGGCTTGCCACAATCAGCACGTGGACAAGCTGGCTGAAAACCAGATAGCCAATAATCTGGTAGACCTGGTTTAGGATCGTAAACGCATTGACGAAAACCAGACGTCGCAGTATTCCGTAAATCACGTCCGTTACTGCCGCATTTCAGAGTGACGTTTTGTTTGAATGGAACCAAAACGCTCGTTTCGTCGGTACGAATCACTGAGAGTCCTTCGTTTTTGTCGTCCGGCAGTGAAACGCATTTGGCATCTATTAAAAAGAAAATTATATTTTTCAAAAATATGTAGGAGACGACTTGTAATATTTGAAATTAGTATTACTTACATTGACATTCAGGCGTTGTACCATTCCAAACGCCACTGGAAGTACAAACTACAGCCGATGAACCAGCTAAAACGTAACCAAAGTTACATTGGAATCTAACTACATCGCCAAAATGATGTTGATCCTATAAACAAATAGTATATCTAGATGTTAATAATTGTACTGATTGTAAGTTATGATTGAAAATGACTTTTCTTATTCGTACTGATTCGTTACCTTAGTCGACAAAATTTTTCCATTGTCCGGTGCAGTTAAGGCAGGACACATTACAGGTACACAAGTTTTATTCCTCTGATACAAATCACCGTCCCTTTCACCAGTCTCAGACTTTTCAATATTAAATCCAGCGGTACCGTTACCTTTGTAGAGTTCAAAACCTGTATTGCACATGCATGAATAGCTACCAGGATTGTTGATACATTTTTGATGACAGCCACCGTTTTTTGTGGCGCACTCGTTTATATCAGTACATTCCAATCTCGTGCAGCCCATTATTTCTAATTTCATACAAGGTGCTCCAGCGTAATCTTGCATCTTAAATTTGATGTATCGGGCCTCGATTGGTACCGGTAAGTTCAGTACAGATAATGTAGGCTCAAGAATTCGGAATTCAACTGGTGTGCCATCAGGATTGGTATAATCTTTGAAAGTGTCCGTTAAATCATCCGTGTATTGAATACGTACTGCTGAAGTGAATGCGATGTTGCCATCGACTCTAGCAACAACTTGTGTACGGAAACCACGAATGATCGTTGGTGCCTTCATATCGATCATTACCCAATTCGCTCCTGGCTCGACATTATTACCACACCAACCATCGCCATTGTTTAAGCGTACTCCCTGAGAACAATTGTTTTTTTTTTTTTTTTTTTTTTTTTTTAATTGCATACTAATATATCACGAATGAAAACTACAAATAAATTAGGGAAACATAACTCACAGATTTCATGTAGCCATTCTCGGAACTCGAAACAGTAATGGATTCATCAGGGATACCACCGTTTATCAAACCGAGGTCACCTATAGGACGACACTCCATGGTTGGGGCAAATCCTGATTTGCACTTGCAAGTGAATGCACCAGGGTTATTAATGCATTCCGTAGAAGCTAGATCGCATTGACTGGTTGCACACTCATTAATGTCTATCAGAAAATCGATAATTATATTTAAATATTCCATAAAAGTGTGCATACAAAATTAGTTTAACTTTCGTTACCTTCGCAAGTTGGAACATTGTCAAATAACTGATTCGGGCCACATTGAATAATGTTAGATCCTGTAAGTTTGTAACCTCTGTTGCATTGTACTCTAACTTCATCACCAAAATAATACTCTCTAGTTGAGTCGACGACGTAACCGTTCTTTATAATAGGTAACAATGGACACTTTGCACCTGATGCATAACAATGGATACATAATTAGCAAAGTGAACGTTTAGAAAGCTACTTTACCGTTTCTAAGTCTACTTACGAGAACAAGTTGGTACTTCATCTGACCATGTTCCATTGCTCATACAAAGGATCACTGGATGACCACTTCTAACGAAACCAGGTTCACATTCGAATCTAACGATAGTACCGTAACTGCGACCACCTCCATTAAGAATTGTAATATTTGAATGTGGTGCTTCTGGAAGTGGTGCACACTGAGATGCTGGAAAATCAATACACAAGTGAATCAATCAGAATATGTTCAGTTATAAAATAGAATTTGAGTATATAAAAGTACATTTTTGAACTTACCCAAACAGGACGGTTTCTTTTCCCATCTTCCATCAGCTAAACAAGAAATTTTTTCTGTTGGCCTTCCAGATGGGAAAGCAAATCCAGCGTAACATTGATAAGTAGCTAATCCTTTATATGTGACGTTCGATGAACCGATAGAAAATCCATTATCTATTTGTGGAACAGGACCACAATATACTTCCTGACATTTTGGTATGTAGGTAACGGACCAGTTTCCTCCGGGTAGACATTCGGTGGTAATTTTGGGTTTCCCTGTTGCAAATTCTTGTCCCAATGGGCATGAGAATGTTACTGTTGTTCCGAAAGCTGTGTCTCGACTCGATGCAAGAGCTCCTTCGCCAGGTAACAATGCAGGACAATCTAGGTATCAAATAATTGTTATTTTTAAGCAGGTCTTTGACAATTTTTAACAGATACATATTTGTCATTGATCATGAATTTACCTGCTGAAAAAGCAGCTTGCCAACCGGAACTGCTATGTAAAGCATCGGAAGCAAATCTGACTAACATTTCTCCGCTTTCAGCGGTGAGGGTTATTTTTGGACGAGTATTCGAGGTAAAACCGTTTCCTGGGTGTAATCGGAGTCCATTTGTATTTGGACCATCATATATCTACAAATTGAAAATCAAAATGTGATCATTTTAAACATGAGCATATAGTTTTCGTCTTTTTCGTCAACATACTTGTACAAAATCAGTCTTGTGAACATTGAAGTTGACGAACTTCAAGGAAAGCGGTCCTCCATCAGGATTCTTTACTCTATAAAGACATTCTTGATTATTGGGATAATCGTTTAGGCCATAAGAAGGTGATTGCACTGTTCCATTTCTTGCAACGACCGTTGCCTTGCATCCTTGAGTGTATAGAATACTGAAGCCACGTCTCGAATCACCAAGACTCGTTTTAAAATACAGGTAAAGATTATTGCTGGTTGACATGATCACTGTAGGATTGTCCTCGGACTTTCCGGTTAGACGAGCGATCGGACGACTCATTGGCGAATCTCCGTCTCGTATGAGGATATAATCACGATTCATTTCAAGATCTAAGTCCTCGATCTAAAAAAAATCATTGACGATCATTTCGATTATTCTTACTCGTTCATTTAAAATTCTATTTAACGCTTGTTCCATTGGAAGACAATTTGTTATGTTGTATGGAATTGAACGTTGAAAATTGATATTTGACGTACCTCAAGAGACATTATTCTTCCAGGCTGAGCTTGTAGGATATAAAGGCATTCCAATCCACCGGGATAATTCTGCGGATAACCTGGCGATGTGAGTATTTGTCCTTGGGGAGTAGCGCGAAGAATACCACCGCATGTTTGCGGCTCGGTTTTCCAAGAAGCACGGAATCCTTTCCTCTCGACCGAGGCGTCCGTACTGAATTTAATGATCATAAAGTTCGAGGCCGAAACGAAGAGCTTGTTGCTGAGTTCTTGCTTGCCAGATAGGGTTGCTAGATTCACTGATTTATCTTCGGTTCTACCGCCTACCAGTATCTGTACTATGTCGAAGCTCTTTTCCGTCTCGAATTCTTGGAACTGAAAATTACACGAAATATCATCAGGTACGAGTTAAAACGATCGATCAATTTTCAAGGTTCTAAACGAACGAGCAATTACGTTCAGTTTCGTGATTGAACGACTTGCATGCTTTCTCGTGAGCGCTGATTTGCCTTCCGAAGCAAATAGAAATATACGATAGATGAAACGAAAGCCAATTCAGAAAGCGAATCAGTTGGATTTGGCATGGCTACTTGATTCTAGGCTACCGTGTCTTATAATTAATTTCATTAATTCATCTATTTATTATACATACTCTTGGATTTCCCCGAAGTATCTATCCTTTGAATGACATTCTTACGAGTTCTTTATCTTTATTTTTTTTTTTTTTTAATTAAAAACGTTAGTTATATTATTGTTAACCTGCAACAGAATGTTGTGACCTTGCGGCCCTTCCAAAGTCCACTTGCAATTTGCCAATGGTGCGTATTTGTGAGGATAGTTTGGACTTTCGACGACATCACCGCTACTGGCCATGTAAAATTGACAATTCGTTGGGCAATCGATTTCGTCCGAATAATCGCCACAGTCGTCTTGTTTGTCACATTTGAACGCAGCGTTCACACATTTACCGTTTGAGCAGTGGAAAGAACCTGTACGTAATTCAGATTTTTAATGATCTCTCGAATGTACGTTAAAATTTATTTCTGGTGTGACGTTCTGGATTGTTTCGCTGTTAACTCGGATAATTGAGATTATATATAAACGTATAAAAATTATTTTAATTAACTCGACGTGATACATATTATGATTACAATTAGGGAAAAGGAAAGAAAATTGGATTTGAAATAAATTTTAACGCGAAATATTTTGTTCTACATTTTCTTCTTGAATTCCGGAAGGTTGAATTACATTTTCTAACATAAGTATGGAAGAATAAGATCGTCACAATTCTATGATACATACCGGCTGGACAAGCTGCTGACCGACACATGAAAGGAAGGAGCGATTCACAGGTTGTTAACTCCCAAGTTTGACGATCGTCCGTCAAAGCAACGTCGACGCATTCACCCGATTGCGGATTTGGTTGCCTGGATGCCCAGAAACCTAAATTTTTGAAATATTTGCAGCATATACATTTTTCGATTTATCCGTATATTATAACATATGTTTATCTAAATATTTATGTTATATACGTATATATATATATATATATATGTATACGTATATATTTCAATATATTTTGTTTATATATATATAAACAAATAAATATTATACATAAATAAATATTATATATATATATATATGTTTTGAAGCAAAATATTCTTATATATTGTAAAAAAAGAAAATATTTGTGCATTATATACAATATATATATATATATATATATATATATATATGTACACATTCACAGAAAAATTTTTAGTATATACCTATATATTTAAAAAAAATATTTTTCTTACATATATATAAGATTTTTCAAAATATTATATTTTATATACTTTATACAGAATGGCTTTTATAATAATAATCATATATTATTCAAGATATTCTTATCGCAGATATTTCCCATCAATAATCAAATAATACGAGTTTGTACTACATTTCATTTGTAATAAAAAAAAGAAAAATCTGCTAATAGGATAAACGATAGAACTGTAAACCTCTTGGTAATTCGGTAAGAGGGTAACAACGGTAAACGAGTGAAACGCGAACGAGGAAATAGTAGGAACTTGTACTGACGCGGACGTAAAACGGAGATGTCTGGGCATTGTTGTGGGAAAAGTGTGTCTTCGTGCCGCGTGCGAGTTCCGCGTTTGCGCGACCTCGATACAAAACCTGCCCTCGTCTATAAACGTTCGCTTCTCCTCGGCGTTTTGCTCCTAATTTCCGTAAAGTGGCCTTGTCTCGGGCCTGACGATAACCGAGCAAAGAAAAATCTCGATGTCAGTCTATCCTCATAAATTTTCGACATCGATGAAATTTCTTCTTTAGATTACACAAAATTTGGACAAACGACAAAATTGATTTATTCGTTAATATTCAATTTCATTAAAAAAAAAAAAAAAAAAAATAGTTATAATACCACACAGGTTTGACATTTTTCTTATCGTTGTTATCACCTTTAATGATCTTCGATCGAAAGTGAAAGTTTTTGCTTTTTTTACTTCGAACGATATTCACTTGATCATCGATAAATGATATAGATTTTTCAAAAAATATTTACAACTCTTTTTGTTTTTTTCTTTTCTTTTTTTTTTTTTTTTTATGAACAAAGATCAGCAAGCTTCGATAAATCGAAACAGTTTGTTCCTGTTACTTTGAAATTATTTTATGATAGAAGTTTAACGGGGATAATAGATTTTTAACTAACCAGCATATTGAGAGACTAGCATTCCTGCTGCGGATTCAAGCGTGTTGGTTCGCAAATCGTCTAACGAGGCGAGTCCTAACCAGTAACGGTCCAAATGTCGGCCGACCATACTCGCAGTCATGTTGTTCTCGCTATAACTTTCCACCACCATAAGCTCGCTTCCGTACCTATAATTTTAAACGTTAAATCGTTTGAACGACTAACAATGTTCGTTTGTTAAGAAAGAAAGAAAAAAAAAAGGAAGAAAAAGATGAAAAAAAAAAAGAAAAGAAAAATAAAAGAGAAAGGAAGCGAATAAAAAATAAAAAGTTGTAATTCGGTAATTTACGAAGTTCCGATTTGGTGTTCATGGTTCGCTCACCTTCTGCATAGTTCCGCCGCTTTTTCCCAGGAATGCCTGATGTTGAAGAACTTGTAACAGTGTATACCTCGTAATTCCCATCCTGCGTAACACGAGGAAAGACATTAAGTAGATTTTCTTTGTTAAAGTGTAACGAGCGGATTACAAAACAAAGACGCCGGCAAATTCGAGCAAGCATTCATGCGAGATAAACGATCGAAATGTAGTCGTCTTTGTTCCTTCCATTTTCGTATATTAAGAAAGATAATGATTAAAATGGAACGTAACTCGTTCCGTGAACAAAGAAAATTTCATTTTCGTAGTAATAGTTTATTGGTAATGTTAAAAACTAAAGGAAATTGGAAAATCGAGAAAATTGGTCCTGTCACTTTCCTGATCGATTTTCGTCTTCAATCTGTGTAGTTATAAAGTTCGAGAGAACTCATTTGACTAAAGTTGTTGCGAATATTGTAATTATTAAACGCGTGACAAGTTATGTGCATTCTGAAAGTTACGGTATTAAATGAGGTTCCTTTCATTGTACGTAGTGTAGTAAATAACTTTCGATTTGCTTCTTTAAATTATTTCCTTTCATATATAATAAAATATTCGAAAATATCTGTGTTATTGTGTGTGTAAAAATTTATCGTTAATGATAATTTGTATGTATTTTGTGATAGTAAATATTAAAAATAACAGCAAATAAATAATTGAAATAATTTAATTGAAATAAATAGTTGAAGTAATTTATGACTCTATACCTAATCGAATACAAAAAATACTCGAGAATGAATGGAATAATGCGATATAAACTTATTATTACTAAAAATCTATTTTTGTTTAGTTGTAGTAAAATTTAATGAATAATAGCGATAAGTATGTAAAATCGATATGACTTATGACCGAACCTATCGAAATAATACAAATTTATTTGATATTCTAAACGATTTATCGATGAATTTATTATCAGGATTATTCTGCGGATTAATTCATAGTATTTATTTCAAAAAGATATTTCATTTTTCCGTAACATTTTCATTCAATTGTGAGAATAAAATTGTCATTGCGGTTGCGTACGAGAAGAATGAGCACGTGAGCAACGTCAAAATCGTAGTACCGATACAAGAAAGCAGGCTAACTATTGACCCGTATGGACAATGACGGACATCAACGACCTCAATCGTTTTTAGTGCACGCACTTATATATACACATGTGTACGTATATGAACGTCGCGTTGTTTATAGCTCGGTAGACGAGCTTTTACTTTGCGAAAGGAGATCGTCGAGAATCGAAGAGTCAAGATCGATCCGTGTATGATCGGAATACGTCTGCATTTTGTTCGTCTTTAAGATCGATCATATCTATTTATTTATTATATGCCAAGAAATTAATACGATCTTTTCTAACAAATAATAAAGTCTTTCAATAAGTGTTATCGAATGTTCTTCTTTTCAGATAAATCATTTTAATTCAAACAAATTCTTTAAAATCATTGTTGTACCATATGTAGTATGGTCGATTAAAAATTATGGATATATATATATATATATATATATATATATATATATATATATATATATATATATATATAAAGGTTTGACTGATAATATCGGTCAAATTATCACCGTGGCTTCTTTCGTACGTTAAGGTCAAAGTTCAGGGATAAAATTCTTTCATGAAACAGTGGTCAATTGACCATCAAGATCGTGCGATTTGTCGTCACTGAAATAATTTTTTTTTTCTTTTCAACCGTGTCAAAGATCAAGTTTACGACACTACTAGTTATTACTTATCATGTAAAAAGAAGTATCATGTCAAATGGTGACAAAGTATTAACGATAATCGATACAAATATTTCTCTATTCTAAATAATATATTCATTATCCACTAAAGAACATCAGGACGTAATTTGATCATTTATTGGCGAAATACTATCGCTACTATATAAAAATATGTTATCAAAAATCTAGAAAAAAGGGTAATATCCTACAGTCGTCGTAATCAATCGTTCTAGTTATGCAAAGATTTTTATGTTGCAGGAACGATTTTAAAAAATTGTTTAAATTTAAATGACATTTAAAGAAGAATTAAAAATAATAAAATTAATGAAAAGAGAATTTTCGATAAAACTCATTGAAAGACCTTATACAATAAAAGCTTATATTAAGATTTACAATGAATAAATTCGATTTTTGCGAAAATAGAAAAATAAAAAAGAAAAGATAGGTGAATACCGATCGTAGTTACGCCATGAAGTATATTTCAACAAATCGATTATTCTCGCATGATAATGGATCCTTAGATGCGATGTGTCGTTGCAATTCTCTCAGTGGACGGAGTCAATAGCGGCCTTCCTTTCTTTCGAAAGGTCAAACGGCTACGCTTCGACAAAGTTGCTCCTTCTCCTTCGTATATTAGCATTTCTCGTTCGACGTACATACTTACATACATACCACACACACGCGTGAAATATTTTTCAGTATTACTCATAAACTGACAATAATGGAGTCGTAAAGATGCCTTAAATATATTATTTTCGACTTTCTGAGTTCGTAAAATCGTACAATATAAATAAATACGATATTTCTAAATATTTCGTTTACTCTTTAATATCATATTTTCAATAACACCGATAATCTCAACGATCGATACCATTATTAGCTATATTATAAGCACATAAGTTCTTACTTAATTTGATTAAGTTTACGAAGTGTTTCATTAAATGATATAAATTATTAATGCAAAAATACATTCTTACGTATAATGTAAAAACTAAGTGACAAGAATTAATAATCGATACAAATATTTGTATGCTTTAATTTTAATATTTAATTTGACACAATATATATATATATATATATATATATATATATATATATATATATATGTATACGTAATAATTATTATATTATAATAATTGTATACTTCGTATTATTCAGAGTGGTATTATATAATTGTATAAGAATGCACGTACACACAGGACTAATATTACATACGAAAGAACATTCTCTTTCATTAAATATTTTCTATCCTTTTCTTTTCTTTTTCTTTCTAATTACTTGAAAATTCATTGATTACAAAGATCATTTTATATAATAAAGGTCTATGTTCACTTATAAATCTTTCCTAAATGTCCAGGAAGTACTACCATATGTTTCTTCTTTATTTTCTTCATAACGATCGTAATAAGCGAAGTACGAAGCCCTTTTGATGAAGTGCTCGCTTCAAAGAAACAACTATGGCTCGTGATGGAGCGTTAACACGAGGAAATGAGTTATAGTAAGACGTAAGAAATGAAGGAAGGAACGCGTCACCGGATGTTCTACATTTTGGAATCCCGTTCGACGATATACATATACAGATACGTATACATACACACTTAGGCAGTTATATACATACATAAATGTATTCATTCATCCGTATACATGTACATATACATACATAGAGATATACTCACGCCCCCATGCACATACATATACATACGTATATATGCATACAAAAAAGCGTACGTACGCGTATACATATGTACATACATACGTACAAACATACACGCATACTTGTATACGGAGGTCGTTGAAAGAAGTGGATAACTGTGGTGTTTGCGCATCCGCCTGTGGTGTATTTTTAGGATCAATCGGTTCAACGCGTTGCAAGGGAGGAGAACGGAGTGAAGGAGAAGAGAGAGAGAGAGAGAGAGAGAGAGAGAGAGAGAAGGAGGATTCACGGTTTAGGAATGCTGTTCTCCTCCTCCTCTCCTTTCTTTCTACTTTCTGGATCTTTACCTGGTCCACGACGTCACCACAACATCCGAGATATTTTCTCAAAGGATGTTTCAAATCTTACAAATAATCCAAAAACCGGATTAAACTGTTCTCTTCGAATTTCTTTCGAGCCTCCATACTTATCATCAGATTATTTGATTTTATTTTATATTTTTGTTTTTATATGTACTTTTTCTATATGTTAATAATTAGTTAAAAATGGAATTTATTTCTTACTTCGTATTACCTTGGTCTACATTATAATAAGTACTAGGATCACGGAGAAATAGGTCGGCTTTTGTAATCCATAATTCATGCTTTGTTTCCGTTAGTAAATGCTATTTAACGATTACGATGAATTCTGTTTGTAATAAATAATTTAATATCAGACGATTAAAATTATGAAAGGAATACAATCGTAAGCGATTAGTTGTATCGAAAAGATTCGTAAGGTTTTAAATGATATATTTTAATCTTGCTTTCTTTCATTTAAAGTTAAACGTGAAGTTTAACGATGGAAAAGTTGTTTATGTATTGTCCAAAGATTTATGTTTACTGAAAAACTTCAATATCATTTGCTCTCTCATAGTAGAAAACTCATTCATGTAGAGATTTTCTAATCCATTAAAAGGTAGCTATTGATCGATCATTGTATAGAATTTATCCGTAACTTTACGAATGACCAACTCCACATTCCTCGAGGCTGCCATCACGAAAGTAAAAGTTTCTTAACGAGAGTCAAAGCAACAGCCAAGAGCAATGATGCCGATCTTTCTACGAATAAATCCAACGTTAGATTTTCTAATGCTTACGATTTCGCTGGCCATAGGAAATAAATATTTCAAGCTTTCACGTAGCATCTTGAGATCCTATCTCCGAGAGAGAAAAATGTTCGGACAATGATCACACTTTTTTGTTATTTTCTTTTTTCTTTTTGTCGCATTGAAAATAAGAAAAGTGTAAAAACAGATCAGTAATAAATTATTTGACGACCGATATAATTTATTACCTTAAATCATTAATGAGAACCTTATATCGACACCTGTTTCTACCTGTGAGCAATATATATCCATTGGGCGTGACCTTTTACAAACGTGAAGGAGGATTTCTCTTTGAGAGAATTATCCTCGAAGTAACGTTATAACTTATAAGGTACAGAAGTTAAGAGGAAAGTTACTTTATTATCTGGCTTTTGACTTACCGTTTGGACAGGTGAAGACGTTCGTTGTAGGAACCTGGAATAAGAAGAAATAAAATAAGTTTTAGTGAATCATAGATCTTAGAGTGTGAAGTAACATAAGAGTACTAGTTAAAAGATATTATTTGTACTTTTTGAGGTATAAAAGAGAAAATTTTATTTTTATTTTTTGAAAAATACAATTTTTATTCTTTCGATAAAATACATGAAGATAAATGATATTAACGCGTTTAACTTGTACGAATGTATAATTCTATTCAAAACAGAATAAACGCGTAAAAGAAAAGTTTGGGTGTTACGATTTCCATTTTTTTTTCTATTTTTTTTTTTTTTTTTTTTTTTTTTATCAAGAGGAACGATTTCTCACGTTACGATTAAAATCAACGTGTAACGTATAATTATGAAATCAAAAATATGAAAGTAGCAAATGTCGCGTGAATCGTCAACGTAGAGTTCCCACGATAGTCAACGAGGAAGTAACAAAGGAAAAATAAAATAACGACAAAAAATGAGAATATCTCGAAGTTACTCTCACTCCATTGTAACGCGAGATTATCGGGAACAATCCGATTACGTATCCAACAATTAACTTGACTTGCGTTACACGGGCCAAAGTATAATTCAACAATGGTATAATTACTTATACCGTAACAAAATTATGAACGAAATGATGCCTCGATTAACATAGTAATTTAGAGATATGAAGAATTTTGAACGACCCTAAATTTTGTATCTAAGGAGTCGCATTCCTACTTCCCCCCCCCTCTCTCGTTCTCTCACCCTCTCACTGTTCTTCCCCCACTACCAAACGCATTCGTTTGAACTCGTTCTATCCAGCAGCTTGCCCTTTTTCTATCATGAAACTTCCTATAGTTTAAAATATGTTGCAAGAACGAATATGTTGTGACATTGTCGACTTTAAAGAGAGTCGAAGCTCAATTCCACATGTATGTATATGTACATGCGTGCATGCGTGCAATGCGTGCATGCGTGAGTGAGTGAGTGAGTGAGTGAGTGAGCGAGCGAGCGAGCGAGCGAGCGAGTACATGCCTATCCTGAAATTCACTTTCACCTCGGCCTCAGTATTATACACTACATCAAGTGTGGTACCCGGTGGAAACGGGTAGGCAGTGTAACTTCCACGGAACACCGACATGCGAATTACTTCATATTCCGCGGTTAAAATTTCCCAAGGATTCTCGTAAAAGGATAGGAATAAAAATAAAGAGATAGAGAAATATAGAAAGATACCGAGAGAAAGGACAAATAATGAAAGAGAGAAAACGAGAATTACAGAGAAATAGACGAAGGAATAGATGGATAGGAAAGGATAGGAAACGAGGGATAGAGATAGAGAGATAGAGAGAGAGAGAGAGAGAGAGAGAGAGAGAGAGAGACCAAGAAGGAAAGAGATGAGACATGAGATATAACTACTCCAATATCTCTCTCTCTCTCTCTCTCTCTCTCTCTCTCTCTCTCTCTCTCTCCGTGACGCGTGAAATAAGAAGAGAAAAGTAGACGCCTACATACTTTCCGTTCTTCTTCTCTCTTCGCCAACACGAACGCGTACTTTTATCCGTCGCATCGAAACCGACCCGTTATTCGTCACCGTTATGCCATCCGCGCGTAACAACGACGCGACTCGAAATCGAATTCTGTTTTAACCGACTTCATCGATCGTTGTTTCAACCCGTTGCTCGATATTTTTCTCGCCGGCCATTTTTCTTTTTTCCTTCTTTTTTTCTTTTCTTTTTCTTTTTTCCTTTTAGTTTTTTTTTTTCTTTTTTTTTTCTTTACCGGCATTCCACGGTTCGTTGAGTATTCGAAAAGATTAAAGTCCATTATCTTTATTAATACTCGTTAAACTCGTGAGATGATAAAGAAAATTGTATTAATTTTGTATGGAAATAATATTGTCCGATTAAATATGCATTAGATTTTGTAACAAATAGATATTTACGAGATGTTAATGAATATTTATGAACGATTATATGAAAGATTATATTTAGTTACAGCATCCTTCGTTAACGATATTTCATATTACGTGGTAATTTTTTGTTTTTGTTTTTTTTTTTTTTTGTTTGTTTATTCATACTTCACCCTTCACTGATTAATATTAAAAGTGTGATAATTTTTAACCGGATAAAATATATATATATATATATATATTCTTTTTTTATTTTGTCATCAGATAAGTTTATTCACCCCATGACGAATCGTGGTTAGAAAGAACATGTAAATAATTAATAACGTTCTCTTGTCAGAATGATAATTGATATGCAGCCGTCGTTGAAAACTATGTGTGACTTGTCGCGCATTAGCAAATGACGCGTGACCTTGCTTCGTGAATGATCTATAAGAAAAAGGACAAGGATAGTGACTGACTGCGAAGATATCATATTGTATATAAAAAAAAAAAACAAAAAAAAAAAAAAACAAAAAAAAAAAGATAATGAATGAATACGAAAATTTCTGCGAATCATGTTTCATTCGTATCAGTAAACCATTCTACGCAATCAGCTACGAGTTTCGAAATTCTAAGAAAATATTTCTTCGATCGATAGATCGATAGTTAGAAATACTTGGTGAAACTAGTTGTAAATAAATTTCGCAATTTTATTACGGTGTTATGTATAATTATTCTATCATGTGTCTTAATTAAAATGCTCACCTGAGACGCCGTGAGCCGTACATGGCACAAGAGGAAGGCGATCAATATGGTCGCCAGCTCTCTTATCAGCATATTTCTGAAAAAGAAAAAAAAAAGGTACGTTAAAAGAAATGCATTAAATTTTACATTTTCAAGTTTTTCATTATTATCAAAGCCAGTAGAGTGTATTCTGGCAATAGTTGTGAAAGTGATCTATCTCAAAAGTTGTTAAAAATCGAATTCATCAAAAAACAAAAAAAAAAAAAAAAAACAAAAAAAACAAAAAAGAAAAAGAAAAAAACGAACCAAAGAATAAGAAACAAATGACGTAATATCTCAAAACGAAAAAAACGTATGATATAGGTTACTTTCGTAATTATTAACTCAGTTAATTTTTCTACTCGTTTCGAGCGATTCTGTAAATTCTATACGAAATATTGCATAGATCATCGAAAACTGTAAAATATTCGTAATTTTTGACGATAAATCATAGAATTCATATTGAGAAAAAAAAGGCACGAAGAATCGTTGAGTTTCTACGATGGAAAGTATGCGGAAGGTATCGTCGTGGCAATTCACCGAGCATAGAATATATAAATGCATATATACATATATACATATATAAACGTATATACAAATACTCGTAAAATTCCTTACGGTTTCTGCGGTTCGATCACTTCTCCCTGTCACCCCGTGTAACGCATATTAAACTTTGTTTTTGACCCCTCGAGGTTCATCAATAAAATCCTTGTTAATACTCGCCTAACGTGAAATTCTGTTACACCATGTACATCGAATCGATTCAACATTTTTAAACGTTCATAATGGCATAAGAAGATCGTTGATCACGGTTTAGATATATTATAAAATTTGATCAAAAGTATACTTATACTCAACACGTTATCGATCAATCGTATTTTATTTTATTAATTTTATACTCGATCGGATACATTTCATTTTCATTTAATACACGATAATATATATATTTCATCATTTATAAAATTTGCGATATAAAGACATCCGAAGTACAAGTGGCTAAAATAATTTAACGTGATAAGACTTATCGATCTTAGAAATTCGTTAGAGATACGAGTAAATGAATTCTTATGTGAAAAGCAGACAATGGTGAACGAACTAAACGACCATCCAGAATAAGGTATAACGGTGTTGCTAAAGATAATCGAAAGACCTATATCCTATAAGAGACATATGGCTATCAGGCGTACATCCGCCGGAAAACATGGCATCAAACCCTTGCACCTGACCATACGTGTTTTTCGCAGACTTTCTAATACTGATTGCAACGTTAAATTTACCGAAAATCGAACAAGGAAGATCGACAACAGTCGAATATATGTACTTAAGTAATTCATTTATCGGATTATCTAATGGAAAATACTCCCTTTAAAATTCGAAAAATTATCGACGATTAATTTGTGTAGACACGTTGAGAACAAAATAATATGAGTTTTACATCGATTAATTTTGAAAGTGTACTCCATATTTTTAAAAGTGATACAAGTTTAGTTAAAAACAAAGGAAAAATATAATCGAAATTTGTTTCTTAACTATAGATTGATGTCTCTCATCTTTATTACATATAACGCACAAAATTAATTATATAAAGCTGTCATTTTATGTTAAATAAATTTAATTTAACAAAAGATTCTAATTATAATTATATATCGTTAGTTTTACAATAAATGTTCGTAGTGTCATTTTTGACGCTTTTATCTCGTTAGTATAGAACTTATTTAAGGGTTAATTTGAAAAATTTGCGGCTTTTCGTTATCTTTAAATGTAGGT
This sequence comes from Dolichovespula media, assembly GCA_911387685.1. Lineage (NCBI taxonomy): Eukaryota > Metazoa > Arthropoda > Insecta > Hymenoptera > Vespidae > Dolichovespula > Dolichovespula media. The sequence continues at coordinate 8,213,801 of OU426853.1, forward strand.
ATGAATCTGAAATTTTCGAAGTGAAAAAAAGGCCGCGAACATTTTAAATGATCATGGCACATTCAAGCACTATCTTTTGTATTTCAAGTAATTTTAGTCGAACAAAATGGCTGTAACAAGTTAACCGAATTTGTTCGTTTCATTCTACGTACTTTGTGAAAATAGATATATTCTTTCGTACGATCGTCGTTTACCGTTAATATCTCCTTACGAATACGCATAGACGTTCTGTCCCATTAACGATCGAGGATCAATCATCTCACGTGATATTTTTTTTCTTTTGTTGTTTCTTTAACTCGACGAAAAGTTCGAAGAATCTTTACGAAGAAGTAGAGAACTTAGGCTTTTGCGTCAAGCAAGAAAAGAACCTGTAATCGTCTTCCTTGAGCGTGTTTACGTGAAGCTTCGCTTCGCTTCGTGAACAATTTTCCTTACAACAGGTAGAAAATTATTTTGCACTTAAGATGGATGTATTCGCGGAGCTCTCGGCATTAAAACGTAACTCCTTCGAACATGGTTCGTCGTAACAAACGAACAAAACAACTTTACTTCTTTGCTTGAAATCGCTCAAGTTCAAGAAAGGGACAAAAACGAAATATCTTCGATTTTTTTTCCTTTTTTACAAGTTCTATTGGTTAAAGAAAAACATTGCCGATGATAATTTATTTATAATTATCATTGTTATAGGTTATTGTCGTATGATAATTTGCGATTCGTAAAGTGATTATGGTAACCATTATAATAAGTGACCAATATAAAAAGTGAGACATCTCATCACGGAGATGATTCTACATAGCATCGATATAAAACTGGATAATATCAAATTTCCGTTCTGGTTGCAGATCATCGCTACCAGACGACGAACACTGTGTTGACAATGAATTGAAATACGAAGAGGGACATACGATTCTAAGGTCGCCTCGTTCTTTGTGGTTTTATGAGTAACGTGTGATACTTTAAACTCGTATTATCTTACCACCCTTACATTTCTCTTTCTCTCTCTCTCTCTCTCTCTCTCTCTTTCCTTTTCCTTTTCTTCCTTTCTCTCTTTCTATATATATATATATATGTATGTACATATACATTCTTATATAAATAGATATTTATTTATAGACAAATGTAATATATATGCCTACAGATTATATAGCATGTGTATGTATGTATCTATGTATGTATATATGTATGTATGTATTTGTCCGATGTAATTATCATACTCTGTTATGTTTAATAATCTCTAAGACAGATTTGTTTAGAAAAACTTAGAAGTTTTTATTCGAATGATAGATAGATAGATAGAGAGAGATATATATATATATATTCTTTTTTATTTTTCTTTGTATTTTATCTATCGGAATGCACATGTCAAAAGGTAACCGTGTCTAATAAAATACGTCGATATTGAAATACACTTGTTCATAACTTGCCAAGATAAAAATAAGCAACATGTTCTGCTATACTGTTTGTTTACCTCCATTAGTCACAATTTTAGCTGTCACTAGAGCGTGACGTTTCCCACAATACACCATAGTACATCACTAATCATCTTGTTACTTTAGGAATTCCATTCGATTGATTTTATCTAACAAGGAAATTTTACGTTTGATTGATGATTTTACAAAATCATTAGAGACAGTGTTTCCATAGCCGAGCCTTTTGGAAAGGAAATCAATGCAAATTTGGAAGTAATTATAGTTACCTTATTTATTACGGTCAAAAGTATATTAATACCGATAGTTAATAATTTATCGAAATAAATTTAATAATAGAATATTATTTAGTTTTATTATTTACTGAGAATCCTTCATATATCTCATTATTAATTATCTAGTATTTGGCACTATGAAGAATAATTTCCAATTTTTATTAGGGCATATTTATTAATGTATTATTATTATTATTATTATATTATAGATATATTTATTAATTTATTACATATCTAATTATAATTATTATATGTTACTATGAAGAATAATTTAATATTGTTGTAGATATACTTTTGTGATTAGAATATTTTAGAATGCATATCGTTTGAAGTTGACAAGGTACGAAGAGTTGAAGTTTTTACCGAACGTAAATTGAAGTACCGCTTGATATCATCCAATCGCGATTTCCTGTTCGTCTTACATGGATTTCCGCTTGTCGACGAATTTGGTGATCGTACAGACGTAATACTTATCGACGACGAATCGAGATACGATTTTTAACGAAGAGCTTATATTCAATCGTACAACGGTACGTAACATTAAAATATGCACTTTGTAAAGATCTGACGTATGCAACATGTCACTCAAACACGGGTTCAATTTATCGGAATAATGATGTTAACGTGACACGAATGCGAATGTCAGTTATATTTCTCTAATTCGCTGCGACAAATATGTGATCTTTCAATCGATCGATGACTATGTTTTTACTATCTTTCGATCATCCAACAAACGTCTCGATCGATGATCTTTCAAACGTAATATATTTCATTGTTGATTTTATTGTCAAGAATTTCTATTGTTTCGTTCTGACAATAGATAGTTAATAAATGTTATCTGGTCTAAAAAAATATATATATATATATATGTATAATACATTTAATTTTTGTTTTTATTATATCAAAAATTTCTATTCTTTTGACAAAACATTTGATAACCAAGCGAACGTTATTTGATCTAAATTAAATCTAAAATAAAATAATATAATACATTTTGTGACGTGTATCTTCGCGAACGTTATAAACGTCGAAATGTTGTTGACACGTATGCTTTCGCCGGCGATGTAAGTAGTTGATTCGAGAATTATACGTTGTTTCCAAAAACACGTTCAACGAACCTTCTAATCGATATTAATCGATACGAGGCCTAAGTTTTATGTATTGTAATCTTATGAGATCGAATGATTGTATATAATACAATATATATATTCTTAATAATATAATATATATATTTGTAATAATATTTTATATATATATATATATATATATATATATATATTCTTAAGATGTATTTATTATATTAATGAGACGCTTTATGCGATACGTTTGAGATTTAGGAAATGTTATTTGTGCAGTGACGTTGTTGGCTGCGCTTGAATGAACAAATTTATGTTTGCGCTTTTTAGGATTATTTAGCGACTAATTATTCCAAATGGAATCATTTGGAAAAAGGAAAGGGAGAGTGTGCAGGAGTAATTTCACGTAAAGGGAAGGAATGATTTCTTATTGGTTGTAGAATGTTCAAATAATCGTACGTGTGGTTCCTTTTTCGAGTTTAAAGTAAAAAAAAAATAGTTGTTCTGAAGATAGGCTTCAGACGATCACATGATTCCCTTTCTTCAAAATTCTGAACTTAACTAGAAATGTCAATGAATCGAACAATGGCGATCAATGCGTTATTTATTCTCAGCGAGCGTCCAATGAATTCTCATGGTCAAATAGTCATCATTATAAAATATAACTATTGAGAGAAGGTTTGACATCACTGAGAGTACGATATTGAAACGTCAAAACGACAATTAATCATTGCCTTTATTATTAAGAATTGTCGAAATGATTTCGTTCGATTTGTTTATACCTAGTAAATGTTATTTAGTTAAAAAGAAATGAATAATAAAATACACCCGATCGATTGCATTATCGTTTATTTCATAGGATAAGAAAAAGCGATTCCTAAATGGTACGAGATCATTGTTAGCCTTTCTACGTGCTCAAAGAGGTAGAGATGAAAATGATTAAGGCGCGCAGCATTCATGCGAGAGGAAAAGGACGGAAGAATTTTGCAAGGATCGAGTACTTACGACGACGACGACGACGATGATTTTGCTTGTGGGTGCAAGCTTAAGAATAGGTCGTGGGAAAAGTACGGTAAAGGAAGTTCGAGCAAGAACTTGTCTTTGTGCGTTGCAGATCTCTACGAGTAGTTCCCCTTTTACCCTTTCATTCGTTTACAACCTAACGTAATATATCGTAAACGTTTATCAAAGGATTCTCATCCATGTCCACGTGCTTACAACTCGCAAAAAATTTATATTTGTATTTTATTTTTTTTTCTTTTTATTTTTTTTTTTTTTTTATCCTCGTAATCGATTCTCGCCTTTGAAGCGATTCGATCGAAATCCATGAACGTCAAAAAGAACCAAGTTACTTCAGCTATATATTTCAATGATGTAATAACTTTATACGGTTACAGATTTTTATACCTATGTTTAATATGAAAAGGAATATTATGAATTATGACGTAATATTTTTGTCGTAATACAAGTTTTCATTACCTTTCATACATACAACCACTATCTACTATTCACTTGAAACTTTCTTGTCTTAAATTATAAGAGTATTATCGTGGTTGACTTAAGTATTTGATATTAAAGTGTAAGCACGTGCGTTATGATATTCAAGGGAAGAATTAATAGTAATTCATGAAAATAAGAGAAAAATATTAGAATAATAAAGATCTATGAGATAGATTTAATATTGAAAATTTGATGAATCATGTGAACAAAAATTCTATTCATCCAATACAAAATTTGCTTACATTTTTGCATATGTGCATTATATGTTTTTATATGATACATTATATATATATATATATATATAAATTGTTATTGTATACATTGTAAATATCTCGAATTTTTGATATTATCGTTTGATACAATCAGTAAAAGCAACGCGTAGTAAAAAATTAAATTTTCAATCCATAAATATTATTATAGCTCTTCGACATACTTTTGTATAACTATGGTAACTGTAAGAATACATATACCGTTATTTTTTTTTATTGCATTGTAATATTTGATAAAAACACGAGATTAATATTTAATAATCTTCGAAATTGTCGATTGAGAGAAAAGTCAGGAATAAAACTAACGTTCGCCGATCAATCGACGTAATAATGTTGAAATAATCTTGGGAATCGAGAAATTCCGTTAGCAACCCCATTAGTAGTAACATATTGTGGTATAATCGAGTTCGTGAAACGTCCCGCTTTCGAATAAATTTATTATGTAATTACGCGTTCTATTGCAATGCACACGTTTTCTTTGAATTTTATGTATAATTTAGAATGAAAAGAATATCGTTTAGTCATAATTTACATATGTATATAGATTCAGATACATATTTGTTATCGATTATTTTTAGTGCATAAAAGTTAATTAACGATTATTATCATTAAAGACTATTTCGGAGAATATCGTGCGTCATCTATTACTAATTTAATTATCGTGTCATCGAAAATATTCAATATTCACAATCGATTTCCTGTCTTTACGATTGATTGTTTACTATTCAGATTTAAATTAAGATAAAGATTCTCACTACACACAATCATACTCACAACAATCATAAATTCACATTAAATGACATTAAATTAAAATATCTCGTAGTTAAAATAATTTCTATTGCTAGTAGTCCGACACACGATATCCAGTTTGGATGGATTATTATCGAGAAAAAAACAATAAAAATTGTCGAATTTATATTAATTCCTTATCGAGATCCATTTCGTTGATCTCATTTTTAACGGCGATCTTGATTCTCGAACTTTCATTTCTATTTGCGAATAGTGAATTAATTTATATGAATTTCTTTTTTCTTTCTTTCTTTTATTTTATTTCATTTTTTCTTTTTTTACTTTCTTCTTTAGAACAACAAGTAAATAAATCCACGTGGTGACATTGTCGGATTTCATGTTTCACACGGTTCGTCGACCGATAACACCGTCCACCAACCAACATGTTGTCCGCTTCCACGCGCAAGGAAAGTGCAGCAGCGTTGAACAGTAAAACTGAGAGAAATAGAGAGAGAGAGAGAGAGAAAAGACGGTGGAAACGGCAGAACGAAATTACGAAGCTGCGCCTAGTCGAATAGCAGGCATACCTACGTACACGATATACTCTACTGTTCCTTTTCTATCTCTCTTTCTCCTTATATCCAGCATGCAGGGCGTGGCTACTGTTGCCCGGATTAAGAAATATTAGAACGACATGCTTCCTATGTTTCATTTTCAATTTCTTCACGGTTGGTACGCGATTATTATTATCTGGTATTTATCTAACGCACTTGCCCATGCACAGACGGTTCTCTCTTTCTCTCTCTCTCTTTTTTTTTTTTCATTTCTTTTTTCCTACGCTCTCTACCATACTTTGCATACGTTTGACTTTTAATCGACTGACATTATTTTCTTTTTAACTTTAACGGCACGTATGGCACGCCATTTAACGTACTTGTAAAAACAGTTGCATCTTTCAGGGGGATGATAAGTTAAAAATACGTTTCTAGATACAATGTCATTCTATTTTTACGCAGTTTGTTTTTCTTTCTTTCTTTATTTTTTTTTCATTCGGTCATTGATATCAGTTACGTGATTGGAATGTATTATAGGATGTTTTATGAGACCACTATCAAGTTATCGTCTGACGAGCGTGAATTTCTCATTAAACCACGAGTTGGAAGGTCGTAAGGAATACCGGATCACTGGTATACTTTTTTACGTGGATAGAATCGAATCTATCGAACGTGGCCGTCTACAAATTATGTTATTTGTATTTGCCAACCAATGTAAGGATAGGTTAACAATTTTTATCGATAGGCAACATGTTCATCGAAATGTGAACAAGATGGAATTATCAATATTTGAAGTTTGAATAAGGTTAAGGTGCAGAACTAATACGTCTTATCCACCTACACAAGAGAACTACCACCTGATGGAGCGTCCTCCATTCTTCTACCTGTGTTATCCCAACAACCTACCTACCTACCCACCTATCAACCTACCTAACTCAACCCACCAGTCGTACATTCTACGAATTAGATCCGGTATGGTACTTCTCTTTCGAAATATCTTACCGAAAACAGGTTCCTTCGAAGATATTACGTTCGAAATATATCGAAAAATAATTTTCTATTGAAGAATCGAAGAGAATACAAATTTTTGATATTCCAAATGACCTAATCTGTCTTGGGGTTGATCGTTCAACGATTATAGACTTAATAGTATCAAAAAAAAAAAAAAAAAAAATAATAATAATAATAAAAATAATATTAATACAAAAAATAACTGAAAAATATTTTGTGTAATTACGATTAGAGATTAATAAAAATTTCGAAAATCTAAGACGCCTGGCATATTATCGAATATCGAATTTCATGTAATCTTTTTGCGATTTCGAAACATTTTTATCTTTAATCTCATAGATTCCCGATCAACCTGTCATTACCGTAAGATATAAAGTAACATAAAGATTCATACAACGAGGAGGTTAACGGAGTAAGGCGAGAAAGGCCGAAAGAGTCGAGAAGGGATCGACTTTAACGATCAGCAGGAAGCGGTAGTCACGCTTGCGATGGCACATCGCCTCATCACGAAAGGAGATCCCTCGGTCTCTCGTTTCTTTTCTTTTTTTTTTTCTTCTCTCTCCATTTTTTTTCCCCTCGTCCTTTATTCCTATGAGATGCAGCCACGCGTTCCACAAAATTCCAAGATACTTATATACATGCATACACACGATCCGTTTATGCACGTGTACATAAAGATATATAACACATAAATACATAGACACACACGCACACACACACGTGTATATATATATATAAAGAAAGATCATTCGATCTTACTATGACTTACGTTTTCTTTCTCCTCTATGTTCCACGAGACGATCTATTTCCCGGGTACATGTACATACACACCAGCTTGGATCCTTCCTGCGGAATCCACTCGACGAAGCGAGTCACTGCACTAACCGAGTCTCTCTCTCTTTCTCTTTCTTTCTCTCTCTCTCTCGTTCTCTCTCTCTCTCTCTCTCTCTTTCTTTCTCTTTCTCCCTTGTATTCCGTTGAAAAGAGAAATTCAAGGTTGAGTAGCGAAAACGATGAAGGACCTCGAAATCACGGAACACCTTTTGGGATCGATCGAGGCAATGATCAACGAAGCAAGCTTACACTTTAACTGTGAAAAGAGAGCCGGATGGTCCTCTAAGGATTAGACGAGGAAAAGATTAATTGAATAGAAAGTGGAGAGATAGAGAGATAGAGAGAGAGAGAGAGAGAGAGAAAGAAAACGCACCTCCGAAATGAATAATAATGATGATGTTAATGATACAAATAAAACAATAATGATAACGATAATAATAATAATTATTATTATTACAATTATGATAATGATAATATTAATAATCAAACAAATGGAAAGAGAGAGGTCGAGTAAATTCAGGGTCACGGAGCTCCTTTTCTCCGGCCCACCGTTTCGAGACTGAAGAGCTCGCTAACTCTCTCTTTGAGACCAGGTGAACGGCGGCGTGAGCTAACCTACCTAAGAGGGAGCCTTCTCCTTCATCAAGAAACGAGAAAGACAGAGAGAGAGAGAGAGAGAGAGAGAGAGAGAGAGAGAGAGAGAGAGAAAGAAAGGGAGAGAAAAAGAAAGAGAGAGACAGAGAGGGAGAGAGAGAGGGAGAGAGAGAGAGAGAGAGAGATACGAAGAAAGAGAGAAAGGGAAGGAAACAGGGAAAGAGCCGTGAACGTAGGCGAGCATAAAAGGTGGAGGAGACGGTCGGTTATCCTCGCCTTTTAGCCGAAGATTACCGAGACGTACTTCGCCTTTCGATTTCCGACGATCTTATCCGAAGAAGAATATAACTCCAAGAATAGTCCTCGCGGATGTGAACGAAGCTGTAACCGTGACATTATCTAGGTGTGTACATATACACATATATATATATATATATATATAGATTTCTTAATCTATATTATTTATTTATTTATTTATTAATTATTTCGCTTATCCATCGGGAAGTTATAGAAGAATTTCATTCGATCGGTCTTCTCTAAAGGAAAGTATGAAAAGAGTTTTATCATCGTCTTGCTTTATATTCTTTTAATAAGTGTGACGTGAATCGCGATGGTAATAGAATAAAAACAAAAAAAAAAAAAAAAGAAAAAAAACCCCCGTCGATATATGTGCTTATTCGATTTATTTTTCTTTTATTATTCGATCATATATGTGTTTCAATAATATAAGTTTCTGTGTGGTTTAAATGGAAGGAATAATTTCGAGGACCGATGTAAACCAAAGGATGCTGAGACGTGGACGTAGCGTTCGAGGCCTTGCAACCGGCAGACTCGGTTTCAATGGCGATTGCTCGCGCACGCTAGAAGAAATTCGTGTTATTAACTAGAAGAGGGTATATACTTGGCTTCTTCTAGAGCGTCTTATTTGACGAAGGAAAGGAAACGTAAGAGAAAAGATAAAACGAGAGAAAGAGAGGAGGATAGAAAAGGAAGAAGAGATTCTTTATATTGCATGGAATCTGCACGATCTCTTAGAAATCACGATCTCTTTAAATTACAGTATACCTGTTGTTGATGGTGCTTTAACGTTTATTAAAAAAAAAAAAAAAAAAAAAGAAAAAAAAACAGAAAAAGAAAATAAAAAAACGAAGACATACTAAGCTTCGTATCAAAAAAAGAAAAACAAAAAAGAAGAAGAAGAAGAAGTAAGTGAATGTTCGATTAGAATGGAATAGTCATGAATAACATCTGATCACGTAACGTTCCACGAATGGTAACTTATTGGCGCCAATGATCCGTGCTGTAAAGAAATAAATGGAAGTCTAACGGAGAAGAAAATAAAACTAGAGAGAGAGAGAGAGAGAGAGAGAAAGAGAGAAAAATTCATTATGAAAAAGAACTCGGATTGAAATGATTTTTCTAGAAACTTAACGCGTTCACTTTTAAACGATCTTAGTTGATAATAAGTAGGCGTACAAGTTTTGAGAAGGAGAGACATCAATGCTTGAATAAGAAAGGTCGTTGAGCGAGATCGGTAGAGTTGTTCCACTCTTGGCATGTCGATGGGTGCTGGATTTCTTTTTCTTGGTAACTTGAATGAAAGCCGTAATTGGACCGGAGATGTGCCGCGAAACGATTTTGTTTAATAAGGTATATGAGTGCGATCTTTATGTTCTCTCTCTCTCTCTCTCTCTCTCTTTCTAATCTTACTTAAGAAGAAGAAGAAGAAGAAGAAGAGAGAGAGAGAGAGAGAGAGAGAGAGAGGGGTAATTGAAATCATTTATTTCAAAATCTAGGATAGATAATCTCAGGGAAAATCTTTTTTTATCGATATGAAAGGAATCGATTATCCTTTCCAATCAAGACAAAAAAAAAGCTATTAAATAATAGCAACGTTTTAATTAACATCTATATCTATTTAATTAACATTTATATCGTAACGATAGGGAAAAATGAATTTCTACGATTAAGATTTAATGTTTCAATAAGAAGGATTAAATTAGATAAAAGAGAGAATGATCGGAATGTTAGGTGGTTCCATGCAATATTTAGGTATCTAACATGGTTAATCAGTTACGATCATCGAATAAATGAAATAAATGTGTATTATTAAGTGGTTTAAGTTAAATGTCAAATCGAGCAGGATTCCAATTAAAAATTTGAAACGACAATACCAAGGAGTAAACCATTATTGATAGAAAAAGAGAATGATCGGAAAGTTAAAAAGTTTCTAGGAAATATTTATTTATAAAGGTTATAACTATTTTTATAATTTAGATCTTATATATATATATATATTTTTTTTTTTCATCGGAACAGTATCAGGGTTAGATCATATCTTGAAAAACGATATTTGTTAAGTATAATTTATACTTGATATATTCTCAATATAATATAATTGTACAAATATAAATGATATGATAATTTTCACATTTCAAAATTTTTGATAACATAAAAAAATAAAAGGATCGTATTAAAGTAGGCTTGGATTGTTTGAAACTACAATTCCAAGAACGAACTGATCATTTGAACGAAAAGAAAAAAAAAAGCTTTGGCGATATGAAAGAGTTTCCCCTCACCCCACTCTATATTAATTTATAAAACTTAACGATTAGATTCAATCATCGCGACAAAGTAAGTAACTAGATATCATCGACTGATACAAATTAAATATCGAATTGAGGAACGTTAAAGGAGTCAACAAATCGATACCATAATATTAAGAATGAACATTGGATGAATCAATGAATGATCATTGGAACAATGAGAACAACTTTGATATAATCTGATAATAAGTTTTTCGTAATATTTATTTGTAAAGCTTAACGGTTTAGATTCAATCATGGTTGCAAAGGAAGTAGAAATCATCGATACCAAGTTAAGTGGACGAATCGAGCGACAGCCGGATGGGACACCGATAAAAGGCATTGATGTCTAAGCGCATTCCGTTAGCATCTTATCGGGTCTGTTGCACTTGGAAGGCGTTCAACCCGGCAACTCGTTCGTCGCACGCGAGAAGCTTCATCGCAAGGAGACGAAGGGAAAACTCTTCGCGTTACGTTGCGTTCATAAATAAAACGGAACTATCATCCTTAGCTTGCTCACCAAGCCAGAAAATCTCGAAACCGCGATATTACGCCGACGCGGTGTTGCAATGAGAATTGGTTTCGCTAACGACGAGAAAAGAGGCTTGGACATTTATCACTACTGTACCTGTGTTTTCCATTTTACCGTAAGTGATATCATTAATACAGGTATACGCAAGGTGTGTGTGCGTGTGCGTGTGCGTGTGCGTGTGCGTGCGTGTGCATACGTCTGCATATTATGCTAATGATCTCTTTGACTTGACCCATTTTAAGTGGAAAGCTCGAGGCAATTAATTAGTAAGTAGAAAAAAAAAAAGCAGTAAATTGTCATGTGACCTTTTTATCATCGAACGATACTTTTACTGATAAACATAGGAAGCCGTTTATAATAATACGGATCTATTGTATCCATATATCTTATTTAATCCCTAATTCTTTCTTTCTATCCCATTTCTCTCTAAAATCATTAAATTCCTTCGCGAGTTGTGTTTTAATATTATTAATAGATATAACGACAAGTAACATCAGTTCAAAATTTCAATAATAATTCGTAATTATATCAGAAGTAAATAAAAATGTTATCACGAAATAGATTAATTCTCTGACATAATTCTTTACAAACGCAACAATCGAAGTTAGCTTAGAGTGATATTTGATGATAGTTTCGAAGTGTTCAAATTTATAATAGGCATGATGTTTCGTCGTATGGCATAGATTGAGACATTAGAATTAGGATATTTAAAAAATAAAATGTACCATGAGAATTTTAAGCGTTTTATAAATGTCCTTGAGGACTACATGCCCAATTCTATATAGCAGGAGGAAATAGTACCTACTTATACTTTCCAAAAAGCCGAACACGTAGCATCATTTGATTACCATACTTTCGCGACTTTCTTTCGTCGGAAGGTACACCCAAAGGAACAAGGTAATCGAGTTCCTAAAGAGTCATTCCTAAGTAAACGATAAGAACGTGACATTCGTGTGTTTAAGAATCTGCTGTGAAGATAGCATATAATGTATGTCCTTAAAACAAAATATAACAAAGATAAATATTATTAAATAATAACGTAGCCTGTAGTGCTATTTTTTTACATTATTTTTTAATTCTCTTTCTCTCTCCCTTTTTCTATTATTTTCATTATTTTCCAACAGTTTCCCTTTGATTATTATCATTATATCAATTTAATCGTAACGTAAAGGGGAATCGAGCTGTTGAATATGCCCGGAAAATAAATAATATTATTACTATAACAATTAATCGCAAATAATTCCAACAATTGTTTAAATAATAATATAATAATAATAATAATAATAATAATAATAATAATAATAATAATTTCTCTCTACGTATTTTTGCCTATAAATATATAGGTCTTATATAATATATAGATCTTAGTGTAAAGGAAAACAAAACAGACAAAAGAAGTAAAAATAAAAAAAAGAAGTCGCGAATAATTTTAATGACAACGTTGACGGTCAAGTCCAACGACGATTAGACAGAGTTTTGGTAGGGCGTCGACCTGGAGGAACCGTTCGAAGGCGTTTGTACGACGAATACAGGTGTATGTATGTGTCTTACCGTAACACGTATCGGCTTAACGTGCAACGGCGTAGAAAAACATTTTTTGGAAAGAGAATTAACCTCCCTTATCATTCTTATCGGTAGAAATGATATTTAGAAGACTTAGCTTATTTCGTTTAACTATCTTCAGGATAATTTCAATTTATCCGATGTAATTTACTTTTTTCTCTGTCGAATGACGTCTCCGTCATGTCACGCGTTTCTCGTGTCAAAATGTAAAATGACGTGTTAGAGACATCATTTGACGCAAAGATTAACAGTCTATTCATTCGAACAAAAATGATCTATTTTCAAAATGACGTAAGTTGCTTTCAGTTTGACCATTGTCACGAACCAATTGTTTTTTCTTTTTATACCTAAGGAAATGATACATCTATTGTGCAATTTACATTATAACTTATATTAGTATAACTATACTATAATCATACAATATCATAGAGAAAGAGAGAGAGAAAGTATAATATTTTTATACGTTGTATTTAGTGTATTATTATATATATTTAAACGTAATACTGCATAGAAATAATACTAAGAAAGTTATATAAAAGTTATAACGCACAGAGACAAATATAAGTTATATTAAGTAAACTTAATAAATATCAATCTTTGCATGCAAACTAATAATCGATTCTATAGAAATGCGAGAACCATAATTAATTATATTGAAGAAAAAAATATATATAAATATATATAATATCTATGAGCTTGTAACTTTAAAGTTACACGGCTTATAAAGTATCATATGATACTTATATATAAATTTGTATTTAATTGAATCGCATGCCAATGAATTAAATCGAATGAGCTAAGAAATGATACTGTTGTAACGTGATCGATTCGAAATAATTGCAATCATCGTTTGAATAACGATAAAAATTTTCATTGTTAGTAACTTCGCGAAAATATCACATAAATTTTAATTAAATTTCTAATTTGATCGTAGTCTTTTCTTTTTTTCCTTTTTTTTTTTTTTTTCAAAGCTTGAGAGAAAATTGAACCGAAAGTTATTTCGTTAAGAGTAACACTCCGTGTAAGTACCACGCCAGTGAGCAACAACATGCAACATGCAACGTGGACCTCCTCTCGTCGTCCTCCTCTTATCGTCATATCCTCTCTTTCTCTCTTTCGTATCTGTGTCCTACAAAACTCGAAGCGAATTAACGGCCGAGGCATTTACATCGTCCTCTTTTACTCGCGTGCACGCTCTTCGTAAGTATGTATACGTGGGTACGTGCCAAGTTTCGCCGTGGAATGCGAAAAGTCCGGTGAGTTGGTAAAACCGGCGATTTAAAAAAGTACCATCGTCCTTGCCTCTTCTCATCGTCTTTAAAGGACGATGAGAATGCGTTCTTCTTCTTTCTTCTTTCCTTTTTTCTTCTCTTATTTTTCTTTTTTTTCTTCTTTCTTTCTTTTAGGAAAAAGAAATGGAAAATGGTGGCGACGTAGGTGTGGTGTAAGTTATAACGTAAGCTGCAGTAGAGTCTAATGAAGGAGGAACGCGAGGAATGGGCACATAGTTCAGTCGATGCTTCCTAACTGTAAACGTATAGAATCCAGTTAATCATACGTAGTATGACGTACAAAAGTAATTTTTTAAATATCGAACTATGTACTCGAATAAAGGTAATAAGAACGTTCGACGACGATTAGGTAAAAAAGGTGAACGAAAAGAGAAAAAGAAGGAAATGAAGAGTACAAAAAATATATAAAATTTGAATGTCAAGACGAATCATAATTAAATATAAAAGATAAATTTTAATGACGTATTTATTCGATAACGAACTAAAATAGATCGTAATGATGAAAATGAAAGAATTCGAGTCAATATGACTCGATCCCGTGCGACTCATTTCTGTCCCAGTTTGTTGATCTAGTCGAGTCATTCCTATGATAGAAAAATCAACAAGTAATAGGTGTGCGTGCGTGTGCGTGTGCCTACGCATATTAGTGTGGGTTTTTGAGTATTCATGTATTCACCACGAGTAAAAGTGCGAGAAGTTTAAAGAGTAGGTGACAAAGGGAGTAGGGAAAAATTGAATATATATAGTTGGGTAAGTGTGCGAAGGATAGTCGAACGATGCCAATGGAGGCCGACAATCTAACAGGCAGGAAACTGCCGGGTGTAACGGTACACTCGGACCCTGACTACTTTGTAGCGATGCGGAGCCTTTTCGCATCGTCGATCGTTTCACGTCGTTGGTAAATATAGGCAAACGCGTCTCTTACCTCTTACTCTTCCATCCCTCGCCATGGAAAGTTTCTTTTTCATTGGACTCACACGATCCGTTATCGGTATCTGCATTATCCAACGATTAATCGAGAAACTTCAATGCTCTCTTCTTGCACTCCTTCATTAGTTCGATATTTAAAAATAAAAAAAAAATATTTATATATATATATATATATATATATATATATATATATATACACAAAATTAGGTATACGATGAATTTTGTAGATTCTTTTTTTATTCTCGTTTCGTTTAACACCGAAAATAAATACTTTTCTTTTTTAACGCGTTCGTCAATTCAACAGATATTTGACAAAGAACTGATTATTTCTTCTTCCCCTTTCCATTGTTATCTTCGGTATATTCAATTTTATAATGATAAGTAGACGAGAACAGTTTTCAATTGACAGTTTCGTACCACTAGAAATATCAAACTCACGTCAAAGTGACGGATTTTTAGTATTCTTCTTCGACGATTGTCGAAATCGTTATTACTGGAGTGATTTTAACTGTGAGCCGTTTATGTTCATTCGTTATTGTAAAATAAAATAATGTAAAAATAATAACGAGTAAAGTTTTAGTTTTCTTTCTTTCTTTTTTTTTTTTTTTTTTTTTTCAAGTACTCGTGAAATTAACAAAAACTATGAGGTCAAAGTGGGCCGGCATAGTTCTAGTATTATCAATTATCATCTTAAATGTACTGTAAATTCATTTCAATTCATTGTAAAACAAGAGATTCGAAATCTAATAATAATTGAAATAATTTTTATGGGTTTAATAGTTCTAATGTTAATTAGGCAGGATAAGGAATCTAAATGAGAATACCTGCTTATTTTGTATTGTTCATTAATAAACGAAATATGTATGTTCTTAACGAGAACTGATTTCAAAAAAAGATTTTCTAGTAACTATAATTACTATTATTATTATATTTTCCAAAATTATAAAATTTTCATTGAGAAGTATTATTCTGCATCTATAAGCATTCGCATGTTCTTATTTAAATGCTCCACCCTGTATATAATTATTTATCATCGTCTGAATTTTCCATAATCATGTATTATTTACGATTAATTTAAGAATTCCAACTATTTTCTAATATCTAAACCTTTGGCCACGTCAATTTTGATAAATTCGTGAATCTACTTTGAATTTATGGAACACATCAATTTCATGAATTTCAGATTATATGTTTAAATTTACAAAAATAAGAAATATTAATTATTACGATTTTACGTTGACTTTGATCAATGTAACGATTTGAACTTATGTCATAACGAAAATTTTAATGTACTCCGTCAACATGAAATATCTTATATCATAAAATTAGAATTTTTCATTAAGAATTAAAAAAAATATTATTTATTTCATATCTTTGACAAAATTTAATGTTTAATAATGCAAATATAACTTAGTTTATCCGATCGAACTAAGCAATAATATTATTAACGTTGTTATTAATTTCAATTGAAGTAATTTAATAGAAATAAAAATAAATAATTAAAAAAAGATCGTATTGAAATACGGAATTAACGTTTACATATCTAATACCCGTTAAACGCTAACTAACTATTTCGCATAATATACTTAACATTAAAAAAAAAATAACAAAAAAAATAAATAAATAAATAAATTAAATTAAAGCAGATTTTTCCGAAAGATCGTCAAACTTCTTCTTTCTTAAAGAGTATACCTCGTACGAGGAGGAATTAATTAAAACAACTAGACGATAATAATCAATCTTAATTGAATTATTCCTTTTTTTTTTTTTTTTTCTTTTTCCTTGTTCATCAATTTCCATGAAATTTCATTCAACCCGTTTCCATATTATCCTCGTATACGTGAATAAAAGACGTCATCCCACGAATCGTAAACGTCATTTTCTTGCGAACAAGGATGAATCACAAGGCCTTAGTGGTTCAGACTGTAAGACAGGATAGAATGGGCATCCTATGGTTGCGGATAGAACATCGAGGATACACCTTCGAGGCACGCGCTGATGTAATGTGGGTAATGCATAATGAGGACTTTGCACATTCCTCGCACCATCGACTCGTTCTCGTCGAGCTGGAGAAGGAAAGATTTCTCTCTGGCTTCGTGGCTTAGCCCGCAAGCCTTTCCCCTTCTGCCTTTTCCAGATTGGCCACATTGCGTTCTTTCTTGGCAAGCACGTGCTTTTAACTATGTAAGTACGTTTAACTGCACGCTCGTGTGAACGCGAAAAAGAATATTATGCCAGCTTTATAACAAGAGACTAAGGAAATTATTATTTCGATATACGTAATGTCCGTATATCATTTTTACTTTTTTTTTTTTTTTTATTTTTTTTTTTTATTTTTATTCTCTTTAATTTCAATGAAATATCATAAACCTCGTCGTCTTGATCTTTTCTATCCATTTTTTTTTTGTTGTTGCTGTAATCTTCCTTCTTTTTTTTTTTTCCTTTTCTTCTTCCATGGTTCACACAATTTTTTTTTACTTATTGTCATCGCTGTACCTTGTTCGTTGGTTATATGTAGAAATATTTTTATATCGTTGTTACTTATGATAGATTCGATGACAAAATATTATCGTGAGTTTTATATAGTTTTATTATTATTATTATTATTTAATAGATCATTATTCTCATTTCATGTTACTGTTAGTTCTGATAGCAGTGATAGAATCGAAGCTACATAGAGAGATCGAATAGAATAAATGAAAAAGAGGGGAGAGAGAGAGAGAGAGAGAGAGAGAGAGAGAGAGAGAGAACGTGAGAAGAGAATAGGTATTTATAAGTGGTGAAGCGAGCAGCGGGATAAACGTGGATCAACGGTACTTCTTGGAAGAAAATTATACGTAGCCAGTGCCGATTACACGATCGACGGTGCCTTGCACAATTAGCAGGGACCAGCATATTATTGGCTATGCCTTGAAATTAATTAAATAATCGCTGGTAACGTCTTGCGTAGTTATTTTATTAGAAGCATGAGATCTAATTAGACATTATTTTTCTTTCTTTCTTTCTTTTTTTTTTTTTTTTTAATGGAATTTATTAAGAAATTTAATAAATATTTATCATTTACAAAACAGTTATTGATATTTATCACGCAATAAATAATTGTATAGAAAATATTATATCAAATATTATATTATCTATTAATCTAAATTACATACTGGTTCTGTTTATTTTGTATTACATGCAACGAACGCACGATAACAGGGTATCCATGGCTCAACCAATTTTACCATTGGTCTATTGTCCCTCATTGTTAACCATGTTTTGTAATTTATTCTAACTATATAAAAATCGTCGAATACTGGAATCATTGTTCCGGTATCGTTTCGAGTGTTCGATAATTTACCGGAAACGTAACCCAACGATTTACAGATCTCGGATGCGTCGTCGTTCGTGTTTATTGGATTCGGGAAACATGTCGAATGCCAAATACCGAAACTTCTTTGAATTACTTCCCCAATGTTAGTCCTATAAAATAATATTTCTTCTAATAAAAAAGTTTACGATGTATAAATTAATTCTATTTAAAGATGAATCCTTATAAATAAATGGGACATCGAATGATCATCATTGATGAGTATTTCATCGCTATGTCAAATACTCACTTATCCTTATGAAATTCTTGTATTGTTTTACATTCTGCTTCATCCTCACCACCTGGACAATCATTTTCTTCGTCGCATACGAATTCTTGTGGGATACATATTTCAGTGCCATTGGTCCTGTGAATACAATATTATCATTAAATTATATTCCTAAATATATCTCCTTTATGGTCTTCTAATATTTAATTCATTTAAATAAATTACATTAAGAACGACAATATAATTAAATAAAAAGAATTGATTAGATAAATGAGATATAAATTAATAATACAATTGTATGAATAGATTTCATTTACCCGGCACATCTGAAACTGTCACTATTGCAGGGACATATCATTGGCGATTCGTCCGATTTATCCAAACAATTTCGTTTACCATTACAAATACGTTCCGGCGCAGTCAATCTCAAGTAATTAGCGCAACTGCAATTCGTCATTTCGTCGCTTCTATCACTGCAATCGAACTTGCCATCGCAAAATAGACTTTTCGATATGCACTCGCCGTTTCCACAACGTAACTCGAATTGAGAACATTCTGTTCGATATAAATAAGAGAAAATAATAATCATATTTAATAAGTTGATCGATAGATCTATAGAATATTACGATCCCATACTAATACTTTTTATGTCGTTGTTCTGACGGAGTTCCTTTAATTTTGAACAATTTTTTACGTGCTCATCGAAACCATCCCGACAGTCTTGCACTCCGTCGCAAACTCGATCACAAGGAATGCATTGGCCAATTTTACAACGAACACCGTCGCATGTAGGCTCTTTGTATGGCTGTATTTTATCATCTGAAAAATAACCACCGCGTGAGAAGAGTTTATAAGAATTTCTTACATCGAATAAAAATCATAAAATTTTCTTACCCATCGCTTGAGTAAGATATGCATTTAGATAATCAATGCTCGTTAAGGCTTGCACTCGTTGAAAACTACAAGGTGCATTTTTTTCGTGAAACACTGCCGATGGATACCAGCCTTTAGCTCCGTGACAAAATATGACTCCATTCCAATCGTTTGACGTGTTATTTGTCTGAGTAATATTTGCAAACATTTGGTTAATTTAAGAAAAACAATTCAACCAGGTTATATATATATATATACACACATATATTTTTTTAAAGATGAAACTCACCGTACAAAGATCTTTCGTAGCATTCACGAAACAACGATGACACTTTTGACAGTTTTTCAAAACTGGTCTCAAAAGCACCGTACGAATTGTCAATTCGTTGTCTGTACCAACTGCTATACAATTGTCTTTAGTATTTGGTGGATAAATCCTAAAGAGCACAATACGATTTATGAATGTATAATATTAGTTGTCATTTAATATTAATATTTTATACGAACTTTTTCTCAAGGAACAGTGCCTGCACGTGACGCGTCATATTGACCGATGTCTTCAAATGAATAAGAGATGCACCTGTGTCGTTTAAAATTTTGATATCGTCTACAATTGACACTTGCTGATGAGGCCCATCCGCGTAAAGGAACGACGGAGAATAACCCAACAATACCGTTGTATAATTTTCTGATAATCTACAATATTATCGTCTTATTTATATAAATTCAGTTCAAAACAATTAAATATTTATCGTATATTTTTATAAATGTAATATCTGATTGATCTTTTAAAAATAAACGTACCTGATATTTTTGGTGCATGTTGAACTAGATAATAGCCAATTTGGTTCCAATAGAATTGCTGAACAACGATAGAGACCATCGACAAATACTGCAGCTAACCACGGCCAGATATAAGTACGACTTCCGGTTTTCGGATCGACAAGCAAGTGTACGTTCGCACTGCTGCTTGGAACCTGTCTGCAACGAATGTAAAGACCTAAACACGTAGATAGTTCCTCGCTAGGAGCGACGTACGTCGGCATAGACTGGTAATAAGTCGTGTTTGTTCCGTTAATATATTTCAATTCAAGATCAACGTTCAATACTGGTACCTCTTCGACCTTATCAATGTTTCTATTAAAATTAATGTTGTTAAGTGTCCGTCGATTAAGAATTTTAATTCATTCGTTTCATCATTTCTACTCACTTGAATCCAAAATATTCGCACATATTATTAGCGATAATTATAGCCGATGATTGATTACGAATCGTTACAGAATTATGGCAAATTGGATGCCATTTTTCATTTTGATTTCTAGTGAGGACACCCTCGATGTTTAATATTGGACGTCCGTCATTGTCCATATTCACGTACTCTCCATTACTTAAAATAACTAAGAAAATCAACAGAAATGTTATGATCGTCGAGAAATCGTAAAGTTCTGTGTCTTAGTTTTTTAATTGGAACTTACAACAATCCAATTCGTCCTCTTTCAAAGGACAATCGAATTTCGCATCGCATTTCTTTGACAAGGGTATACACGTTTTACTTCTACCACAAAGAAACTGATCGTCCGAGCATAACTCTGAAAGATCAAATTTTTTGAGTTAGTATAAAATATGTATGATTGTAAATTAAGGAAATTGAAAGGAATTTTACTGCAATTATTTTCGTCGGTTTTATCTTCACAATCCACGTATCCGTCGCATATTGCTTCTGGTCGATACTGAGATAAAGTTTCTTTGCATGTACAATTAAGTTCATCCGTTCCATCCTCGCAGTCGATAATTTTGTCACATCGTTTGCTTATATGTATGCTTTGAATTAATCTGTAAATTAAATTTTCTACTCTTCATTGACTTTCTAAATTTATTTATGTAAGTATAGAATATTGCGCGCCTGAAAATATAAAACACTTTATACTTTGTCGATAATGTTGCTTACGAGCGCCATCTATCAATGAAAAACATTTTTAGCCCCTAAGAGAAGGCAACACGTATGTACATGCTTGTGAATGATAGCGATAAGTATCTTAAAGGGCTTGAAAAAGGTCTACTTACAGGCTGAACATTTATACCAATTACAAACAATTGACCAATGTATTACTAATTAATTTCTTAAACCAAATAATAATAAAATTGATTGCAATACGCCAAACAATTTCGTTGTTTTTTGAAAATGATAAGAAAACATGAATTATTTTTATTATCGCAACTTTATACAAATTTATTACGCGTACTTACAGTCGGCAAGTAAATACATAAGAGACAGGATTCTCTGTGATCTCTGAGACAGAAGTTAGTTCTATATATTTTATAGTGGACGACGAAATATCAGAAATATCAGTATATGCATTGGTTTCCGACGATGACCATGACGTATTTTCTGTGATGCAAGTAGTTTCTGTAAACAAAAAATTCATATAACACGTTAAACTATATCGATTTTATTTTTATAACATTAATGTATCTATGTAGCTAGATTAAGTAAAACCATTCAATCATTAATTTATACAAAACGTTGTATATCTCAATAAGAACACCTGTATATCCTGTGTTTTTGATTAAAAGGCGAGATATATCTCTAACAAGAAACGATGATTAAGGATAAGTTTTAACGTATTATTAAAAATTATAACTTTTCACTGCTATATTTAATATAATATCATTTTTACCTGTATCCGAACTGTCACTCATGGTTTCATTCATATTGGATATATCGGTAACGACTTTGTAATCATCATTATACGTAATATACTCATTATAAGATTTGTTTCCGGATGCTTTCATTAATTGAAAATCAGTAAAATTATTACAATTTTCTTCATCTTCGCCATACAAACAATGTACCGTCCGATCACAGCGTAGATTACTTGGCAAACACTTTCCATCGTGACAATTAAAACCTGGACATTTTTTTAGAGGATAACCTTTCCTACGAAATGTCGATCGTCCTCCTACGTAATGAAACCAATCGAGTTAATAGTAATATAGTTTATATATAGTAATATAAAGAAATTTTACCAGAAATTTGTTTGATCCAATTGACGAAGTAGCTAACTTTTGTATAAATGCCAGGTTTTCCTGGGCGAGCACAACCTTCACCATGACTAACTATACCAGCTACGTAATGAGACAAGTCAAGGGATGGATTCCTAAAAATAATAGAAATGTATAATCCAGTCGTTTCGTTTTTTTTACATATTTTTCATGCTATATATGACTGTTTCATTATTTATAAATAATATATTGTACATGCACAATAAAGGACCACCACTGTCTCCTTGACAAGCATCTCGACCACCTTCCGGATATCCAGCACAAATCTCAATTGTATTGTCATATTGAAAATCTGTACATTCTGACAAAATAGGTACTGCAACTTCTCTCAATTGATCAGCTACATAATATTCAAATTGATTTATAATGTAGCACAATTTAATATTCGTTGATATGAGTAATTTTAATGATCAAGAGGGAGAAAAAGGGTCTTACTATCAGGGCCTTGTTCGATCCATGCACCCCAACCGATGACCACACACATTGTATCGACGGATGGTACTTGTTTCCAAATCGAACCCGGTATATTCTCATCCGGAAGACACGCAGGACGAACCCATCGATTAAAATGAAGTGGGGCATCCAACATAATCATTCCGATATCATTTTTCATCGTATCAGGATCGAAGTTAGGATGTATCACGATACTTTTTGCGATTCTATTTTGTGTCATCGGTGAGAATGATAAACGTCGTAATATACCAGCCTGTATTTCGTAATAGTGATTAGCTCTAAATAAAGGATTTCGAAATTTACAGATTAATCTAAAGGAGATTATAATTATACCACGATGAGAAATATATATTTGAACAAATTTTTTACCGAACGAGACAATGAGCAGCAGTGATTATCCAATATTCATTTAAAATAACACCGCCACAATGAAAATTGCCGTCCTGGTACATAGCAATCAAAAAGGGCCAAGCTTCTGGCTCACTGGCACGACCTCCAACGATTCCTAGGATCGTATCAAATTCTTCGTTAATATTTGCAACCACTTCTTCTTCGTTCGATTCTGTCGAATTTCTTGATAATTTGGCCTGACCGGTCTCAAAATTATTTCTCATTTTATTTCCTTCCGGAAGATAAGAATTATATTCTTGAGACTGATGTGTTGCGCCACAGGGATAAGGTGGACATTTAACATAAACTGTGCTCGTGCAAGAATCGATTATTTCAACTTTGCCATTTTTTATTGTCAAAAAGGATCCCTTATAATCGTTCCAAGGTACTGTACGGATGTCAATTTTTGGTTTATCGCTGTAATCAACAAATAAAAGATAAATACATACATATATATGTGTCCTTTAATGACAAATAATATTATCTTTTTTTTTCTTTCTTTCTCTTTTTTTTTTTCCTTTTTGAATTTCCTAAAACATACATTTTTTTCAATCTTAATTCACTCTTACAGGCTTCCTCAGCCAAAGACGTTTCTTTCGAGCAAACCGGATACCATTTGCCTTCGTGATTTTTGTGTAGATAACCCTCGGTATAACCGACTACGTTAATCTGAAATAATAATCAATTAACCTCGAAAAATCTATTGTACGTATATCATAGGAAAATAAAATCGTTTAATTAAAATTCGTACATCTGTATTTTTGGTATGTGTTGGTAATAATAAACTACAATCCTCTTCGTCCTTTCCATTTAGACACTGTGTAGATCCATCACAACGTTTGGAAATAGGTACACATCTGTGATATATCTCTCCGTATTTGGAATTGTAACAGTTAAATGAATCTTTTGGACAATCTAAAAAAAAGTTTTAACACATTTTTTGTATTAAAAAAAAAAAAAAAAAAAAAAAAAAGAAAGGAAAAAAAACATCAGTAAGACTCGTACTCCTCGTCGAAAAATGTTCATTTCCAAAAATAAATACCGTAACATTCCATTTCGTCTTCGCCGTTAGGACAATCGACGTATCCATCACATAATCGATTTTTCCCTATTCTGTATTTACAACTGCAATTCCTCTCGTCGCTACCGTCGAAACAGTCAACGTGTCCGTCGCATAATTTTAATTTCGAGATACACTGATTGTTTTGAACGCATAGAAATGCGTTCACGGGACAACCCGAGGATTTATTATTTTCTGCAATATAAACAAATATTAATGAAATATATCGTATTGATACATCGAATTTCCATTTAAATACAAACAATATTTGAAGTTTATCACTGTTACCTATGTTATTTTCTGAGTGCCTAAAGTCTGGAACTCCTGGAATGTTCGTGGGATGAAAAGACGGTACTGGCAGGTACGTGCAATAATATTGTAATGATCTAGCAGGTCCAACCGAGGAAACTTTTTGATTTGGTATAGATAACCAAGGGACAATGTTATCAGAAGGAGGAAGTAATTGGACATTTTGAGCTTGAATTTGTAAGAAATTTGGTGGAGACGGATTTGATGATTGCGAATTCCCAGAATATGGTATAGGCTGTTGTGGAATTTGAGGATAAGAACCAGACGGATAGGACGTTGGAAAGATAGGCGAATTAAGATCACTGGATTGGGGAGATCGAGGTACACCATAGAAACACGTGGGGTATGGCATCCAAGTATACGTTGGTTTTAAATCGACTTGACTCGCTTGTTGCATGACTTCAGCAGTTGGTAAAATTATTTGAGAACTTGACGATGATAGTTTAGATCCATAATCCATCGATCTCTCGTTAACTGTATCCGATGATTCGTTAGCAACCGTCCTTAAAATGTTATCTATCAATTGACGCGTATCATCTCTTTTAACCTGACCAAACGACGACGTTGTTACAGGATCTGGCATCGGATTCATAATTGCAATATCATCGGTTTCACTTTTTTCATCTATACCCATTGAATCCAAACTATGATATTCATCGATCGTATCGTCTTTACCGTCTAACAAATTAATAACGATTTGAATATTTCTATCTTCGTTTTGAAATGACATATCGTTATCTTCGTTGCTCATTGGATCAAACTCATAACTTTCAGCTATCATGCTTTTACACTCTAAACATCTAATTATTTCCAGGAACTTGGAATTATTATTTTCTAGATCGTTTAGATCTAAGCCTATATTTTCAAGCATAGTCGACAATGAGTGTTTAGTGTTCGTGAGTATTTCAAGAAATCTGTTTATCGATTCGCAGCTGCTCGCTGCCTTTTGACAACTTTCAAATGACATTTCTGTTTCCCGTTTAAAACGCTTTTTATTCTGATCGTCAGGAAGAAAGGAATATATCATTTTCAATGTGTCCTCGTTAAAATCTCTTATATCGATGTCGAAAGTTTGATTTTTATTAATTATCTCTTGAGTAAACTCAATCGGCGTTTCCGTTTTACTGACTACATAATCATGCTTTATATGAATCTTATGATAAGTAGAATCTGTTGAAGTATCAGTATATTTTATTTTAAATGCTTCGATGGATTTAAATATTCCGAGAAATATTTCTTTTTTTTTTTTTACCTGTTTCTAAAGACACGACGTAAATTATTGAGACGAAGAGACACGTTATCAGGATTATAAGAAGAAGTACAGCCGTGAAGAACGTTTTCGAACGTTTTAACGTATTCAAACATATGAAAGGAATGTAAATATGTCGATTCAAGTCATCTAATGTTTAGAAGTAAAATTGATTATCACGTGAAAATAATTTATATATTTGTCATATAAAGATTCAGTTTACCTTTGATTACGGTTGTTACTAGACTCTCGCAACAGTATGGCCGATCGATCGGAATATTTCTAAATTTTGTAGACAGATCTTGCTGTTTATCACTTTCATCCATTTTTGTTAAATAGGACCACTATAGAATAATGCGTCAAAGTAAACTTTTGATATTAAGGGTAGAAAAAAAAACGTTTAATTATTGATTTGTTACTTCAACGTTAACTGTTTGATATAAAAACGATTTGAACAGTAACACGATATCGTTGTGTCAATTGTGATCCTTCAGCTCGATTGTTTCAAAACAGAATAAAGAAATAATAAACGAAGCAATCTATTTGAAACTTATATCGAATGTGTCAGCGATATGTCTTTCGAATATTTCGACATTCGATTGCGTGCAAAGGACCGACTCGATTTGCACGCATTGTTCTTACGATCTTTCTTGCAAAACTTGCAAAAAATAAGTGGGTAGAAAATTTTCCATTATACGTAAGCCTAAATAACGCACGGAAATTTCGATAAGTATGGAACGTTTCGGTAAATTTGTAAAATTGTTTTGTTACTTACATTTTCAACCGTCAATTATTCCGTGTATATCTCTCTCTTTTTTGTTTTCTAAAAATTTCACAAGAGGCAATTTTTATTAGTTCTTTAATGATTAAAAGAAAGGCAATGGCTCTTAAAAAAATTTCCATATGACATGGATTAGATAATGATATGAGAAATAATCGTGAGAAATTTCGTTCAAATCGGTTCAGTAGTTTGCAAAATGTTATTGGCAAAGTTTTGATAAATATATTTTGTAGTCAACAGCGCTTTAAGTTTAAAGTGCATGTAAATGCAAGGTGAAAATTCTTTTGCATACATACATGACATCATTGATTCTTGAATCATATAATATATCTACTTTCGACGTTCTAGCTTCCGGAAAGTTTAGGAATTTCTTTAAGATCGGCTTTAAACGGCTGTAACTTCGTTAGTCTTTAAAATATTCTAACGAAATTAGCAGAGAGTATTCTTAAAGGATAATACTATTCAATAAAAATATTTTCGAAAGAACGACCTCTTTGAATTATCTATTTAATCGGTAAAAGTACTTTCATGCGAAGTTTTCCATTGCACAACAATTAGCGTTGAAATGTGATAACTGTGTTACTCATTCTTTCGATTTCCTTTGGAATTTGCAGACTAGTGGATTACTCACTTCGTGACATAGTTTTCGTTAATGAAATGTGTTTGCAAGTTTAACAATGTAAATGCGGACAAAGGAAAAGGAAAGGAACAGAAAGAGAGAATAAATATATCTATTTAAACATAAAACAATTGTTAACATTTTATATGGCATTTTAAATTTGGATTTGTGTGATCACGCTAAATTTATTGAAAAAAGAGATTCATGTAAAATTGATAACCACATACAGATCTATATAAGAGAAAATCAAATATCATTCGAATGTTATACGGTAATGTAAATAATATAATATATATTATTCCTTGATTTTATTTATTTATTACATATTGTGCCTAAAAGTAGGCAACATTCCTTACATTGTCGATAATGTCACTTCCTTGCATCATCTGTTAATAAGGAATTTTTTTTATTATTGGCTGGTAGTAGATAATACATTTGTAGATGCTTATACGAAATGAAGCAACTATTATAAAGCTTGAAAAGATTTCTTGTTAATAGATGGCGCTTTACAACAACATTATCGACGGAGTATTAAGAGTTGCCTGATTTTAGGCGTGATATTTAACGTCTTCATAAATAATTAGGGAAACGATGATATAAATGTTATATATAATTGGCAACAATTTTAAATTGAACGACAAATAAATTTATTATATTGAATCGCATATTTTTTTAGCTCTCGCAAAACTCACAAAAACGTTGCATTATATAATCCTTATTTATATGTAAAATAGTTCCCGAGTATGAAAGAGAGATTCAATAGCTGGCCAACTCATATATTATATACTGTTTATTAATCATAGCGGAACAATCAAATGTATTTTATTATTTCCGTGATAGAAATAAAAGAATTCATTAGTGGGATGAACACGAATGTAGGATAACCTCACTGTCTATAATGAATCATATTTGAACTGAAGGTCAGACATTCTTTAAAGTAATACGATTTACATTAATTATCATATGAAGTACAACATAATGATTAATCGGTACATTTTTGAATCCTTTTAAAAAATAATTTTCTAATTAACCTTTATTAATGAAATTGTTAGAAATAATAATGTAAAAGTAAACTACATCCCGACTTTTCATCCGTTCGATTCTATTTTATATTTAGGATAATTTCTAGGATAAATTATACATTTAGGATAATCTGATATAATATTTTCTTTTACCAATTTATAATTCGTTTATCAAGCAGTTGTTTTATAATGAATTACGCTAACGATAAATACAGCCATAATTTTTGATCGATTTTGATGAACAAGGTCACAATATTTTTTTTTCAAATTATAACTAAAACTTAAAGTACCGTTTGATGGACCTCCTTTATTCCAAATTAATTAATTGATACCGTTAGATCGATAAATAACAACAACGAAACCTTTCGACTAATAACCAATAGCATCGCTTGTTTCATTTCTATGGAATTTGTTCGATCTATAAGAAAAACAAGCAGATTAATGCAATCATTTATGTTATTGCATAAAAGCTTTTTTAAAAAAATGAAATGTTGAAAAATAAACGTGTAATATTTAAATATGTGTCGAACAAGTGAATGGGAATCAATATGACGATTCGAGTATAACGAGTCGAGAAAAAGAAAGAAAGAGTCATGGCGATAAAATAGCCTGATCGTATTTAGTGGCGAATGTCGGTTATGCAATGTTGATTCTTTTACTTTCTCTCAGTATGTCAGAAGAATAGCCTCTGGTGGCACGAACGTTGGTGCAGGCTCGCTAATGTACGTTCAAACGCGCAACGTTAAAGAATAAATCGATAAATTTTCTAGAAAGAAATTCGCGTCAACAAAATATCTTATGAATTATTTTTGGAAGATATTATATTTATTTGATATCCTCTAAAACTTTCCTGGAAGTATTTCAACGAAGAACTTTATTTCGTTTCGAGGTGCTATCAAATTATTCGTGTATAAAAAAAGATGGTGAAAATTAGCCAGTGACACAATTTTGTGACAACAGATGTTTCGTATTATAAAAAAAAAAAAAAAAAATGATACGAATGTTTCGTTAAGTGAAAAAAAAAAAAAACGTTCCGACAATCAAAATAAAATGTGTACGCGTTTAAATGTGTCAAGACAATGATTTACAATAATTTTACATGATTTTCAATTCAACATGATCTGATATTAAAATAAATGAAACGTGAAAATGAATAAGTAATTCGTACAATGTTACGATAACGTAATTAAATTTTCATAGGTAAGTGTATCATGGAAACAATGAAAATATAATTTCAACGTTTTGAAATATAAATGTATGTGTGTTTTCGTATATCTCGAAATAATATACAATAATTTCTGATAAAGATACTCTATTCATGAAACTCTATTCATAAAATAGTTACGTATACATAAATGCGAAGTTGCGAGTAATCGCAATGGAAAATCTCTATAAGAGTATTGTTGACAGTCGCAAGTGCAACGTGTATGCTATTTTTTGTTTTATGATGCAACGAATAGTTTATACCATACGTTTCAGTAATGATAGTTGAAAAAAGGTAAAGAAGAGGAAAAATAAATATATACATATACAATATCGGAACGCAGCCACTGCAGTGGTTGCATTTTTCAAAAATGGATTTGAAAGATATTAGAATAAATGCTCCAATCATTCTTTATTCTCTATTGTTAATATATTTGTATATATGTTTCATTAACAGTATACATTAATTTAAAAAACGTACAAATTATTTCCTACACTTATTTAATACTGTACGATTGAATTTTATTTAATCTAATGAGAAACCAAACCTTCCCAATCTTTTTTCGCGACATTTTTATAATACATAAATTTTCCGACTTCACCAAATGTAAATCAACGGAAAGCATTTTTGTTCTCGATTGCAAATATAATGCATTTACGTTTAAGAATACCTTGTCAGAAACTTATGTGCATTTTCACCATTTGAATCGTAAGCATGCGTAAAATTACGAACGTTAGTTATAGAATACAGCCACTGATCTGTAGTATATAATATCGAACAACGATTTCGATTCTCGAATTGTAATAATCGAAATATTATCTTTAAATCGTGCAATCATGCCTATGTAAAAAAATTGTCCCAGTAATATTCATAAATTTTGATTTTATATATATTTTTTGTCGTATTTTTCCTTTTAGTAAAATTAATGGAAAGGAGGAAGATTAAAGGGGGAGGGGATCAAATATGTGATGGACCTTGGCATTGGTTAAGGACGTGAAGGAAGAGATCGTGTAACCTTTTAATGCGAACGTTTACAAAATCGTCGATATTTCCTAAATTATTCCCGGAGTCAAATTAAACTATCAAAATCATGCCAATGATTTCTATCGACATTCGATGTTCTCATAAATTCTTGGTAAGTGGTAACAGATTTATAAAAATATTTTATTTTATTTTATTTCTTTTTTTATTTTTTATTTCAATCTAATTACGATTATCTCGTAAAGTAATTGATTGAAATAAAAAAAAATAATTTACAAAAATATAAAATAAAAATATCTTTATTGCCCTTCTCGTAACGAGTAATCAAAATGATTTTGTTTAACGTTCTGATATGTACATTATTTTATTAATACGCACACGCGAAAGATCGAATAAATGATATACATATATTTAATAAATACGTATAACGGAATTATAATTACGTTAATTATAATAATTATAAATTAAGAAACTCGTCTAGGAAATAAATATGCACACATGTATATACGTATAAGTATACCGGGGGTTTCATTTAAATCATGAATGGCTAAATATCTCGGATCCTATTGATTTTATAAACAAATGTTTCAGACAAAAGTCATTAGATCTCCAATAGGAAAAACCATATTTATGGTTGTTATTTAATAATTGATGAAATATCGATGAAAAGTAACACTGTAAATGCTCCTTGCATTTTTAGTAATTTTGATATTGCATTATCGATATTTCCTATAACTTCTGTTAAACATAAAATATCAATTTCCATTAAACAAAGAAAAAACATTGTTATAACTTCTGTATTTTGATGTTTTTCTATGAAATAGGAACAATAAATATTATATTTTCCTTTCCGATAATATCAGAGATATCTGTATTATGAGACATCCGGTATAATATACATGCGATTTACTTTCTTTCGATCTATCGGCTTTAAGTGTTCTCAGGAGCGCTTAATTCTGAATTGAACGATCGAAAACAAAGAGATCTGTGTAACACTTAAATATAGTTTCGATAATGTTTCATATACTTCATTTTTATATATATATACACATATAATATTATTTATAGTTATCAATTACAATTTTTTTAAAGCAGAACATTGAGTAAGTTTTATTAACTCGGGTAATAGAGAAATTAGTAGCTTGAAGATATTTTCGAAATAGTGGTTCATATCTTCATTAGTTCACTTCACTGATAAAAGCAAATGTTGGCAGTAGGGTGTAATTAATTGCTTGTTGTTAGATCGAATTAATTAGCCGTCGTTAGGATGTTCTTGGATAGTCTTCTCGGGATAATACTACTATATAGATCGAGAACTAGGTTAAAGCTTTATGTTCTACGATATAACGAACATAATTTCGTACGAATAGATGAAGGTAAAAAAATTAAACGATTATGTATTTTATTTTCTTCCTCGTATGAACTGTCCATTTCTTATTTTTCTACATTTTATTAACATTTAATTAAACGTAATAATAATATAAATGTCGCGTCTTTGTATGTGATATTTATTTATTTTTTTTTTTTGTTGGAGTAGCCATAAATTTATAAATTATCTTGGCATTGATTTTATATTCAGGATAGATATGAAATGAAATTCGAAGAAACTCAAAGGTTTCTTACGCTTATTATAGTCTATCGTTCTGACACATCATAAATAGAGTAAGCTTTGTGTAGAAGGATTAATCATACCGTAAAAATGCATCGAACCAACCTAACCTAGCATTCCACGATTGACCAATGTTTCGGATTTGAAATTACTCTAATCGTATCGTACGCCATAAATATACATTAGATATTTTCAATTTTAATGAAAGTTCCTTTTCCCTTCTTGATTATGATTCTCATATCTAAACTCGAAATCGATTTTCTAATCTAACGTCTTAATAAAAAAAAAATCTCTGTTGTTCAACTCTCACGAACTTTTCTCATTAGTCAAAAATGATTAATACAAACCTTAGTATGTAGATATATTTGAATATAATATAATTCACTTGCAATTTTCTAACGACGTAGAGCAATTTCGGAAACGTTTAACTTTATCTTCTCCATTTAATACATTTATCAAGATTATTAAATATTTAATCGACGTTAAAACCTATCGAGAATCATAAAATGTATTTATTCATTTTTAAT
The DNA here is from genome assembly GCA_911387685.1 of Dolichovespula media. Taxonomy (NCBI): domain Eukaryota; kingdom Metazoa; phylum Arthropoda; class Insecta; order Hymenoptera; family Vespidae; genus Dolichovespula; species Dolichovespula media. Next base: position 8,246,693 of record OU426853.1, read on the forward strand.
TATTTATCTACGTTAAACTTTCGATTTATGCAATATATAAATACACGTACAAAAGTTAGACATAAATTTGTCAGACGTAAACGTGAGTTCGTATATTCGAAATACTACCTTTAAAAAATCTTCGGCCACTTGACCCAGTGACCAATTGTACCAGAGATACAAGAAAAGATGATTTCGACCAATCACGTGCTCGAACGAATATGGACCACCTGTCGCTTGACTCACGTGGTCGAGAATGTTCTTCTCTAGCTTGTTTCAAAGAAGGGATAAGAGACTCTGTAGAGAGAGAGAGAGAGAGAGAGAGAGAGCGAGAAAGAGAGCGAGAGAGAGAGAGAAAGAGAGAGAGAGAGAGCGAGAAAGAGAGCGAGAGAGAGAGAGAGAGAGAAAGAGAGAGAAAGAGCGAGAAAGAGAGCGAGAGAGAGAGAGAGAAAGAGAGGGAGAAAAGAAAGAAAGAAAGAAAGAGAGAAAGAGAAAAGAAGAGTAAGAAAGAGCGAGAGGAAAGGAAAGAGAGAGAGAGAGAGAGAGGAAAATGGATGTAGACAGATATGTAACTGTCGACAATCTTTAGAGACAGAGAGAGAGAGAGAGAGAGAGAGAGAGAGAGAGAGAGAGAGAGAAAAGAAAAAGAATAAAACCATGGAGGTCACTAAGTGAGTAGGAATAGAAAAGTGGCGGGGAGGGAAGAGAATAACCATAGAATCGTTTCCGTTTCCCCTCCTCGATACGCATCACGGTATGTGAGTCGGGCAACGTTTGACACTCACGAAGGAGTGTCGTTCGTGAGCAGTTAAAAGAGACCTATTACGATCCGTTCGTGTTCACGTATCTGATGCTTTGACATCGCATCAGAGTTTAAGTGACTTCGAACGTGATTCAATCTATCATTGATACAATTATTATTTCGTCATATTTTTCAACAATTGGATTTCGTGAATAATCTTAGCTGATTGGACGAGAAGAATATTGACTTCGAATTGGCCAATGAAAGGATGGTGAGTTTTACTTAACTCTTTCTGTATCTGCATAGGCAAGTACTTATTTTAGTAAATAAATAGGGGAGTTGTCGTTACGAAATCGTTATTCTTTGTATGGCGTTGACTAATGTTTCTCAGTCTTTCATTATTATGGGCATCGAAATTATACGAAAATATAATAATAAGGAATTAAAGCAAATTCGCGCGGGTTTGAAGTTAAAAGTGAAAGCTACGATTTAATTGGTCCGTTCGCCGGTGAAACCATCTTTCAAGTATTATATATATTTTATATATATATATATATATATATATATATATATATATATATGAAATTTTGCAACAGTAAGATCTCTCTGTTCGACTTGGACCTTCATCAGAGTAAGTAATCTTCAATTATGGCGTCAACAAGATTGCTCTGAATCGGTGATATTACGTTTTCGTTTTTCGAACGATATATTCTTTATCTTTTTGTTTCTTTTTTTTTTATTCTCGATCGGTGATATCGGAAATTGTGTGTGTGTGTGTGTTTTTCCTTTTTAAATCATCGACCGTAAAATTTTATATATTTTAATATTTCTGATATTTCATCTGAATTCGTTTTATAATTCACTTTCTTTTTCGTTTTGAAAAAAGAATTGAATATAAGAAATTATATAATAATAATAATAATAATAATAATAATAATAATAATAATAATAATTATATCATATAAATGTAAAGTCGTTGTTTTGAATTTTGATTTGAAAACAACATAAACAATGTTATGTAACGCTTTTGTCTTTCAATTTGATTTCTATTATATTTTCCGTGCTCAATTGATTACTGCACAATTAATATTTATGACATATATCTTGTAATTCTTGACGAGCATTATACTAACTTTTATTAATGCAATGAAATACAATAGTTTTATACACACATCTGATAATTTTGTAAAGATAATTGATTAAAATATCCAATTGATTAAAAATCTACAAAGTTTTTCGTAAGAAAAATTCAAAATCATTGAATTTTCGATCCAATCGCATATCGATTATTTTATTTTATTATCCAAAAATATTTAACATATGGATATCATGGAACTTGGTTTAATTAAATAAATACTTTTATATTAATTCAAGAAGCGAAACAAAATATATTGCAAAAGTGAATATATCTTATATATTTAATTTTCATACGAGAAAGAGAGAGATAGAGTATCGATAGAAAAATAAGATTACTTATCTTCTCATCGAGATAATGTCTGCTATAGTGATTCATTCAAAGTCGCATAAGGCCTAAAACCGCATCGAATGGCAATTTATAATAGAAAAGAAAATTAAAGGTAGTGCTAATTAAAGAGATGTTTTTATAAATTATGAAAAAAAAAATGCATTACTCGTTAAAACAAACGTTTAGACGTTTAGGTTCTTAGTATTTTTAAATTAATTCATTACATTCAAGTTATATACAACAAACTTGTGGCATTATTACTGCATTACTAATATTCGTATTTGCAATCTACACATACGCACACATACACACTATCTCGTTATCTATCAGAGAGAAAGAGAGAGAGAGAGAGAGAGAGAGAGAGAGAAAATATTTGTAACAATTCTTATATATTTATTTAGTAAAAGAGAAAGTTCAGATATTTTCTTCGTGTTTACAACTTAGGAATTTATATATAAGCTTTAATAATTTTTCTCAAAGAAATGTTCATGGCCTTATCAATATCCTGCTTACGTCATTTTTTTTTTTTTTAACTTTTAACTATAGTTAGACATTCAAAGTATTTGATTCTTTAACTGTACAAATATCATAAACTCTTATCCCAAATTAAAAAAAAAAAATAAAAAAAAAAAAAAATAGAAAAAAAAAATGAAAAATATTCGACAAAACCGTTTAGAAAGGAACAGAAAATTAAATAGATATTGAAAGTCTTTCAATGGATATATCAGTTATAAATGTATACAAACGATTTCAACCAGTTAATTTGGCTAATTGATAATAATTTTATTTCAGTTTGAAAAGCCGAGAAGTACAGTAAGCTGAATGGATACGAACCGCTTACGATTGCATGATTTATCCGCACTATGGATCGTCTTACTTATGTTTATCCTACCTCCGAGCTGTTTAGCATCGTACAGCATCGGAGTTGGCATAGCCGATTCCACCGGACCCGTTGCAGAAGTTGTATTTGTAAGTATACAAGATTGATCGATTGAAAACAATTTATTACTTGCATAGTTATTTTATTTATTTATTTATTTTTTTCGGTAATAGTTTGATATAAAAAGATGACGAGAATTTATTTGCATAGCGTTTACTCAGATTTTTTGCATAGCTCATTTTTTATGGTGACGTCACGTCGCGAATAAAAAGTAAACGAATGTTTACTTCATTCGTAGAAAGTCTTTCGTTGGAAATGTTATTAACGATAAAATAATCGAAATTAATTTTTCACGGAAAATCGTAAAACTTCACGTAATTCATATGCAATAGTTAAATTGCAAAAAATTGATAAGAATCGTTGATAAATTTTGAATATGGTTTTTAACGCTTCGCCAACGGCTGTTACGTAGATTTTGCTCTTTCAGCGGTCGATTATTGATAGAATTGAGTTTCCATTGACAATGATTATTAATCGGCATTATACAATTGTTTAAAATTCACGAATTTTGTTGATATTCGTTTATTGATGCATTTCAATTTGTTTTATGGGTTCCACCCTCTTCAATTCTTATTCCGAACATTTCTCAATCTATTTGTGTTACGAATGAAATATGCGACTTTTTTTTATAGATGGGATATGCAAAGATGGATCAAAAGGGATCAGGAATACATCTTCGAACGTTCTCACGTGCATACATCATCGATGACGGCGAGGAGAGGTTTGTTTTCGTCAGTGTCGATAGTTCCATGATTGGAAATGAGATTCGAAAGGCGGTACGTTCTCAGAAAGATTAATTGTAAAGTGACGTTATCTTTGTCAGATTATATTTATATTCATTTATAAAGCTATCGTTCTTTTTTCATTTTAGGTACTGCATAAACTGAAGTCGCCGTATGGAAATTTGTATACGGAAAGAAACGTGATGATCAGCAGTACGCATACGCATTCTAGTCCAGGTGGCTTCATGATGGACGTACTCTTTGACCTTACCACGTATGGTTTCGTCAAGGAAAGTTTTAATGCCATTGTAAACGGAATAACAAGAGTACGTGACATTCGTTGATCGTTGAAGATCCTTGCATTTTAAATATCACTAAGCGTCAATGTACGATCTTGATCTTGATATTGATCCTTCATTAGTATTAATGGAGTTGGCCAATTTGATATTTAACTCTTTAACGATAGAATAAACATTGAATTATACGTACGATCTAAATGTACATTTGAAATATTTGTTAATATATTATTTTTGTTTTTCGATAGAGTATCAAACGTGCTCACGACAATGTTGTACCTGGAAGGATTTTCATTACGCAAGGAGAAATTTTGGATGCTAATATAAACAGAAGTCCATTAGCTTATCTTAATAATCCAAAGGCTGAAAGGGATAAGTAAGTGGGCATTTCTTTAACATGAGTTTCATCCTGTTGAGAAAAAAGACTGAAAATTAAGAAAGAGAAAAAAAAGTCGATACTTCGAATAAAAATATTCGTTCAACGTTTGCAAAAGACATTTACATTGTCTTGTGTATTCTATTAACATTTTATTAACATATTTTTTATATGAAAGTATTCGAGTAGAATTTTGTATAACCATCTTCTATAACCATTAACCTGTTTACAAGCAGACATGTGATGTCATCATGACCTTGTGAATTAACGTCTCACACACACTGTTTTATAGATACGATCATAATGTAGATAAAACGATGACGCAGCTACAGTTCGTCGATGCTGATAACCAACCGTTGGGTGTCATCAATTGGTTTGCTGTTCATCCAACCAGTATGAACAATACTAATCATTTAGTATCGAGTGATAACGTGGGCTATGCTTCGATACTTTTTGAAAAAATGATGAATAAAAATGCTATGATCGGCAAGGTGAGAAACTACGACTCAATCGACCTTACGATTCAACATGACTTAGGACTAATCAAAGATCTTTATTAGTCAATATATTGATTCATACATACGTATTAGTGATAATTTTATATAATAATTTCATACAAGCTATCGTAATTTTTTTTTATCAGAAAAATAAAGTCTAATGGATATTATTTTATAGTAATACAATTTTATTACAATTATTTTCAAGTTTTATTACGATAAAATTTAAGAGGGGTTTATTTTGTTTTATTGTAATAAAATCGTAGAAGTTATTTATTATAAATTCTTAATTTGTATAGGTATGTATTTGTGAATCAATCTATAATAATAATATAATTTGTTCAGATCAAAGTACTTAGCTCATAACGTATCTAAATACTTTTCTTTGCAATATATCTTATTTGTATGTACTTATTTAGGGTCCTTTTGTCGCTACGTTCGCTTCTACAAATTTAGGAGATGTTTCACCGAACACTCGCGGTCCAAAGTGCGAGTTTTCTGGATTGAACTGTACCGAGCATTACACTTGCCCAGGGAAAAAAGAAATGTGTTTTGCTTCAGGACCTGGCAAGGATATGTTCGAGAGTACCAGTATTATAGCAAGAAAAATGTTCGATAAGGCGGCGGTGAGTACTAAATATTTAAATACCAGATCTTTCACATTATTTTCATTATAAATTTATTATCCAAATTAATTGATTCCTCGTATCTATTTACAATCAAAATAATATTCACTTACGATAAATTTTATGCTATCGATTTTCAAACTTTATCCTCAAATATCAAGGTCACACACAATTGATCGAGCTATCGAATTAATCGATCTCGAATCATTTCAACAATTTTTTTCTTCGGATAATGAGAATAAAAATCGCTTATAATGTCTATATATCGTTTGCTTTATTATTTATTTTCGATGCATTAATCTATCCCAAGTAATTTAACGAGTATTATGTACACGTTCATATATTATCGGAAACATTAATAATCTCCAATCAATTTCATCGTTTCCAAGGTAGACAATCGAAACCCACGTTATATCCATTTAGTAATGCTTTTCATATCCGTATTTAGGTGCGATATACTTAACGAGTGGCGTAGGATGTACAGCTTGTCCGATTTTTTTGACAATAGCGTTGAATCCGTTGTGTGGGTCAGATGTATAATCAACCACACGAATTGTACCATCAGGTTCGTTCAAACTGTAAGAACCTTTAACGACATCACCATCACGAACTTCCTCCTGTCTTTTAACGTCCCCAGTATGGGGATCGTGGACGCCATATTCGAATGAGTATTTTGGATAAGCCTGAAGCGAAAAACGAATATTCGAACGTGTCGTTCTTCATTCTATTTTCATTTTCATTTTATCGTACGAATACTCACGTATCCTTCGTTATTATCGTACGCTTCATAACTTTGTCCATAAGCTGGTAAACCATAGATCACTTTACTAAGAACAGGAGTGATCAGAGACGAGTGTGAGACTGCTGTTCCGTATCCTTCGTAACGATAATGTCCTTCGTAATCTTCGGATCCTCTATGACCATTTCCAACCAAAACGGCATCACAATTCATAGCCAACAGAACCAGAGCGAGCGCAAAAAACATCTGCAAGGAATGATTAATAAATTAAGATTTTTGTTCTATATCGTTAGACAATGTTATGCTTATACATTGAGATATGTATATCATTTAGAATTTTGCAACTTGTAGGATGTTTAGAGAAAGATTTGAGATGGCTTAGGAAACCATTAAGAACGATATTTAAATCTTTGCCATCGGATCTACTTTTTTTTTTTTTTTTTTTTTTTTTTTTTTTTTAATACTCAAAGAACACGATTTTGATAGAAATAAGTTGAGTTAAATTGTAGATCCGGTAATACAGGAGGACAAGATATGTCAACGAATATATTCGTGATGGTTTACCTTTGATAATATGTTATTGTTCACTGGTTGATTGTCGAATGGCGAACGATAAATTTGGAGCACCGATCGGCTCCTTTATAGTTGGACTTCGTCTGGACCCCCTAACGGTTTCTCTCGATTTCTTGTAACGACGATAATTGTATGTGAACCAAGGTCTTTCTCTTTTCGTGACATACGTTTCATTTTTTTTTTATTTTTTATTTTTTGTTATTTTTTTTTTTTTTTTTTTTTTTTGACAAAACGAAGGTCGCCGAAAGTGTCTTAGAAAGAGAAAAAAGTGTAGTCAGATTTCTTTTTAGCCTATAAACCTAATACGTTACGACGTGGTTCGATAAACAGGGAACCAGGATTTCTTTTCTTTTTGAAAAGAGAAACGCAATGAAAGAATTAACGAAATAGAAAGAGAGAGGAAGAGAATCAGTCGTCGTTAAAACAGGACATCCCCTTCGATCTATTTTGTCTGTATTTCTCAAAGAGAACGTTCGAAAGATGACCTTGTTTTTGATCAATTCGAAACATTCGTGCAAAAAACGATTTGATTATTGGTCAGATCTCCTTAGGTCGTATTATTCAGGTAAACTTCAGATTCGAATGTAGTTACATTCGTGGAATATAATAGTATTTTGATAAAGCATTTACATGTATATAAGGGATAAATTTGATCGCTCAAATTATTTCCATTCGTTTAACAGAGGATCATTATCATTTTTCTTTATCACGCTATCGAGTTTTTTTTCGCGTATCGATCTGAAAGATAATTTTATATTTCATATTACATTAATTAAATATAATAACCTTGAGAAGATTGAGTATCGTAGATGAATTTTATTCGGTTCGTTTCGTCCATATAATGTTATAACACATTATGTAATATATTCTTTCATTTGTGTGGTCTCGCTAGGACGAAATTATTTTTGAATACGAACAAAAAACCGTATGTCGTTCTAGTAATTATGGAAACGATTAGTGTGATCTGTGTTTATGCGACTAGAAACTGTCGAAGTGTAAAGATTGAATCATCTTGATGTTTCCAAGTTTTTGGTCCCCACAACGAGTCATTAATTTTGATCTTTTATTCCTCTCTATTCATCGAGGGACGTGACGCGCCTGTAAGATTTCACAGTTTTCGTAAAATATTACACGTAGAACTGTCGGGATGGTATATAAATACATCATATACGAGACGAAATCGATAGACATTGGTGTGTCACGTAACTCGTGATTCGTCACACGCGAAGAGCTACGTTACGTACGTTGTAAAAGAGTCAAAAAAGAAATTGACGAAACTGGACAAAATTTCTCCGCTTATTTCATTCTTCTTATGCGTCTGTTATGGCAACGCGCTTACCGTACGGGTTTATAATAGTAATAATAAAATAATGTAGGGTAAAAGTGAAATCAAAATTGTATACGAATAGGTATAAATTTCCTTCTTACATATATACGTATATTATTTTATTACTTTGAGAATTTGTAGAAATATACAGAAGATTTGGGAAATGCGATTTAATTATAACATTTTATTTACTGCATGTAAAAAAATTTTCTTTTTCTAATCAGACTAATACCTTCTTTATTGAACTCTAATTTGAAGCAAACAATGTATACAGTGTGAACCCATTAATTACGATACAATTAGAAACAGATTGATTCTTTTATCGGAGAATAAATAGAAATTTTATTGAATACAATTTCTTTTATATATCATTTTTGTTTTCCAGAATATCGACTTTAAATATTAGTGCACCAGGGCTTATGTAAGTCAGCTATCATTGAACGTATTATGATAGAGACCATATCTTGTTTACAAATAGTGTTAGTATTACCTATATATAATCTTGATTACTTAATAGTATCAGCGAGTTGTTATCAAATATTTGTCAACGAGATATAGTCTGTATTTTATTGACTTGGATGCACACGCATTTGACTAATATTTACAGACGATTTTTTCGCTTAATATAAAAAAAGAAAAGAAAGAGAAGTTCTATTTTACAATTTCTATTTACTTTGTCAAAAGACATCAGCGATTATCGAACAATTCTTTAACACAATATAGGACCTCAAATAATAATTAAAATCGAACGTTAATTAATCTCCATTAATTCATTAAACGATAATAAATTCTATTTCAATCGAAACATTAATTTAGTTGTAATTTTCCTTCCTGTAATAAAATTCTGATTAAATTTGAAACACCGCTGAAACTTTCTTCCTCGGTGTATAAATTTTTAATTAACTTTCCGGACGAGGATGGACAATTAAAGATGATACCACGAAATATGATGATTTCAAACGAAAGCGAAAGCTTTCTCTTTCCTTTTCATTATCATTTACAAGAAATGATTATGTTTCATTATCCACACGATGAGAGGGAGATAAAAATCATAAAAGTTGAGTAACCGTTTCTACTTTTCTACAGGATTTTATCTATCGACTTGTAGCAATCCTAGGAAGAATATCCATCTCGAAAGCGATAGGTATAAAATGTATCTACGCTTATTATAACAATATTTTTCATTTTTAGGATTGGTAAAAAAAGAAAAAAAAGAGAGAAATTGAAATCGAAACATCAAATTGTCATTCATACCTTTCAGAAAGTTACTGCGCGACGATGTGTCACTTTTTTCAATACCGAAGGATAGGTTTTCAAGTGGAATTTAAATATCTTATAAAGCCATATGCAATTTTATTTACATTACGCCATTCATTCAGCTGTTAACTTAACCGCTTTCGGAGATTAGATTTTTTTTTTTTTTTTTTTAACGTTTATCGCAATAAGTTTTATTCAAGGTTGTTTCCCTACTTAGAAACCCTGTTTCAGCTTTTATAGACTTATATCTGCATATTATGTGTCTATGTGTATATATATATATATATATATATATATATATATATATATATATATATATACTTTCTCATCTTCTTATCTATGATGCAAACTCTCTTCGGTTTCACGCTAGATTCGTTCAACGTTTCTACGGCGTCAGATCTCTTCGATTCCAGCTTTATTCCGCTCGAATAACGAAATCAAAACCTCTTCTCTGAAGGGAATTCTTTCGTGAGGAAAGCGATGAGTTTTCTATCTCGAAGTAAGGGTACTTTTACGTGGTGAAGACTTTGTCGATTCTATCGATCTGTTGAAATACGATACAAATGCACGCGAGAGGGAAAAATAAACTAGTAGTCTCGAGGGAGAAGTTAATGACCTAACGCTTTCTAGAATCCGACTGGAAAAATCGCATCTTCGTAATTTTTTATTTTTATTATTTTTCTTCCTTCCTTTCTTATCATTATACTAGTCTCATCGAATATTATAACTTATCTCTTTGAGGTATATTTTCGTACATCCATAAGGTATTTAAATATCTTTATGTTAACATTATTAAGTCTGAACATTATATCGGTACATTAATCTTTCGTAATATTAACACACGTTTTGATAATCATTTAGATATATTATCTCAATCGTCGATTATCGTATTCAACTTTATATGAAGGTAAAAAAAAAAAAAAATGACGTGAAATCATTTTCAAAGGAAAATAGATAGATAACATTTTAAATGTTCCGAGATTGAGATAACGAATAATATTTGTAATCATTTAAAATACAATTATTTTCATATTCGGTGAGTAGAAAATGACAATAAAGATGATTTTGTATTTTCTATATAAATATCATTAAATATTTATTCGAGGTAAGAAAAGTACGATTCGAAAGATCTTTATGATCTTTACGATGGACGGATAGTTAAACGCTCGTACGTTTACAACTTTACACGAGGAGAACTCTACTCGAGTAGTCAATATGGCGGACGCCCGTTTTGAATATTTGGCGCGAATTTGAGGTACATAAAGAGGAGAAAGACGAGAAAGATATAGATATAGATAGAGATAGAGATAGAGATAGAGATAGAGAGAGAGAGAGAGAGAGAGAGAGAGAGAGAGAGAGAGAGAGAGAGAGAAAGAAAGAGATGAGAGATAATAATGTTTTTTAGGGCGTTGCGGACTGATTAAAATTAAATAAACAATCTCTTAATTAATCGTCTAAAAATAATCGGCTTTCCTAGTCGTAGTGATTGTAATAAGCTGGCGAAGAAACGTATTTGGCGATTGGTACAGGTTTCGGGTGAATCGCTGGTCCAACCTTCTTCACTATCGCGTTGAATCCATTATGATCGTCCGCGGTATACTCGACGATTCTTACGCTTCCATCGGGCTCGTTCACGCTATAAGAACCGTGAACTACATCACCGTCACGGACCTCGTGTTGCGTCTTGACGTCGCCGGTGTGTGGATCGTGTACACCATAGTTGAAGGTGTATTTAGGGTGCGACTGAAACGAAACGTGTTTGCGTAAGAACGTAATGTTGTTGCACTGGGCGCGCCAGTAACTCGGTAGATCAAACGATTGATTTTTCCCCATTACAAACATTTATTTCAACACTATTTACCGTATACTATTAGTTTCGAAGCTTTTTACCGATATCTACTACGTCAAATAACGAGAATGAATTTTTATTTTTTTACTTTTTTTTAATTTTTATATTTCTTATATTTCTTTTTTTTTGTTTTTTTTTTGTTTTTTTTTTTAAATAATTCCTATCAATCACTCGTTCGTTGAATTAAAGTTTCAACGAACAAATCGTCGAGCATCGACTTAATCAATTTCAAATTATGAAATTTCTTTAATGCAAATATCAATTGACGAATGAATCGTAAACTAATTTAATTAAGTATTTAAATTCAACCTCGAACTTCATAATTTTAATTTCAACATTCACCTTCGATTGATATTATCTTTTAAGTGAAACTAATACAATGGGAACGTACGGACGGTTTTTCTAAAGAAGGGAAAACGATGTACGAATGAATGAAAATGTCGTGGGAAAAATTTCTACGATATTTTTCAATGTATCCAACAGGTCAACATAACAGAGAAAAAAGCCGATGGATCGCGTGTTACTCTCGAGACGATCGTTCGCCAACGTTGGGACGATATTTCGCTACTGGTATTCAATTAACATCGCGAGAAAGCGACGACAATGGGCGTCGCGGAACGTCGACATTAGAAATGAGATGCAGCACGGAAGGAGTTACAAAACAAGAGAGTCAGCCTGCCCAGGCTCTCACTCTCTATGTGTGTTCTTTGGGTGACACACTGAGGAATCTCTATTTAACATATGTGAAAACGTGCGTTTTAAAAGAGCACATAGACGACACGCAAACGTTATAAAAACTTTACTTGGTTGCTTTGTTTGTTATATAGAGAAAGAAAGAGAGAGGATAGAGAGAGAGAGAGAGAGAGAGAGAGAGAGAGAGAGAGAGAGAGAACAAAGAAGCATGTCGTATTTTAAAATTCTAACTTTAGCGGTATTTTTGTATTACCTCTTAGAGTTACGTTGATTTCGTAAACGTGACTTTATTCGTTTTTTTTAATAATTACATGTTGGTATCGTTGAAAAAATGCCATTGACCCGTTAATTATACAATATGATAAGACTTATGTGTATTTTCTTGAAGTTCGAATCAATTCCTTCGATCAAATTCGATAAGAAAATGTTTAATGAATTTTGTTTTTATCTCTCTCTTTTTTTTAAAAATCAAAACACATTAAAAGTGAGATTACAAATATATATATATATATATATATATAACTCTGTCTGGAAGAACGAAGTCAAAGATATTTTGATAAAAATAATGAAATTTGTAAATAACGAATTCGCAATCTTTACGAAAAATACAATATTGATATCGGTAAAGTATATAAACGAAAATAAAATAATTTCAATGGATATTTATGAATTACGCTTAGAAAAATGTTTTCTACGTGTATACGAAGTACATGACTACTGTGACTTTAATTATGCAAACTGATAATATTAATCGACGGAAATAGATGGAGTATCGTGAAGAACGAAAATGAAAGAAGCTTACGTAATAATCGTGGTCCTTGTCGGCGTGATGCTGCTTGTAAGAATGGAAAGTATGATCGAAGGATGAATCGACGTGTAACGGTGCAGCCGAGACCGCGTGCACCGGAACTGCGATCGTTGGTAGAACGGCGTGTCCCTCGTAATCCGAAGATCCCGCATATCCCGCGTTGAGGCCTTCGTAATCAGCATAAGAAACCGTGTGATCGGCTCCGTTGTAACCACTCACGAGTATCCCTTCGCACCACGCGAAGATGGCACAGAGCAGGTACAAAATCTAATACGAAAAGAGAAAGAAACAAAAAATACGATCGCTGATTTGTCTCCATTTTTTCTTTTCTTCTATTTTTCTTTTCTTAAATTTTCTTCAAAGAAAAAAAAGACAATATTCCTTTGTCCTTTTGTCGTCCAATGAGGGGCAAAAAAAAAAAAACTGTAATATATTTCTATACATTCGTTGTGAATTTATTTGTCGTATATGGGTATGCGTCTTGTATGGATTAATTATTTTCTTTTCTCTTCCTTAATTTTTCTTAAAGAAAGAAAATTCATTTGTTTGATATTTCCGCTCGAACAAAGATATAGAAATTGTAATAAAAATATAGAATTTATAATAATTTGTACATACAGGTATTACAAATTTATTTGCTATATATCATGTGCGTACTTGAAAGAAGATTCATTCGTACGAAAACGAAAAAGTGCTATAAGATATCTATATATGTAGATATAATATGAATTTATTTTTGTACACATAGATATATGCGTCTTCTATGAGTAGATTATTACTTTTGTCGTTTATTTCTCTTTCGTTCTTTTTTTTTTTTTTTTAGAAAAAAATTTACACGTTTGTCACTTCTACGTGAAAAAAAAAATATATATATACACTTACACTTAACTTACACTTGCGCACACCCACACACACACCCACACACCCACACACACACTATATATATATATATATATAGTTTTAGTTTTATTATTATTATTATTATTATTGCTTTTTTAATCAATCTGGGAATCTTCATAATAAGATCGTTTTCTTTTTTCTTCTATTTGCAAGCGATTAAAGATATGATATTTATCGATCCGTGAAAAAGATTCGCAGGTAAATAAACGATAAATGATGTATAATGGAAGCTAACAACGGAAGGGAAGAATTTCATAAATTTCAGTCTATCTCTTCGGAGTCTATTACCTCGCAAAATATTTATGAAAAATTCTCTTCTTGAGAAGTTTATTTTCGAAAGCATCGATTTATCCATTTCCTCTTTTGATTCATCATGTTTACTATGGATTCGTATAAATCTTTCAGTGAAGAAACTTCTTTATTCGTTCTTTTGCGAGAATAAAGTACTTTTTCTCACTTTAAGATGAGATTGTATTTCTCACTCTCTCTCTCTCCCTCTCTGTCTATCCATCACTTCCTATTTTTTTTTTATTGAACAGATGATACAAACGGGAAAAACAGTCGAATTGCAAGGCAAAAAGAAATTTAATCTCATATCCGTTCTACGTCGTTGATACACTTTAATCAAACGCGAACTTTGATATAAGTTTGGAAAAGTTCGAGCGACCGTTCTATTCGTTCTTTTCATTGGCTCTTCGGTAGAGGAAAATCGTAGGAAATTTCCTGTCGCAATTTTCCGAGAACAACGAGGACCTTGCACTTTCGATTAACAGGAGAGATTTATCGTTCGCATCTTTATCATTTTCTTTTCTTTTCTTTCTCTTACCCTTTACGTAATATAATTGTTGTTATTTACGTAAAAGGTGTATGTATGTACAATCGAAAAGCAAACGAGAAGAAATATCGATGAGAAAGACTTTATGGAATTTCCTTTGGCTATTCGTTTGAAATTTTAATGGTTAAAGTACCTTCTAACATCTTTCTCTTTCTTTCTTTTTTTCTTTCTTTCGCGTACCGTATTATTCTATCTTATTTACATTTCCATGCCACAAACGGAGCACATATTCACACGTATTAGGTGTCTATGTGTGAATATATATATATATATATATATATATATATATATATGTATGTATGTACGTATGTATGTATGTATGTATGTATGTATGTATGTATGTATGTACGTATGTATGTTATTTATGGATGTATGCATGTATAGGTGTATAGAAAAGTGAAGTTCGTAAAGAAATGGTGAAAATCCCTATTCGAAATTTAATTTTCATAAAGAGTTATTGAAAAGAAACTGGTAAAAGTTGTAGAATGAATTATGATATGTTGAACGAATTTCTTTTCTTTTTTTTTTTTTCACATACATTTAGAATGAAATAATAAAAGAAGATAGAAGATATTAATCGGATTTTATATCATTTTCTCGAATGGAATTTATTGGAATGACAAAGTGATATAAAACGCGGTGTTAAAGAAAAAGAAAAAAGAGAGAACGGAGAAATGTTCACATAAATAATACAGAAACGACATCCGAATATATATATATATATATATATATATATATATATCAGTAGAGCAGGAGGGTCGAAATGATTACAGGGAAAAACAAAACGAGGGTTTCTGTCTTAGAATAATTGACGTCTTTTGTCACCCACATGCGGACACATTAACGTAATGGTGTACTGTCAAAATCTGCAGAAGGAAAGAGAGAGAGAGAGAGCGAGAGAGAGAGAGAGAGAGAGAGAGAGAGAGAGAAAGAGATGTATTTTCCAAAAAAAGAAAAGGATATAGTAGAGTATATTATTATGATAGTAAACGGTCAAGTACTTATCAGTAAAAGAATAAATTGATATAATGTTAAGTCGTGTAATAGGACTAATTATTATTGCAATTGAAAATGATGTGAGAAAACGATTAAGAGAGAGAGAGAGAGAGAGAGAGAGAGAGAGAAAGACATAACGAAAGTTGTTCGTACCTTGAACATGATGTTTTCTTCCACAAAAGAGCAAAATGTTACAATCTTAGGTTATTTTATGCGAGAGAGCACGAAGTCACTGATAGCATTATTCTCGATCGATGGGCTTATATCCATCTCCCACCAACGATGCTTTCGTTCCGGGCAAAAGCTCTCCTTCGAACCTCCTCTTTTTACTCCCTGCCTACCATATCTTCTCTCTCTCTCTCTCTCTCTCTCTCTTTCTCTCTTTCTTACTCTCTCTCTCTCTCTCTCTCTCTCTCTCTCTCTCTCTCTGTCTCTGTCTCTCTTGCTCGCAATCGCAGCCCCTCTTTTCTACTTCTGTGAAGTCGTTTAGAGGCACGTGCTACGAGCAAGCAACTACGCGAATACTACACCTTCTTCCTTCTCTTCTAACGAGGAACTTTTTTCTTTCTTTTTTTTCTTTTTGCGTCTTTTTTATTTTTCTCTTATTTTTTGGAGATTCTCTCTCTCTCTCTGTTGTTTTTTTTTTTTTTTTTTTTTTTTTTTTCTTTTCAATATAAGGAAGAAGTCGAAAAGAATTGATATGAAAGAGAGAAGAGAAAAAATAAGAATAAAAAAAAATTTTGAACTAATTTATTAAACATAATAACATTATTTTGATGATTCAGTACTTCGATTAATATTTTTACTTTTCTTGACGTTACATCGTTAGTCAGTTTCGAAGGTTACATTAAGCTAATTGACATTGTAAAAGAACACGCTGATTCATAAATCGTTCTCATTCTATTTCTTTTTCAATCAATTACAAATGTAAAAATATCCTATAGATTTAATTTGAGTAACAAATTATATTTGAAAATAAGGATTGATCTACATAATGTAACGAAAGTTTTCACAATCGTAAAAATAAGAATTTTCACATTTGTAATTCATGTTATATTCAATGTTCGAAAGAATTTCATTAAAAATCGTATTAAATTAATACAAAGGATTTTCATTTTGCGCAGACTTGTCACATTGCAAATTAACTGTTAATAAGCAAAGATGAGATATGTTGAAGTTTTCGTACGTAATTTCGTTCGAGTTTAACGAACTAACTGAAAGAGAAAGAGAGAGAAAGAGAGAGTTCTGTTAACATAAATTAGCCAATAACTCCTACCTATATTCACGAGTTTCGAGTTAGCCCGGGTGCTCTACTTATTGTCTTTAGAGTTCTCGTATCACGGCCATTCCGTAACGGCCGTGAATTTTGTAATTTCGACAAGTTTCGAGACACGGGAAAAGAACATGAAACGGTCGTTTCGTTTCGTTTCGTTTCGTTTCACGATAAAAGATTGAATATAGTTAATCCCTCCCACTCAACGCTATAGGTATATGAATAGTTCTCATTACGCGAATGACATTGCCTGACTGTTGTAATTGAATGTTTCAACGTTTCCGCGGACGATTTCGTTAACTTACGAGAAATATTACCAGCTTTCTTTCAACGTTAGCCTCGATAAAGTCTTTCCCTCCTTCTCTCTCTCACTCTCTCTCTCACTCTCTCTCTCTCTCTCTCTCTCTCTCTCTCTCTACTCTCTTACGCAGTTACTTATTATCTGTCGGCGTTCTTGCGTCCTGGGGCAATCATGTTTCATAAGGTACACAATTCACTCGCGCACTCCACCGAATTAGTTTCAACTTCGTCCCCGTAACAATATTCTCATTTACTATTTTTATCCTTTCCTTTTTTATGTACGTGGACGAATGTGTTCGAGAAAAAGGTATCAGTTCCTATATCACTTTTCTTCCAGACTCTCCTAATGTTCCTCTTATCCCTCTTTCTTTCTTTTTTTTTTTCTTTTTTTTTCTTTCACATATCGATCCACTTTCGTTAGCTAAAACTACCATACCGCTGTAATTTAATTATGGACTCAAGACCTTCGTAAAAAAAAAAAAAAAAAAATAAAGAAGTTCAATTGTCGATAGTGGAAGGACTTATTGAGAGGAAATCTAAATGAAGATGGGAGAAAGAGAGAGAGAGAGAGAGAGAGTAAGAGAGAAAGATGGATCTTTCTTCCTCTATTTTCATTCTTCGAAAGGATACATCTTTCATATTAATGAAAGATGAACTATTCCCTTTACTTGTCGCACGTTATTCCTGAATTTAATCAGTAATTTCATATTAATCCTGCAAAGACTCCGAATCGTATTTATTCTATTCGACATATCATGGCAACGTGACGATCATTATTATTTATAATGCGATGTATCGGATTAGTATTATTTTGTGTAATTCTCGCAACCTTCTTTTTTTTTATAATATTATTCATTTGAAAAATTCGAAGATTGAAATTTCCTGAAAGAAAAAAAAAGAAAAGAAAAGAAAAAAGAAAAGAGGCATTCTTCATTCCTCGTCTTACCTAATAATTTGCATTCTTAAATTCAACAAATGATGTATTTGCTTTCATAACGATTTAAAATCAGTTCGTATATCAAAGGCAGGAAAACGGTGGCAAAAGTAACAGGTATATTCTTCTTTAATGACTACCTCGCACCAGCTTCTTATGGATATTATCTCCTTTAACTGCTCGTTAAGTATACCCAACCCAGACGGCAATGTCCTTGCATGAAGATCGAGTAACCGCTTCCACGTTCTCTCGACTTTGTTCTAGAAGGAAAAGATTCATCGTAGCGTTTAGAGCCGTGCCTCTTGTCGCTTCGAATCTCGCGAACTATCCAAGGAAAAGTCTCCTTTGAACATTCAAGTCTTTACTTTCGAACTAACCGCGAATATACCATACGGGGTGTTTATAAATCAAGACAGATTGGCTATGTTAATGGCAAATAATTTCTTTTTTCGTCTTTCCTTTTTCTTTTTTTTTTTCAAACGAGTAAGAAATATCTGCAAGAAATTCATTCGATATAATAATATTATTATTCGAAAGAGATAGATATTTTTCTTTCTTCTTTGACATTATGATTGAATGAATTTTGTATATCTGTAAATGGTTAGAATTCTAAATAGTAGAAGCTTAAGATTGACTTTAAAAAGATTCGATTATTAAATCATTATTTTTTTTTTTTTTTCTATGATCATTAAGTTTATTCGTACATCCTGTATATAAATATCTATAGACGTGTAATGTCATTGATAAAGTAATTCTATTTTTAAATTTGTACTTCTCATTATATCTTGCTTTTCTAATGAGAGAGAGAGAGAGAGAGAGAGAGAGAGAGAGAGAGAGAGAGAGAGAGAGAGAGAGAGAGAGAGAGAGAGAGAGAGAGAGAGAAACAAGAATTCTAACGCGTTCTTTAAAGTACTTATTTGAATGAACACAGAAGAGTCTTATAAATATTAATCGTTAGACGGATTTTCTTAGCGCGTCACCTTTCGTGAAAGTGTTTCATTTTCCTACCATTGGCCCGACAATAAGAGCAAACGTAACGTAGACGCGTCTGCCTTCGTCATTTTCGATTTCCTCAACGGAATCTTGTTTTCGCTTTTTTTTTCTTTCTTTTTTTTTATTTTTTTTTTTTTTAATATCATTTTGTATTCGCTCAGAGTAAATAAATTTATCGATTTCCGACAGATTTTCAAACGCGAACGAATTTTCGCGGCCGTGAAAGCGATAATTCGAATCCACGAGATGTATCGTATGTTTCCGTATCACGTTCTCTATTAAACATGTATGTACTCGATCGTTTTGCACGTACGCGGGTACGCATTGCGGTATTTCAACGAAGAAACCACTTTCGTGGTGTTCCATTACATGGGATCGACTTGAAAAGAAAAAGAAGAAAAAAAAAAAAGGCTTTTACGTGTGCTTTTATCATCAATGTCAATGTCCGACGACATAACAGCATCACCGCTTAGAATCCACTTTCATTCAAGACTTTATTGTGAAACGATTAAAATAACATCTTGTCTTCCTTATTTGATTTCGATCCGATGAAATAACGTTTGGAATAGAAATTATTTTCTACGAGCATGAATCTTCTTGAACGTTTTAAAATATATACGATAGGAAAGAATACTTTCAGTAAAATTAACAATTGTTTGAACGATATGCTTTCAAATTTATTTGTATTTTACGTATACTTCGTGACGAAAATTTTCGAACAATTTAGAGTAATATGAGTTAAGAAAAACATATCTTCCGATAAAGTTGATAAAATGCGAATAAATTATTTTTTAATATAATTACATTTTTCTCGTATGTTCGAAGACATCAATTTTTGGTGATAATTTGAAGACAAAAAAAAAAAATTATATGTGGTAAGAGAAAGATATCCTTTTGAAAATTGAAATTTCAATTTTAATCAATTACTAACATTAAAATTAATTGATTGTTTTTCTATATATATCCAAACTTTCGTATTTTTCACGATAACCTTCCGAATATAAATTTTTTTTTTTTTTTTTTTTTTCTATTATCCATAAAACATCGATCACGTTGGTACGTACAATGTGTAAACGAATTTTCACGTCGCTATCAATAATCATTTTTCATTCGTAAGTCATATTCACATAGATTAGGAGTGTACCGAT
This sequence comes from Dolichovespula media, assembly GCA_911387685.1. Lineage (NCBI taxonomy): Eukaryota > Metazoa > Arthropoda > Insecta > Hymenoptera > Vespidae > Dolichovespula > Dolichovespula media. The sequence goes on from OU426853.1 coordinate 8,266,961, forward strand.
GGAATAAAATATATCATTCAGAATTTTCGTCGATCGATCGATTTTCTCTTCTTCGAGAAAAATCTAAAAGTCACTCGCGTTGTTACGGTTCTAACAACCGTGAAAGGTTGCCTCTTGTTCGTAATAGAAAAGAGGGAGGATCGTAGCCGTAGATATAGTCACATATCGATAAAGGCAACGTGAGATGTGTGCCAAAGACGGGTGCACGTTACTTACGGTATTTAGTATGTATGGCGAACAGCACCATAGCTACGCGAACTCGAAATGCATACATCTCTCTTCCTCCCTCTTCAACACACACGCATACATACATACATACATACATACATACACATGTGTATCATGCTAACACTATATAGGATCATGGAAAGCTTTACTCCCACGCTGTATTCGACTACGTATAACGTGCAAATTCATTCCATTCTTCTCTTCTTACAATTTTTTTTTCTTCTTCTTTTTTTTTTTTTTCTTTTCATCCTTCTGATACAATATTCCGTTTCATAGGACCGTGAAAATGGACGGTATAATGCATCAAATAGTCGATTAGCATAACTTCAGTTATGCCTCTCGTTATCATATCGTATTAAGATCGAAACATTGTTTTCGATCTAATGACTCGATTATGATACGAATCACCGTAGGTAGACCAATTAACGATGGAAAAATGATTATACCACGATCTATTAAATAGTTAGATAAGGATACGTCTTTAAACGTTGATAGTACCGCGAAGCTGCTGGAGTAACGTTTAATGGAAGCAAATACGCGTGTAATATCGTCGTGTTTGTTGTGTCTTTTATCTATCCGTCTTTCTCTTATTCTTTGAAAATCGTATCGTATTATCTTCCTTGCACTAAAGTCGATTGGACGTTAACTGAGAGTGTCGGTTGGGTTACGTAATGCATTGTTTAACAGAGTTATTTCAATACAATCGTGTGAAAATGAGAGTCATCTGAGGGAGAGAGAGAGAGAGAGAGAGAGAGAGAGAGAGAGAGACATAAAATAGAAGGAAGGAGAAGAAGAAGAAATGTTTCGACGTATCCTTGGCACGGGCCGATAGAACGACACGAATCGTCGCTAACTCTTTCTTTTTTTTTTCACTAGTACGTCGTCTGGAGTGTGAAGCGAAGGCCTTGCTTCACCGAGGACAGCTTTCCGCTTTGCGTTGTTAGCCTAAGTCAGTGTCGACTTTTTTTCATATATCTTTCTTCCTTCCTTCCTTCCTTCCTTTGTTTTCTTCTTTCTTTTTATTTCTATCTCTTTCCCTCCTTTACTCAAGGATACAGTGCGTAACGTAATCATTGATATTTTCGTTTGCCATTTTACTTTAGCATCCTGATCATTTTTATACTGTCATTGTTACTTGGAAAATAACGCTATCTATTATTTAAATAAATTTTAGTTTAAGTACGCGTTCGTTCGTTCGTTCGTTCGTTCGTTCGTTCGTTCGTTGGTTTTTTTTTATTTTTTTTATTTTTATTATTTTTTTTTTCTTAATTATCCTAGACATTCTATAACAAATATTTGTGAATCATGTGCATTTTGATGAAATGTCTTAATATATGTTTGTAGTAAGAAATCAATGGTTTTTTTCTTTTTCTTTTTTTATTTATTTATTTTTTTAAATACGCTTCCATCGTACCGCATCTCTTTCATCAGCTTCGTCATCTCGACGTTTATCTCATATTTCAATCTAGTTCTCTTTCATCTTTTGTTATTACTACCTTTAAACTTGTTACTTTGTTGGAGCGTGAGAAGTATAATCGGTTGTTCGATAGATCGTGACATACGTTTTTTTTTTCTTTTTTTTTTTTTTCTCTTTACTAGAACACCTCGTTAATCTCATTGATCCAACACTTAGGATGGATATGATTCATTGATTCACATGTCACGTATACAGAGTGTCTTCGATCTTTCCGTTAATATTATTTGATATCATTGGTATTTACGTGTGCTAAATGCGATCGCTATTATAAGAACGACCTACGTAAAAAAAAAAAAATAAAAAAAAAATAAAAAAAAAAAAATATATATATATATATTAGAACAAATTCTCAATGTATTCAACTGAATCGAACGTAAATGAAAAAAAAAAAAATAAATAAATAAATTTTGATCTAACGTTATATTTCCGATCTAGATCAAGTAAAGAATACTTGTCACATTAGTTAAATTCAAACGGTCAAATAAACGTTCGTAAATTCGAGGAAGGAAAGAGTGAATTATTTTCGTTAGATACGTTCGAGATTGTAAAGAGAAGTGTGAGCTTGAGATGATGATGTACACTTGTTATTCAGAGACGGTCAAGAAAGGAAGCGTGTGTAACGTACGAGGCTGTGAATAGTTAATGCCTGGCTGCTCCCTAGTTTGATTTCGTGCAAGGCAAACACAGTGCGTCTCTTTAAAACTTGGCGAGAAGTGAAACCAACGTCGGCGACTCCTCTCCCGATTGAATAACCATAGTCGTTCGCGTCGTTGACACAAGGAAGAAGAAGCATTTCCATTTTTTTTTTCTTCTCTCTTCCTCCCAATAACATCACTTCCCGATATCCTACTACTTTCGTATTCATAGCGTACGACGAACCCCCCAACGACGAGGAGTTACGTGAAGATTTCGTAACCCTTTCTCGAGCATTTCGAGCTATTAGAAGGGAGAGATAGAAGAAGAAGAAGAAGAAGAAGAAGAAGAAGAAGAAGAAGAAGAAGAAAGAAAGAAATAAAGGGAGAGCAAAATGGCCTAGTTGCATGATTTTCTTTTTCTTTTTTCTTTTTGTGTTTTTTTTTTTTTTTTTCTTTTTTTTTTCCCCGTCGAAGATTTTCAGTCAAATATCGATAGCACATCGCGAGACGAGCGAAAAAGATTGATAACGAGAGAGTTAGAGTTTAATTTTTCCTCGGGGTTTGAAGAAATTTCGTTCTTTCCTTTTTATCCTACCTTTCCTTTTCTTTTTTTTCTCTTTCTCTTTCAATGTAACGAAGCAATTACCTATCTCGCGATTTTCATCGACGTTATATTCCAAACGAAAGAGTATCGATTCTGATCGATCGCGAGTCGATCGATAGAAAACATAATCGTGATCGACGATTCGATACGAACTTGGAAACTTTCTTTTAACCGATTTGTTCAATGCTCTCACGAAACGCGACATTTTCTTTTTCTTTTTCTTTTTTTTTTTTTTCTTCTCCACCACTTCTTCCTTTTATTTACATTGAAACCTGAACTGCATACGCTCGATCGACGTGAGTTTAAAGATCACCAACGTATTAGCGAATTTTGTCCCACGACTCTAAGGAAAGGAACGATAGGGAGAGAGGAGGGGGGAGGGAGGGAGGGAGGGAGGAGAGGAGGGGGCATATTACGCTCTGATATTACTCTAAGCCTTGTGCAAGGTTCGATTAGCATAGGGCGGGTATAGTTAGTAGTCTCCGGGAAAAGAGTCGTTTGCGAGTAGGGATAAGATGAGAATGAGAGGGAGGGTGAGGGTGAGGGTGAGGGTGAGGGGGGGGGATAGATGGAGTGGGAGGGGGAAGAGGAAAAAAATGGAACGAGTCACTCAGCACCGATCCGCGTATTTACACGTTCCTGTTCCCACGTCTGAAAGCAGGACATTGCAATCGTATATAGCACCTCTACCTTCATTATATACCGTATCTTAAGATCTATAAGAGTTGGAACTTAGCTTCCGCGCTTAAAAATCTTTACTACCAGTCTTGTCTTGCTATTAAATAATCCTTTTCTCGCATTATATCTGTTTTTCTTTCTCTGTTGTGTTGTCATTTATATCTCCCTTTTGCTCTTATCGCGTCTGTTTATTTCTCTTTTTCTCTCACTCTCTCTCTCTCTCTCTCTCTCTCTCTCTCTCTCTCTTCATGTATTTATTTCTATCTTTCTCTCTATTAATTTTTCGTTCCTTGTCTCCGTCCATCTGTACCTTCATTTCTCTGTCTCTGTCTCTCTCTCTCTCTCTCTCTTTCTGTTTTTTGTTTGTCCATCTCCATCTATCTCTCTTTCTCTCTTTCTTGTTTATCTACCTCTATCTGTCTCTCTTTCTCTCTTTCTTATTTGTCTCTGTCTATCTATTTCTCTCTCTCTCTCTCTCTCTCTCTCTCTCTCTCTGTCGGTTTATTTATTTGTTCCTGTCCTGTCTCTCTCTTGTTTATCTTCCTCTGTCTATTTCTCTCTCTCTCTCTCTCTTTCTTGTTTGTCTTCTCTCTCTCTCTCTCTCTCTCTGTCTATTTGTTTGTTCCTGCCCTGTCTCTCTCTATCTTGTTTATCTGCTGCCTCTGTCAACCTTTCTCTATCTTTTTCCCCTTCCCCCCCCTCTCTCTCTATATATATATATATATATAAGTATCAAGACTTGAATCGTCACTGTGATCGTCTTCCGTTTTTTTTGATCGAAGAGTTAAAGTTGGTTAAACCAATCGAATTGGTTTTCAGATTTCGATACAGTACAATTTTGTGCAATTCAGAATTTGTCGATTGGATTAATCATTACAATAATTAAGCGATGTATTATTATATATTTAATTAATTATTTAATTAATTCTTTATTTATTGGATTACTTATTTATTAGATTACTAAAGTACGTAATGATAAGTCCAATATAAATCCATCGTGGGTATTCGGAATTAAAAAATTACCTTACAATTTTACGGAATATTTCTCGAATAATTGCTCTTTCGTTCGCGCATGAGATCCCGTAGAAATGCAATTTTTTTTCTTCTTTTTTTTTTTTTTTTAATTAAAAAAAGCATACGAGAAATAACGAGATAGAAAGGAAAAATAGAGAAATGATAGGAAAGGGGAGGGGAGGGAGGGGAGAGGAAGAGTGAAGATCGAGATAAGAGTGGGCGATGAGGAAAATGAAATTAATGGATTATTCTCGTTATTAGAAATACTTTGAAACTCATACTCTTATTTCTCTCTCTCTCTCTCCCTCTCTCTCTCTCTTTCTCTGTGTGTGTGTGTGTGTGATCACATTAATTAACGAAAGGAGGGTTATTAAGCAACTATAATTTATCGCGTAATCAATGGTGTCTCATTAAAGATGTCGAAGTATTTACTTGTTAATACAGGTTAATATATTAATATAGGTTGATATGTGTTTATGTCTGTTTATATATATATATATATAATATAAATATATAAAATATAAATATAATATATATAATATATATAGACATATATATATATATATATATATATATTTATATATATATCTTCTCACCGAGTGGATTTATTAAATGTTATTTACAGAATGACGAAAATACAATAGCTTCGTGATCAATCTTTCTATCCTTTTCTACTTTATCTTTTCTAAGAAGTCAAACCACGCCTTTGACTTGAACGAATCACAGAACGATTCTCTTAGAGTCGACGTTTAAAACGATTGAAACGATACCCAGACGACGATCCTATTTTCTAGCCGAGAATTACTGCGACCTCGCGCTGCAAACCTTTTAATGACGTTAAAATCGAAAGAGAACTTAAGAGTGCTCGATTTCTGTCTAGAACGTTTGCGTTGCTTGATTATTTTCTCTTCGACTGGAAACTTATTTATCTTATTACAAAATTCTTACAATTTATCTTTTTCGTCTGCTTAATTAATAATTATACAAATAATATCGTAATATATTGTAATTCAAAGTTCGACTTCGTACAATAACCAGCAAATAAATATTGTTGTTTTTTTCGTGCGTTTCAGTTTCTATAATTAAAAGAAAAAAAAAAAAAACAGTAATATTAGTTTGAATTGAGTTTATAAAAGAGCATTGCAAATTAGACAAACTACGATTGTGATCATTTTCCGAGGAAACATAATTAGAATTCGATAATACATAAATAGAAACATATGTGTGTGTGTGTGTGTGTGTATTTGTTATATGTGTAAAAGATAGTAAGTAAAATTAAAATGATCTGTCAATTGGATTTTCCCACGGCTCGCTTCATCACGGAAATTAGATTTATTATGTCAAAGCATAGGATTAACACGTAATATAATAATGTCCTTCAATGACGAAGAGAGTTGCAGGAGCGTAACAGGATTGAATCGTATCGATGGAAATGGTAAATAGTTCAATGTCGTGCGGAAGAGAAGTTCCGTAGTATAATAAACGCGTAATAGGTTAATGAAAACGGTGCGTGCGAACGTGAGGATGCCTTAGCTCCCACTTTGCTATTATTATTTATGTAAATGTAAATTGCACTCGGATTCATGATTTTTATTACGATTTTTATTGTTATTAATGCTTATGTAAAATGCCTTCATAGATGCGATTAGAGATAAAGAATCACGTGATTTCAATATTTTAATTGTAGAAATTTAAGATCGATAAAAAAATTAATTAAAAAATTTGATCATTCGTATTTTCGTTTTGGAAATACATTAATATGTCGAAACGAACGAATTTCGCAGGTAATATTGAAAAGAACTAACTACGTGATCGTTATATTGTCTCTCGTGAAGATTTTGTATAAGTTAAAAAAATGAATTGAAAGATTTGACTTACGTTTTTTCTTTTTTAAATCAATTCGTCTACTTTCGAAGATTGTAGAAAATTAAGAAATTAAATCAACGATTGAGACGTACGAATTTTTTTCTTTTTGTAATAATTTAGTCGAGTTTCTCGAGTGAACTAGTGTAAAGTTTGCTTGTTTGACGTTCATCGAACTTTCGTCGTTCTTTGATTACTGAATATCGAGCAATATACTTAAATTTTTCACGTAACTTGCCTTCTCAAGTGGCACTTAATAGTTCAAGCATACCATTCGAAAAATTTCTGGTTTGGACTGCATAAATTGTAAATTCCAAGTTTTCATGTAATCTCATCAGAATTTTAAAGTAAACGTCGTAGGGATTTAAGGTATATGCCTCATTTTAAAGTACAATCGAGAAAAATTTAACGACAAAGATCGATACACGAAAACGCAGACGATCGATAGAATTTCTTCGTAATACTATATGGGAACGATGTTTTTAATTAATAGGAAGCAAATTTGCGTTAACTGAGATCGAGTTATAAGTCCATAGAAATGACGATAAAAACAATTTTCTTTTCGCTTTATTTATTCTTAAGTATGACATTTCAAAGAGATAAAAATAAACAGTGCGACGAATTTCCCTTTAATGTATTAATGAATGATTTATTTATCTATGGACTTGTAAGAAGAAAAAATACCATATTAATATATTATATTATATTATATTATATCATATTATATTATATTAATACATCAATTAAATATTACAGTGTGTGTAAAAGTAATGGAAAAAAAAGAGAAAAAAAAAAGGAACAAAAATGAATCACTATTACTACTATAAATAATAATTACTATTACTTATCTAAATTATTACACACTTTATCATCATAAAAGTATACGATTAAATTGACCAAATCTTTTCTCAGATATTTCTTAATAATGAAAATGTACATAAATTTTATACATATATATAGCGTGTACATGCATACATACATAGATATATACGTACATATGGACTGAAAAAGGGATCAGTGCTCGTTACGGTGATCGCTACGTATACGCTTCCTTCCTGTTAATCAAAGTTATACTAAAAGAATAATTAAAAGCAAGGAAGAAGAAAAGCGAGAACACGTGGACCGAGATTTCACCGTTTCTCGAGCGTAACGCACTGGTAACATCGAAGATGCGTTCTTCGGGCCAGGAGAGCCAGCCTCGAGAGTAATTTGCTTGTTAATGACGTTAAAGCCGTACACCGAGACCGTCTAAGGTGTTCATCGAAAGGGTATCGTAATCGAATTATCATGCTGGGTACTGGTACGCACGTGCCTTGTATCACAAACATACATTCCATTTGATGACCTCTCACCGATATGATTTACGAATTTGAATTAACAGTACGTTCATTTCTTTTGTTCGTGCGTGTATGTGATCGCGCGCGTTGATCCGTTATATTTTACGGTAAGTGTTATAAGATCGTCAAATGTCAAAAATAAAAAAAATAAAAAAATAAAGATATATTAAAAATAAAACAGAGAGATAGGAACAAGATCGTCAAAACGAATTCTTCTTGTCATTTTTTAATGTTTTTTTTTTTCTTTTTATAGATCTTATCGAAAAATAAACGACGCTTCATTGTTTTTTTTTTTTTTTGTTATTTCAATTTTTTTCCGATTGTTCGTTCTTCGAAATTATTTGGAATAGTTAAATTCCCAAGTTTAAATGATCACGTAAAAAGTGTTACGCAAGTAAACCTTTCATAAATTAATCGTTCTTAAATTACGCGTATACAATATATATATATATATATATATATATATATATATATATATAACACCGTTTTTATTTACGTTTGTATTTATTATCGAATAACAGACAACGTTCGTCTCATTAGATTAGGGTTGCATAGGGTGTTTTGTATGCCGCGCGTTTCACGTCACGTTTTCTCTACTGAAATAGGATCTCGACTAAATGTGCATTTTACGGGTGTTTTACGTGCTACGAGCTGAACATTGTATCGCATTTGCCAGCATATTTTGTTTTCCGCGTGCAATACGCGGCAGATGCCGTTTTGCGAACGTGTTTCATGTTTGTGTAATCAGTTGAATTAAAACATACAGTTTCTACTTTGGCGGAGAAAACGTGACGTAGAAAACGTAGTGACGTACAATACGCCCGTGCAGTTTTACCCTTATTGTGTTTATACATTTATAGTCGTATATACTTTGAAATCCTTTGAGATAACTAAATCGTCCAAATTTAAATGGTTGAAAGTGTTTCGGTAAAGTTGCGCGTCGATGCGATAAATAGTTTTTGAATTGCATATATAAAACAAACGTTTTTTTTTTCTCTGTTCCCTTCTTCTCTACTTGCAAGCAAGAAACTTATTTACTCGTGTAATTATCAAATATTTGTGAATTCAATCGAGTTCTTCGAATTCTTATCTTACATTGAAGTTTTATTCTTCATATCGTAATAAAATTTTGCCTTATAATTTTTACGATTAATTTTAACACGAACGATTTAATAATACTCGTAATAATATGAGTTTTAATATCTATAAGATAAGAACGTGTTTGTTATACGGTATTTGTAATTTGGCAACAATTTGCACATCTTCCTCTCTGATATATCGTAATTAAAATTAATTGAGTTGTTGTTTTTCTCTTTTTTTTTTTTTTTTTTTTTTTGATTCTATTTACTATACGATAATTCATTTTATTTATGATATTTGACTTTACTTTAATTGTTCGATAATATCAGATAATGGCTAATATGTCGGCCACAGTAAAGAAACATTTTTCTCCATCTTCATAATTTTATATCACGAAAATAATTTTTTTTTTTTTTTCATCAATCACATTACATTGCATCATCTCAACCTACCTTGATTATCAAATCCCTTGGGTAATATTAGAAAAAAGGGAATACAGTCGCATGACATATTTTTCTTCAATAAACTCGTTTACTTTAATTTTACATGAATTTTATTATTTCCGAATCTTACGAAAGAAATACAATAGAAACGGCGAGAATATATTTTACGTAATTTCGGATGTTCTCTTTAAAGGTATAATACTTTCGAGAACATTAAAATTCATGAAGAGGGCGTGAAAGCGATTTCTTTAGTATGACACTCGATTTTACACAAAGTCGAATTTTATTTCTTACTGAGGAATAATTGGATTTCATTTATATGCAAATGTTTTATTAATGACATTTCCGACAGGAATGGCAGAAACTTGAATCCTTTCTAAGTTTTAAAGTCACGTCGATTATTGCCATACTCTACTACCGAAAGAAATCGAATTAGATTTACTTAGTGGTAGTAATTAGTACGAATAAATAATTGTCATCGATAATGATTCCATCGTAGGTAATTAGAAGCAATTAACAGCGTTTAGAGTTATGCATCGATTATTTTAGTTTTATGTTTATTCATTAGAATAATTTCCAATGATTGATTGATCTTTCGTTCAATAATACAAAAAGAAAATAAGAGAAGCGCGTAAAAAATATTTCAAATATCCAAGATTTCGTCCATAGCTTGTTAAGAATTACTATGCTAATTATCTTCTTCGTTAACATAACGATCTCACTTTTACATTTTAAATTATTTCTTCCTGAGTATGCCTTTATTTTCCATAGATTTCTAATCTATTAAGACTTTTTGTATTTCAAAATTTACTCTGCATTAATTATCCTTTCACAAAATTTGAAATGCTTTAATTCTTATTATCGAATAACGACCATTTCTCGTTTTTTAAACTCTACGTTGTTGCATTATTTTTTATGTTTTTTTTTTTTTTTTAATTTTTTTACTTACTTCATTAACTGTACAGTACTCCGTACTGTTCAGATTTTCTGGAAAGTTTCCAGTAAAGTATAAGTTTTTCCACTTTTCTCATTTTTTTCTTTTTTTTTTTTTTTTTTTTTTTTTACACGGACGCGACATTTCTTACAAGTTCCTGGTAGAACTTCTTCATAAAAGTTCATAATAATCTATATTCTAACGTGTTGTACAAAAAACGCGTTATGTGGTTGTGTAAGGGAAAGTGGTGTATCGTGTATATAATGTTCTCTCTCTCTCTCTCTCTCTCTCTCTCTCTCTCTTTCTATCTGTCTCTATCTGTCTTTTTCAAAGTGTGGTCGGATGTCTTCAAAACACGATCTTTGCTCGGGTTACTTTCCCTCGGGTGTTCTGAACTTCTTCGGAAATGGTATCGATACTTCTTGCAAGACCACGAAAACTTCCAGTTACTGCAAAGACTTGTTCAACTAGTTGACGTCGATGATTCCGCTATTTGAACGTTAAATGAAAATAAAGAAATGTTCCTTCATCTATTGCTCCCTCGTCGATTATTACAAACGTATCCTCAGATTTCTATGATTTTCTTTTTATCATCGGCTCATTAAAATCTCGTTAACATTTCGTAATCGTCAATTGTAATGGACCGTCTCTTTAAATATCTATAAATCAATTTTTCTTCGCGTTAAAAAAAAAAAATATATATATATATATATATATATATATATATATATATGTGTGTGTGTGTGTGTAATACAAAATAAATTAAAAGCATTTGTTATAAATTAGTAATTAATATTGTTAGGTTAAAATGGAATTATAAAATTAAAAAATATATATACACATGCGAGTTCGAAATTACACATGACGTTATAAAGGATCAAACTTGATTTCCATGACTTATCGTCGGTTAAATCGTTATCACTTATTTAATGTATCTAAAATGACTTCTAAAATGTTAATATTTGTAATTTATTGAAAATAATACTTCAAATTCATCTTCGTTTCTTCTTTCCTTTTTTATACTTACACACTCTTAGAAAAGATTCAATCGTATGTCATTGATTATCTCTCGATACGATCGAATATTTTATTCGCATAATTACAATTAATTTTATATATATATATATATATTTTTTTTCTGTAATAATTATATGTATATCTGCTTGTAAATAGTATGCAAATACAAATAATAATTACAGATAATTCGTATATATTTAATTTGTATAAAACGCTGACAAATGCGAAAAGAAGTAGTCTCCTGCGATTCATTTTTTCTTTTAGTACATCTCCTTGAAGGAAGATCGTTTCGTGTTTTCCGTTCACACGCACACACAGTCTGAATTTGACAAGGAACGGTTGAAGTTCAACCGAGGTGGGTTAGATACGTATATACATACATATGTATATACGTATTAGATTCGCGAAGGGTAAAATCGTCGAGTTTCGAATCCTTTATCATGTTAATTCCCATTTCTCTTCAAAACTTTTCGAGCGGTATACGTTATGCGTTATGAGCGAACTTCGTCACGGCTGAGAAGCACGTGAATGTATGTTAATTACGAAGCAATTGCGTCTGAGCTTCCGATTCGTCGATTTCAGCTCTCTCAACATCCGTTCAGGAAAATCTATCGTCTATGGATGAAACATGAAACATGATTTATTAAACATTTTTTACGATATACCCAATGAAAACACTGTCATTATTATTTCGAGTTTTTAACCTCTTTTTTGATAATAAAAATAATATAATAATACATATTATTAATGTAATAATATTTATTTATGATATAATCATAGTTAACATAATACAAATATTTATGTAATATAATAATAATTGACATAATAATAGTGTTGATATAAAATGATAATAAAGCGACTGGAAATAAATGATTATAATAATGATGATAATGATTACACTTTGAATAATATAATAATAATAATATAATACTAATAATAATAATAATAATAATAATAATAATAATAATAATAATGATAATGATAATGATGATGATGATGATGATAATAATGATAATAATGTATGTCTGAAACGTAACATTTACGAAAATCGAAACTCGTGAAACTCGTCGAACAAGTTTGAAATGTAACCTGAATTGTTCTGGTTTGCCTCGAACTGTTTAAAGAGCGAAATACTCAAAGCTCATTTATCTAGTATGTTACGCAGGAATTATGCTAGTGGCTCATTAAAACGCCTCTGTTCTTGAAACGTTCAAATTCGAATAACTTTGAAATTATTGTATAATTGGTATTGTCGATTGTAGCAAGAATATGTAATATGTTCGATTCTTCGACGAAATAATAATATCTAATTTTAATAATAATGATCGTTCGTTTGTTCATTAAAGGAACTTTGGAAGAATGACGATAAGAAGGAAGTGATCGGTTCGATACGTGTTGTGCATCAATTTGTTGATATGCCTAAGGAATCCGCAACATATTTTAATACAACTACAGGAGAACTACAGGAGGTAAGAAAAATATTTTTAAGAAAAATTCCAAATTTATAAGAAAATAACAATATCAATATTATTACTAATGTTGTTATATTAATCAATATTAGAAATTCAATGCCATTCGAGTCAATTTACGTTAGTTTAAATGTCATTCCATTTCTTCGGTTTCAGAAGAAAAAGAGTAAACATTTATTTATATCAATTATTTTATCTCAATAAAAAATAACGTATTTATTTGAATTCTTCAATTTCAATAAAAACTTTGAATTGCTTTTAAAAAAATTTTTTTTTTCAATTAAATAAAAACGTTTGCATTTTAACATGTTTTATGAATTTTTATCATAATAGCTTTATACGGAGCTATCTATCTATCTATCTATCTATATATAACAAATATTCGACTTCTCTTTGTTATTATATTTTTCAATCATTTTAA
>OU426853.1:8282660-8320160 GCA_911387685.1 Dolichovespula media
TCTTTAGTAGAGAGGAACGAAAAAAATGTTTTATTGTTTCTCCTTTTTTTTTTTTTTTTTTAACGAGCAGACAGAACAAAAATTCGATCGGATCATCGTAACATGACTTTGACCGAATTTTCGTAAAACAAAAAAAGAATTTTAATTGTATAAAGCTCGTGCGGAAAATATGATGTAATCGATATGTCCAAGCAATCAGAATGAATACGTATCATGGAAATTCATGCAATTTTCTTCTGACAATAACCATACTCGTTTATCACGGCCCTTCGGACCGTATCAAGAAATATGCACTTCATAAAATTGATACGTGCCTGACGTATGTGTACGCATTTTATATTAACATACTTTTACGATAAAAACGATATTGGTAGTCTTATTATCACAGCTAACAGAGAAATTTCATATGGTTCATTGATTACGAAACACCCAATCATATTGCATTTATAGTTCGACATTGATATCGCTTAGCATATCAGCATATCATATATGCAATTATTATGAAAATGAATTAATGGTACGGTCGGATACACCAAAATTGAATTATATTTCCTATTGAGTAGGCGTGTATTATAATAGGAAGATAAAATCGATGAAATAATGTTCGGAATGAATCTCGTTATTGTCTGTATCTCAACGTTTAACCTACTTTTCATTTTACAGATATCTGGACATCCACGAAACAACTTGATGACAGATAACTCGTATTTGATAGTTGAACGATTATTGAGAAACAATACATGGATTACTATTGCTACTGATGCCGATTGGGAAACCAAGTATCTGTTTACAATGATATTATAAAGTAGTCGATCGAATTGAAGTATCTAAATATCGACTCGATAATATTTTTTGTTGTAGATTCGAATGGGTAAGAACGTCTGTGGTACTTGGCTCGAGTCAGGTTTACATTACATGGGAGGTTCCAGAAGATGTAAAACAGGGTGAATATCGTATCAAACATTTCGGATATTATCGTTATATTTTCGGAGGTGTCTACCCTTATGAAGGAGCCTCTAATACCTTCAAAGTAAGTTATCCGATTTACAAAAATAATTCGATCCGATTTAAGAATTTGATTGATCGCATGTATTTTCATTCATTAATCTTTTTATTTTCAGGTTGTCCAGCCTGAACCAAATATCCGTCGACGAAGACACGCCTAGCCATATATTTTGCCATGTGTAGCATTTTTTGTTTTTGTTTTTGTTTTTTTTTTTTTTTTTTTTTTTTTTTTTTTTTTTTTTTTTTTTTAAGTCATTCAACGAAATGCGAATACGCTTAATTATAATATTTACTGATGTACATATTACTTATTGTGCATTTGAAGCTTCATGAACGTACGAAACATGAAATAAATTCTCTTTTTCTTTTGTTTATAAATGATAAAAGAAAGAAAGAAATAATAATTTCTCTTCTATATAAAATTATTTCAAGTATAACATTTCCAGAATTTCCAGCGGTAAAAGTGGGAGCAGTAAAGGAAGGGAAATAGAATGAATACGAAAAAGAGGACAGGAGTGGATTATATGCGATTAAAGGGAAAGCGTTCTCGTAATTCATTTTAATGTCTACAAGTTTTCTTATCATCCAGATAAATCTACTTTAATCTACGGAAGAACTTTAATCTTGTGATCGTTGTAGAAAAGTTTGATTTCCTTCCAATTGTGATAGTAATATATATATATATATATATATATATATATATATATATATATATATATATATCTGTATCTGTTATTTTTAATCCTTTTTCGTTTCTAAACAACGTTTACTATTAGAATCAATTTTAACGCTAAACGTTCTAGAAACACGAATACATAATATATGTATTTATATATACGTAAATTTATATTTATACGACACAAAGTTAATTATGCGAATGATGCAAGTTATGTGTTATCGGTGCGTGCTTCTCGTTACTTTACGATATTAACCTATAAGGATCTTCTATTATAATTACTATCAATGCTTATTTATCACTATTTATTTTTTTTCTTATATCTTAAATTCTCGTAAATTCTTCGTTATTATTTTTTCTTAATTTTGTTATTCCCTTTAAATGCATCGTGCTATTTGTTGGCGTAGAAATTATTCAGATTTCATACAAGTTTGTACAAAAAACAAAAGGATATATATATATATATATATAGAGAGAGAGAGAGAGAGAGAGAATGTAAATAAAACACATTCTCTGAACTGAATGCGATGATATATTTATATTTAAGATTTTCTACAACGTTTTAAATTTTTCGCTCACGTATTGGCATTCAAACACATCGTATCAGATGACTAAAGAAGTTATACAGATAGTTATTCTAACAGATGATAAAATTCTAAGAAAATTCGTCCACGAGGAACGTTATTTCTGATTTTTTTTCTTTCTTTTTTTTTTTTTAAGAATATGACGGCAAGGAAAAATATTTTTCCAGTAGTGTAGTAACGATTTCTCAAATATTTTTATTGGCGTTACAAAAGATTAATTGTAACTGTAGAATTATTCGGAAAAATTATAATAATGATAAATTATTTTTTATCACTATTTTAGAATAATAGAAGATAAATATATTTAGGAACGTTAAAGCCGATCAAGTCAAATCAGTATTTTAATGAACGTCAATCGATTATTTAAACGTTCGTCGAAAGGTGAAATTTCAGATTCAACGAACTTTGACTTACGAGAACCTTGACCGTCTACTGATTCGAAATTTTCCATCGTAATTTTAATTACATTATGTCACAGTGACACGAATTTATTGCTTCATTTGCACGGTAGACGGTACACGAATCTTTTACATAAAATAATTCATTTGGTCGTCGTACATAAATTTCTCTCTTTTACTTCTTTTTATTTTTCTTTTTAATGCAAAACTCGTTATAAAAGTATTAAAATTCCGAAGATATTTAAAAACGAACTTTCGTATTGTTAACGTAAACATATTTTACAAAGTATTCACCGATCAAGGTTTATAATTTTTGTTTTATATTATATTTTCCGATCAAGGTTTATAAAGTTTGCTTTATATTGATTAAAGAAAGAACAATCATTCTATATTTCTTAGCTTTTTATTTCTTTATAAAATTTCTGGATTAAATATCTCAATAAATTTATAGATAAAGTCGTAGCTTCTTTTGTACTCACTTTTTTATTTGATAAATCGGTGAAGAAAACGTTAAACGAGATTTTAAAAACGAAACGAACAAAGACAATTACTTGTTTTAAACTTCACGAAACATTTGGTCTTGGTTTCTTTTTTATTCTTCTTTCGGAAACACGTGGGTGGATATCTTTCGTCTACTTGTCCTGATATACTTGATCGATAATGTTTGGACAGTCGTAAAATGTATAGTATGGTTTCTCGAAATAAAGATAGTTGAGCTTGACCCTTTCTATTTTTTATCCATTTCCAAAAAAAGACGCATCCGCAAAAAAAAAACGAATTTAAAAACTGGAAGATCTATTTTAGACCTATCTAATATCGCTTGACTATTCGTTCCAACTTTAAGTTATTTTATTTAAGTGAGAAGGAAGCACGTGCGTCCCGTACACGTGCGACTGATTGACTGACATGTTTACATATGAAGTTATCCAATTTATCGAACGTTACGATTTATCGTATGGAATGAAATTATGTTTAGATGGAATTAATTAGACAGCGCGGAAGGTGAAAATTTTTTGTATAGTTTAATTTCATTTTAATCTTACAATAACTGTTAGGTATATGTATTTCGAAAATCATATTTAAGAACGTTTAATCTTTTCATTTATTAATTCTTTGCACTTTGGGTGTCACCTTTGACGTAACATTATTTTTAGTTAATAAAGCATCGAAAAAGAAACAGCTTTATTAAATTTCTACGGTAGTATTGACATATTCATATAACTGAATATAATTATTAACTTACATTGTTAGTATAAAATTAAGTGAAATTTTCCTAATCAAATATGTTCACTCACGATTAGAAAGTAAGATATTACTTGGAAACGTCATGTTTGTCCTGTGTGTGCTTTACAATTAACTCTTGTTATTTTTGATTTTTTATAATAATAACTCCGAATTTCCCTAGAAAGCATAATTATCTTTTAGTCCGTTCGAGAATGAGTTAAAAAATAAAAAAAAAAAAAAAACAGTAATGAATATTAAGAAAAAATAATATTTTACACGTAGAGCAAAACTGTTTCCAAATTTATCTTATACACATATCAAATTCATTTAATCTTAAAACTAACAAAATTTAGAAACGAGCTTATTACTTATAGAAATTTGTATTTAATATAATTAAACTTGTGATTAATACAATTTTGTCCCAGTTAAATGGAAAGAAAGTTTAATAAAAGAAAAGAACGATTCAAATCAGAATTAATTAAAAATGAAAATAAACTAGAAAAATAATTATAGTGTGCGAAGGTTTAATCATTGATTTGTTTTACAGTCAAAAATGGAAATACGAAAGAAAAAAATTGACATAAAGATCGACGATCGATCTTTTTCATTCCTCATGAATGTGATATTATATATAATACGAAAAGCAATAATTTTTTATAGATTTTACATTAATTTTGATTTTCATTAAGCGTTACAAGTCTTTCAAAAATCACGTTTGACAATGATCGATATCAATATTCCATTTATTTTGCAGTCGACAATAAAAAGAGAAATAAAAAAGGGGAAACTATCGACGAAAAAGTTGACCAATTCTTAGCCATACTTTTTGGGAAATTTCGTTTTAACCCCTGTCGAAATTGAACTTTGCCCTACTTCGGCCTAGTTTCTTAGTTTGAATTACTTTACCAAGAAGGGATAGTTCGTAAGAGACGAAATACTTCTTTTGTTGTTCATCCTTTTGATACTTGTTTTCGGTTGAAAGTTTTCAACAAAAGGGTTTCTACTATATTACATTTTCTAGCTTTCTAAATCTTCATCTTTTAAATTTCTTCAAATAAAAATCTCTCTCTCTCTCTCTCTCTCTCTCTATATATATATATATATATATATATATATATATATAAATTTATATATGTATATATATGTATATTAGGTCGAATAATAAATAAGTGCTATTTTATTGTAATGAATTCTTTACTTATAACCGTTTATAAATATCGTTTTATAGTAATAAATTTCTACTTATTTACATATCTCAATTATAAATCAATCTAATAGCCATGCAAATGATCGATTAAAACATATTATAAACTAAGAGATTAGTTCTTATTTGAAATTTCATTCCTATAACAAATTTCTTCTCATTATAAAATATCGTTTAGTAAAAATATCATGATTATTAGTTTTATTCATAAATAAATGTCATTTCATTGTAAACTCATTTATTATAATGCCATTTAATTATAAATCAATTCAATATTTCTCTCTCTCTCTCTCCCTCTCCCAAATATATATTTTCTTTATCTTAATATCTGTCTATATATATATATACATATATGTAAATACCGCATATTATAGCCGTTTCAATGCACAAAATCCAATCTACAAGGTGTCAATTAATTTCAGCCAACATACTCACACAATACAATCCCCGTGGTTCCATTAATTTATCTGCGTAAAACGGTTAAGAAAGGATTGAGGTCCTTATCCCTGAAAATTTTCCCAATCAATGGATTTTTCCCAAGGTAGGATTCTCGCAAGTAGAAAATTTTCCTTCAGAGGTCGAAAATCACAACAAAAAAAAAAAAAATTTCTCTCCCTCGCTTTCCGTATGTCAATAGAGATGCAGAATGGTATATGGTGGGAGTTATTATTATAAACGCGAAGAAGAAAAAAGAAAGAAGAAAAATCAAGAAAAAAAAAAAAAAAAAAAAGAAAAAAAAAACACAGAAACGGAAAAAAAGAATAGAATAGAAGAGAGGAGACAACGGTGGTAACGACGGAATTCAATTTATTCAGAATAAATGAAGATTCGATGCGCGAGGACGACGGCCTGAATGGATGGATGGTCAGAGACGACGCAGAGAGTACCACCGGCTGGCTTCTTCCTCTTCGCGGCTGTTTCCCATCGCAGTCGCGACTCGTGCGGCACCCGTGACGGCTCGTGTGCGATAAAACGGTCACTATATATATATTTTTTCTTTCTCTCTTTCTCATACCTCTACGTGTATCCCTTCTAGAATCACGCGTGTACGAGATCAAATTGTAAAAAGAAGAAGAAGAAGATAAAAATGAAGGATTAAATTCATTCGATTTTCGTTTTGTTTTGTTTTTTCTCTTAACTTGATCCTTTTTTAATTTTTGAAGAAATTTGTGTGAAGTAACGAAAAGGAAAAACGATAGAAAGAGAAACAACGGGAAATCATCATTCATTTCCTCTTTATATTTTTTATCTTATTTATTCTTATTGCTAGACTATAGTTCTCGTAAATTTAAAGTGGAACGGAAGGAGAAAGAAGAGGAGGAGGAGGAGGAGGAGGAGGAAGAAGAAGAAGAAGAAGATAAAAATCTCTTTCAAAAAGGCTCATAGCCCTTTCTTTTTTTTTTTTTTCTTTTTCCTTCTTTATTTTCGTTTCCTCATTTAATATTCTCGAGTGTTATCCAGGATCAACGTGGGTATAAAAATCAATTCGAACGCAAATAAGTTAAATTCTTTTTCTTTCGTATCTTTCCAACGTAACTTCGACGATCTCGCGTGTGTGAAATATCAACTAAAAGGAAACAGAAGAAAAATAACAGAGGTCCTCTCAGTTTTTACACGGCCTTAAACAATCAAACTCCGTTTAATCCACAGAAAAATGATGTTTGACTTCGGAATTGAGAAGTAATGAGTGAAATCAAACGTTACTGGTAACCTACTTAAAGTTTTCATAAAAAAGAAAAAAGGAGAGAGAGAGAGAGAGAGAAACAATCAAAGGATATTCTTGAAAGAAAAACCAGAAGGAAAAAGGTATTCGATTTTTAAGGTATGATAGCCAATAGGAAGGAGAGAAATAACGATGGAGAGTACTCTGTCAGCGAATTTAATAGCGCCAACGAGTTCGTTTTACTCAACGCTGAAAGAAAATCTATCCCAATTGAACTGTGAATCGTGTTATCATAATCATACGACTTCGACGATATTAAAAGAAGCGAATTACTCGATGGTAACTCGTAGGGATTCTTTGTACATAGTAATACCTGTCACGATAATCTATGTATCAATATTCATCACTGGTACGATCGGTAACATAAGCACGTGTATAGTGATTGCACGCAACAAGTCGATGCACACAGCTACGAATTATTATCTCTTTAGTTTAGCCGTGTCGGACTTGTTGCTTCTAATATCGGGTTTACCCGTTGAAATTTATTTGGTTTGGTACAAATATTCTTATATTTTTGGCGAAGGATTTTGTATTATACGTGGCCTGGCCGCAGAAACATCGACAAATGCCTCGGTATTAACGATTACGGCGTTCACCGTCGAAAGATACTTCGCTATTTGTCATCCTTTTCTATCGCAGACAATGTCAAAGTTAAACCGTGCCGTTAAATTGATCCTCATTATCTGGTTGGTTGCATTGTCCTGTGCGTTACCTCAAACCCTACAATTTGGTGTCGTTCATAATAAGTCAAACCAAGATATGATTATGTGTACGGTCAAACAAATTATAATAAAACATTCCTTCGAGATATCGACTTTCTTCTTCTTTATCGTACCAATGAGCCTTATCACTGTTCTGTATATTCTTATTGGTCTCAAGTTAAGAAAATCGAACATGATGAAGAAAAAACCTGAAAACGGAGAGTCCCAAAGAAGCTGCAGGCATTATCCTGGGAGAAATTCTAGGAAAGTTCTTAAGATGCTCGGTAAGTCTTTAATTTTCTTTATTTTATTTCTTGATTTGACCTTCATCTCTTAATCCTTTATAACCAAAGTATTTTTCTTTTTTTTTTCTCTTTAATAAAAATAATGTTAAACTTATAAAAGTTGTATAACACTTATAGTATATAGTTGCTTTATAAGTTTTACGGTATGCAATTTATTCTAGACGAAAAAAAAAAAAAAAGAATAATATAATTTTACTACAAGCTTCGCATATAGTTTGCAAACTCACCGTTGAATATGAACTATTACTTAACAAATAAATTAAATAAAATTTTCTAAATTACATATAAATGATTTGAAAGTTACGTGGCGTCATAGAATATTTATTCTGTCTTTAGTTATGAAGCTAAATTTTCTACCCTTTGAATCCCATTCATTTTTACAAAACACGACTTATGATAAGTACCGTAGTAATATTGTATAAAACGAATGAGAGAAAACATTTAGATTTATTTTTTGTAAAAAGTTATTATCGCAACAGTATTTATAAACGTACTCTTATCGTGATTCTTGTTTCATTACAAATCATTTTGAATTATCTCAACTCGATTCAATTGAATCATTCAATTCGATCAGATCATTTTAATATTACCAAAGTTTGTTTCCATCCGCAACTTTTTCTTTTTTTATAATTCATACAACTATCGTTAAACATAGATAGAAGATGTATTTGTAAATTATATATCAACAAACTCGCACTCGTTTTTTGCCTTTTTTTTTTTTTACATGTTTCGAAAGTGATATATAAATTCGTCGATTTCTTTACGAAATTAGCTTGTCGTTTATAAAATGCCGGTTATGAATGTACTACTAAGGTCGAGAAGATAAGATTTCTCTGTAGTTTCGTCAACAAAAATAAAAATTAATATCCAATGTTTTTCAAGCTTGATTCAAAACGCTAACATGAGTATATCGAAATAAATTTAAGTTATTCAAAGCCTGTTATCTCTCTCTCTCTCTCTCTCTCTCTCTCTCTCTCTCTCTCTCTCTCTGTCCTGTTCCTTTTTCTCTATACGATTACTATAACATATGGAATGCCGTTGAGATCAACAATGACCAGCACTCAATTTTAAGGACATTATTTAAAACGTTTTAACAATTTTCTTCGTAAAGTTTACGGCAAAACTAAACGTATCTATATTTCTTAATAATATTAAAATGTAATATAAAAAGTATAACAACGAGTTATTTTCTATCTTTTATCTAGAAAAAAGTTTCAGCACTCATTAGATACCTATCGATCTCAATGTTAACGTGTTAATTTCGTCATCATTGGTTTCAATTGGAAAAAAAAAAAAAAAAAAATTTAAGAGTCGATTTATCGAAAATGGATATTTAACGAGAATTTGTAACCTAATTCGCTTACGGACGATAATTTTTCTCCTTAAAAATCCATTTTGTCGTCATATTGTTCGAATTTTCTTCGTACGTACCTATACACATATATAAATTTACTTGATCTTTAGTTAATAATGAGCTTGCTTTAATTAATATATATAAACATTTTTAATCAAATTAAAATTCCAAATGAGCCGTTTAGTCGGTCTCCAATTTGCACCTGATTAAAATTAAATTGATATAACAATGTGTGCAATGTTTGTAATTTACGCGTAACGTACACAATTTGTGTGTGTTATATCGATACCGTTTGAGTAATACTCGAGTTCATTTCGATATATCGAGACGAACTATTTCTACGGCTTGGTAGTCCATTCAAAACCTCGAAATTTCATTCCCTTCAAGAAATCCAATCAATTACGTAACATTCGAAGCAAATTCACATTTTGTTGTAATAATAATGTCGACATAACCGGAATTTACTTAAGATTGCTAGATACTCGATCGATGCTTTCGAAGTTACGAAACGGACGGGCAAAATGAAAATAAACTTATGAGAATTTGGAATAAATCGGAAAAGGAAGGGAGATATTTATACACTCTTTTTGTTCTCTCTCTCTCTCTCTCTCTCTCTCAAATATTTCAGTAAATGGAATCCGGAAATATTTCTTTCCACTTTTTCAGAAAGGAAATCTGTGAAAGATATAGATGACAAGAATAAAAAATAATTGATGTATATAAATATATATATATATATTAATACGGCTATATTTAGATATATCACGTGTTTCGATTATTTTCGTGTGGGGGTAAAAAGAACAACATCAAACAGAAGAAAGAAAGCATAAATATAAAAATAAAAAAGTTACAATTCTGAGAAATTTCCGATTTCTTTTTTATATCGTATCATACATGAACGTATTTTATCTTTTTTTTTTTTATCCTCTACTACACACAATCACGCAATAAATACATTCATAATACATGGAAATCTGAATATATTCGATCTTCTTATTTTAATTTTATTTTTCATTTTTATATTCCCTTTATCTTCCTTACATTTCTGATTGAATAATTAGTATGATGGAATCCGAAAAAATGTATTTAACGAAAAGTCATTCTTTTTGGAAGATTAACGCGTGATGGTCAAAGTTCAAAGATCGTTTTGTTCTTCATCATAAGAAATAATTACACGCGTGCATAAAGGACAACGATCTCACTGGTATAAATTTCATTGATTAAATTATTGATTCGGTTGTATATTCGTTGTCAAAGCGAATAAGATAGAGATAGATAAAGAGTTAAATGGTTTCACCTCTTTCACTTTTGCCCTTACACACGTAATAGGATTCAATTGTGAGCAAAGTTTCACACGTAGTTATGTTAGGACATATATACGTGTGTGTGTGTGTGTGTGTTTATATACGTGTGTGTATATAGTAGAAGTATCTAACGACAAAGGAACTTGTTTGACCCATTAATGGGCTCGCAATATTGATCGATTTTACTCCTATGACTTGACATTTCTACGGATGAAAATACGAGAATTAAATGGATAAGATTCTTTCACCAAATTAACCTATTTCTTTGTCCCATGACGACTTTATATTGATCTATCAACATGATTTCATTCGATTACTCGACGTAATCGTATTTATTGATTAAAACTAATCATCCTTACCACCGGACATCGCTGTCCATATGCAATATTATAAGAATTATAAGGATATGATAATTAAGATTTATTTGAAACGTATTTTAATATCGTCGAAGAAATATTTGGTAATATTTCTTGACAACCAGCTAATAGTGACTACTATTGATATTTGTCGAAAGCAATTTCTCAAGATAAATCCTCAATATTCTTTCTCTTTCTATTTTTGGTTAATACCTTGTCCTCGTTGAGACGTATTAATATGGATATTTTTCAAATATGATTTAAAGCATGATATTTTAGAAATTTTGTAAAATTCAGAATTATAGTCATGTAATACTCAAAACATATAATTTGTGGATGTGTTAAGGATCGACGAAATACAGTTTAAAGAATACAATATGGTACGATAAATTTCAAAGATTTATTATCAAGAATTTAAAAATGAATAAAATGAATATGTTGAAATTCCACAAGCACGTACATTTAAAGGGTTCACCCTTAAAATTATAGGGCGGGGAAGGAGGGGGGGGGGGGTTAGTAGTAGTCTGAAAAATAAATGAATATTGTCTTTATGGAGAAAAACACGTAACGTTGTATTCGTTTCATTTATGTTTTTCCATTGGCACCCCTAGTAGGTCTAGTCGATGAAGTGTAAATATGTACATCGAAGAGTAAATATTCTATGAAATGGTCTACATCGATCGGTCAAAGTTTTCTAACACGATCACGATCTCTTGCGATTAATAATTACCACGTCTCACGAATAGAAAAAGAAAAAAGAAAATATAACGAGAAGTATTATGTCGGACGGCATCAAATGACGGACGAAGTTGCATCGATATTGATTTCTAATCCTTACAAGTAACTTCCTTCGTTCCTAACAAGAAAATATCTATTCTAAGATAAGATTCTAGTTGATCTAAAAGTTATGAAAAAGAGTTATGTACGACAGTTATACGATAGATCTGATACGATAATTAAAACGCGCACTGTAGTAGTATTCCGCTCATTAAAAATACTTCTTCGGTAAAGTTTTTATTTAATTCTTAGAAAACTCATTTACATTTTTAATAACACGCTGAAGAATAAAAAATAAGTGAATACAGTAGATTTATGAGAACGAATATAATCTTTGTTTTTAATTCCATGCAATGGGTTTGTTAATAAATAATGTCAAAATTTGTAATATTTTATATCTGAAAATATAAAAATGATATAATAGAATACATCATATAGAAATAATATATATATATACACACAAACACACATATAATATTATATTATTGGGTTGACCAATAATTGATGCTAGAATTGTTAGTCGAAAATAAAACCGATGTTTATTTAACTTATTATTAAAATATCGAAACTTTCGAAATTACTTATTGACCAATCCATAATTAATATATATATATATATATAGTATATATTTTTACAATAGAAAAGAAATATAATTTGACAAATAAACAATTCGCGATATAGAAAATTAAGCTCAGAAATCTTCTAATCTTATCACGAAATTTCGAATAATTGTCAAACATCGTCTTACCTTAAATTTTGCAATTCAAATTTATTTTCATGTTCCCCCCCGTAAACAGGGCATTCATACGAGTCAAAAAGAACCGAAAGAAAGGATTCGTTGACAAAGGATAAGGGGAGAAAAAAATGTCGACGATAGAAAACGAAAAAAGAAAGAAGAAAGAAAAATGTCGATCCTTTGATATTGGGGTTATTATGCGTACGTGGGTTAGACCTATGGTCGACGACCCTACCAAAAAAAAAAAAAAACAAAAAAAAAAAAAAAGAAAAAGAAAAGAAAAGAAAGTAACGTTTTATCTGGAACAATCGAGATCGACAATTTTTTTTTCTAATGTCGCTCAAAAAGGACGCTTTCGTTTGTACGCCATTCGGAGATCGATTCTCGTTGAACTTTTCTTCATTCAGTCTATTTTTTTTTCTTTTTTTTTTTTTAATATTTTATTATCTCTCTTCTATTTCAATGGAATCATATTACATTATTCCTTTCTTTCTTTCTCATACATTTAATATACGTTAAAATGATGTTAGATCGGAATAAGTTATATTAATGTCTCATATTGTATAATCTTTTCTTCTTTTTACAAACTATAATACAAACAAATTGGTTTTCTTTTTTTACAGATTAAGAAAAAATTTAGTTACAGAGGTTTGAAACAACTTTTTTTTTTTTTTTTTTTTTTTTTTTATAGAATTTCAGTACTGATTGTAGAAGGTTAGAACTGTCTTTATAAAATATTAACCCGTTAATTGGAGAAGACGAGTTAACCAATTATGAAAATTTCAATTGCTCATATGATTAAGAAAATAAATAAATCATTTGTTTTTTTTTTTTTACTCTTACTGAAAGTATTTACTTATCGATTCGTTTTATAATTGATTAACTCACCAAAATTTTCCGTCCTCTTTCGTGGCATGTTGTTTTTAATCAAAATAAATTTCATACATTTGCATTCATCGATCATTTCTCCACTGAATAGATTAACGTGTCTATAAAGAAAGATATAATCACTGTTATTAAAAAAAAAAAAAAAGACAATAGATAAAGAAAAATGATATATTTTTTCACTGCAGTAATAATTATGTAGTTGTATGCGACAAAAAAAAATTAACTATCACGAAGTTGATAAATGCGCCAAAGATCTCATTCGTCTTTTTGTGTAAATATGTATGTATGTATGCTAAAAAATCGATAATAATTAATCGTTTTGTGATATAGAAAAAGAATCGTCTTAGTAGTTTCTTAAAAAAAAAAAAAAAAAAAAATTGGACAGCAATACACGATGTTATATAGCATAATATTATATATCTTCGCCTCTCGTAAAGACTCGTGAAAAAATCCTCCATATTATT
Source organism: Dolichovespula media (assembly GCA_911387685.1). Taxonomy (NCBI): domain Eukaryota; kingdom Metazoa; phylum Arthropoda; class Insecta; order Hymenoptera; family Vespidae; genus Dolichovespula; species Dolichovespula media. Next base: position 8,296,360 of record OU426853.1, read on the forward strand.
TTATTTTGTTCATCTTTTTCATTATTTTCATTTATTGTCGTTTCCTTTTTTCAATTCATTTCTCGTTGAATCGTCCGATTCGAACGTCCAAGAAAAACTTTACGTCAATTTATTTTATTTATTGGAAAGAAAAATTAAAAAGAAAATAGAAAAGAAAAAATAAAATAAAGAAGAAAGAAAATACAGAAAATCGAGATTTTAATTTCTCTTGAAATTTAACGCAATCTTTTGTTTGAACAGGCCGAGTCTCTTTTTTCCCATTTTCTCGGTCGATGAACTCGATAATATTCGTTATGTTTCAATATTTACATTTAACATATGTAAAATATTATGATAAAAGTTGATGTTTTTCGTTAGTAAATAAATGAAACGTTTTCGTTGTGCATTATTACCGAATACAAGTCGAGTATTATTTTTTGTTTAATACATCACGTATGCCTAATTAATCACACGAACGTTTTTATCAAATAGTACAAAAAAGTTCAATAACTACAAAGCTATTGTTATACACCTTGAATAATTATGAAGATGATTAAAAGAACATTTTTCAATTTACAATAAATTACATATTCAAACTACTATATGAATTAACTATATGATAAATTATTGTTAACTGTAAATGACGATATTAGACAAAATAAAGTGATTTATTAAATGTTAACGGAACGAATGTCATAATACATGCGGCATTTATGACAATGATATGCTAAATGAAAACTCTAAAAATATAAATTTTCCAGATAATACCGATAGTGATAACAGCGGTGGTAGTGAAATCATCCTCGTTAGATACAAAAAATACTGCGTATACTTGACAGTAAATACTCTCGCTTTGTATAAAACGTATAAAGGAGTACAGTTGAAAAAGATCCCTATTAAAATCATAAACTCAAAAATATTATGTTATTTGAATAATTCAAATATCGATTGAAACTAATATTTATTTCGAGTTATAAGATAAACATTTCCAGGATAATAAAAAGAGCAATTTCACATAATTTATATAAAATATATATAAATAATACATATTAAAAAAAATAATATATACATATAATTTTTAATAATAAACTATATGATATATAACTTATTAATAATACTAATGTATATCTATTACGATGTAATATCTTATTAAACGAGTATCAATATCTTTATTCATTAGCATTGTTTATACGTACCGAATACATAATTTCAATCGATAGAAGATGATTATTACCGTCGTAAATCCGCTTTATCAAATTTAGAAAATTTCACGAATCTTATCGGAATGGAATCAGTAAACGCAAATATTTTCAAGCGTAATCGCCCTGTTTCTTACTTTATTTTTCTCATGCATTTTCTTTTATCATACTTTGTCTCTAGACAAAAACCTTGAACGCAATCGTTGTTATCGTCGCGTGAAATGGAAACGGGAAAAACCGTTCTAATGTTCTCGATATAGATATCCTTCTAAAAATATAAACAGATATATTTACATATGTACGTAAATATAATTCGAATCACCGATTTGCGTAATATGTCGCACCGATCTAATTTTAAGAATGGATATAAATAATGTGATTCAATACAATCGGTTTACTATTCGGTTTGTAACAATGAATGGCCGATTCTTAAAGAAGAAAAAAAAAAACAAAACAGAAATTGTCGAACCTTTTTATGCCTAATAAGCAAGATGAAGATTTTGAATTTTGCGCCTTTAGGTATCAACAATTTGTGAAACTTTCTCATAGGAGATGAGCGAATAAACATTTTTTCTACGTCTTAAATGTGTTTTAGTCTATGATAATTAAAAAAACAATAACAAAGAGAGAGAGAGAGACAGAGAGAAATAAAAAATGCATACTAAAGAGTCACAATTTATTAACTTGTTATTTGTGTTGAATTATGTATATAATGATATTTAAGATTTATAATTCGTTTAAATTTTTTTCACGATTTTTTATAGTGTCTGGCCGAATAACGTGACAAATGAGGTGATTACTTATAAAAAAAAAAAAAAAAAAAAAAAAAAATAAGATGACAACATAAAATAAAATTATTTCCTTCAAGGTTTACTATTTAATAAAATCTATTATGCGAGCATTTAGTTGTAGCTAATTGTATATAAAATATGATTTATCGTGCGACGTGTATATTATATATTTTTAAGTACAAAATATACATGATACTCTGTCTCTGTCCTTGCAACTCTCCTTCGAAAAATAATCATATTATTCTGAACAAAGTCCTTGCTACTATACTTTCGCAGTAATATATAAAACTCCTTTATTTTTTTTTTTTTTTTTAAGAGAATGGAAAAAACCCCTCGGTAATATTATGCGCATGTGTATAGGAACACATATCTTGGAAGTTTTTGACGGCCGAGCTTTAGAATAAATTATATCGTTTTGTTGAGAGAAGCAGCCGTAAACAGAAGTTGGCGACAAAAAAAATTTTATAACACGAATATAAATGATATAGATACAGCTCTTATCAAGTACATGGATATTCCAGTCACGAAGAATCCTCTGTCCTATAACTTCATTTCTTTTTGTTTTTTTTTTTTTTCTTTCTGATTTCCTTTTTTCTTCTGCATCGCGTAACATCTTCGTCAATCTTCGTTCACAAGAATCTCGAGGGGACTGTTGTTGACCTTTCCTTTTTTTTTCGCACTAAAAATAATTTGTCGAATCTATCATGCAAAAAAAAAAAAACTGTCTTACTTTCTTTAAATTTTCTACCGCATGATTTGTTAGGATCATTAATCATTTTTTGTAATTTAGAGATTATACGAAATATATTGACAAGATTTGGCCATTAAAATCTGAGACACCCTGTATACAGTCGGAGCCTAACAACTGGGCGGGACTGATGATAGGGAAAAATTGTAGAGGAAAATTTTGCATCGTTTATGAAGCTCCATCATCCCAGTAATGGGACTTGTTTCTTTTTTATTTTTTATTTTTTTAATGGAACTCTACGTTTTCTTTCTTTATTTGTTTATTTTTTTTTTTGTATAAATTAATTTCTCATGCCATTCTGAATAAAGAAAGTATTAGGGTACAATGTCCCAAAATGTTTAGTTCGCGAGTTTGAAAGAATATCTGGTGATTCACATAACTGTAACGAGCTATATCTTTTTTCTTTTTTTCTTTTATTGATGTTAGAAAAAGATTTGAAAGGAAAGAGATGAATGGTTCAAGGTGGACTACATATTCACGATCATATTTATTTTCGCAAGTGCACATATTATTATAAATTAAGTACTATCATGTACTCGTATTGAAGAGCATATAGTATATATTTTAATCATATATTATTATATATTTTATATATATATATATATATATATATATATTATATACTATATATAATAATTATATATACTTTTAATATATAATATTGCATACATTTTTTCCTTGCGCGATTGACGGTTCCAATTATTTGTAAAAGTGTTTTCAATCAAAAATGAAAGAAAAAAGAATAACCGTCCATATTTCGAGAAAAAAAAAAAGCTACAACAAAAAGAGGAGAAGAGGTAGGAAAAAGTTGAATAACGCGAAAAAATGTATAAATTCGATGATGTTAAATACTGATATGAGACTACTGATATAAAGAGTATGGAGAATACGAATTAAAATAAGAAAAAAATTTATAACAACGAACATCACGTTCTCTCCTTCGATCCATTTGAAAATAATCCCGATGTGTATAAAATAATCTCGAATAATGCCAATCGGATTATCTTGGCAACAACGGCTGCAACGATCGATCCGAATCAAGGGAGAGAAAAATAGAACTCGAAAATCTTTCTCCCTCTTTCTCTCGATTCTGTTATCCTGTCACAATAGATACGTTGAAATCGCAACGAGTTTACATTAAAATTTTAGAATACTTACTTTATGTATTTTGTTTTTCATTTTGTTATATTGTTTTTTTTTTCTTTTTCCCTTCGATCGACTCATATCGTATTATTTCTCTACAATGTTATTTGTTTATCGATAAAAACAAGCTCATCCAACGAAATTCGTGATTTAGTAGGTCTCTTTTATATTTTATATTCCAAGTTATATTATTTTTTTGTTAATAAATATTATCAACATTAACAACTTTAATAATTCCTTCATTATGTATATATTATTTATTAATTTGTACAGTGTTCGCTGTTATTATTGGAGAAATTATAAAAATGTCATTGTAAAAGTAATAACAATATGTTACAAAGAGATATATAATAAATATGTTATAAAGTTTATTATAGTTAATGCATAAATGTTAATCAAATTTATCTAGTATCTTATTAACGTTCATAAATTTTTTTAGTATCAAAAAATATTAGCTAAGAAGGATCGATTATAAATAACCGATCATTGAAATGAAATAACAGTGTCATCAAACGAAAATTAATTAAAAACGTACGAACAAATAAAATGTTTGTTTCAAGTACTTCATTGTCGTTTAAAAATTCATTAAAATCTAGAAACAAATATCGACTTATTCGACAGTATCGATTGTCACTAAAAAGATCGTTCGAAAGGAGAGAAACTATCGGTTTTATTTTTATACAAAAGATTCATCGAAGAAGTATCCAAACGTGTCCAATATTTCTATCCCATTTTATTTCTACGTTAGAATATCGACGTATTGTTTTCCGTTAAATGACAAGAAAAAGGAAAGAAAAATAAACAGATTAATGTAAAAAAAGAACGAAGTAAAAAACAAAAAGTTCAACTTCGTATCGGCAGTGATCGGAAAAGTAGAACAAGTGGAATTAAACCGAGGGCTCAATTTCCACATCGGAAATGCGAGCATTGTTTGGAAAGGGAGGGGAGGGTGTAGAGGTGGAATGAGGTCAAAGGGAAGTCTAGCCTTGATTTGTCTGGCATTCGACTGGCCGGCAAAAAGGAAGCCGAATAACGAATGAAAAAAAGGGAAGAACGACCGTGGTAAGAATTTCTTATTAAATTCTCAAAAAATAAACGTCGACGACAACAATGTAAACAGCAATGAATAATTCGGGAATTACTCATCAAAACTCATAAAGCGAGTCGTAGTAGCTGCATTGGGATTATCGTGAAGTTCCCCATGTTGACTTCTTTATCCTGTTGTTGTTCAACTTTTTATTTTTATTTTTCTTTGTCTGTATAAAAATGCAAATTACTTACAAAATCTACTACTTTGCTATCTATTTTTACATTAACGATGATAATAAAATATTATATCGTCATCGTTCAGAAAATTATCCAAGTCAACAATTTGATGAAATCCAATCTGTTACTTGTTTTGTTACTTATGATAATCGTTAGTTTCCCTTTTTTTTTTTTTTTTGTTAATTTAAACTACTTTTACGATCACTAATTACTATATTAATACTTTGCAGATAAGATATTTGTTCGTTGGCAATGGTGTGTCTTTTTTATTATTTCTATATTTAAGTGGTTATGTAATTTTATCAAACTATATTCAGATGTAATATAGTTAGATATTTCAAAAGGACTCGACAACAACAACAACAAAAAAAAAACACTCAAATTTCACGAAAAATTGTGAAATAGTTTTGTTAGAAAGAAACAAGTTCTATACTCACCTTAACAATGTTCTTTCGTAATATCATTAATTTAATCTTATTTACAGATCGTTGTAACTTGTTCGCGAAAAATCTTTCGTTTACATCAACATCAATAGAACGACTTTAGAGATTTCGTGATTCATTATAATTATGTTGAGACGAATAACTGTATGGAACCATGTTTCAAATTACACACATGATTTATTAATTACGCGTAATCGAATATCCTCGACGAGTTAATGATTTATTAGAATCGTTGGCAATACACTAGCAGAGAAAACGTTGAATTATTTGGTTTATTAATCCTTTGACATAGAAAGAGACGTCTGGAATATGTCGTTTGTTTATTATGTCGTTACAAACGTTGACTTGTCTCTTAAACTACGAGAGTTTTACGTTGATTAAATTCGTTGAAATATTAAATCATATATATATATATATTTTTTTTTTTTTGAATACCGAGTTTCATTTTATTTGTACGTCAAATGATTAAAAAATCGAAGGACTCGACGTATGATATTTCCCAATAAGTTTCGAATAACAATTTCTTATTGTGAAAATAAAAGAAAATAAACGAAAAAAAAAAAAAGAAAAATAAAAGAACTGAAAAAAAGATAAAAATTTATCTCCTATCAAGAACAAAATTGATATGTATTTTATATGAGTGCATCCTCTTGAATGATTTTAGTCGCGGTCGTCGTCGCATTCTTCATCTGCTGGGCGCCATTTCATGTTCAACGATTGATCGCCATTTATGGTACCAACAGCGAGGACCACTTCACGTCTTACAGTAAATGGATAGAGTCTCTTCATCTATTGATGACTTACGTGTCTGGAGTCTTGTATTACGTCTCCACGACTATCAATCCGATTCTTTATAACATCATGTCGAATAAATTTCGAGCGGCTTTCATGGTGAGTAAAGGAATCATCGTAAGATCGTTCATTGGTTTATTTCTCTTTTTTTATTGATTAGCCATATTGAATGATCGATCATATCAATTAAGATCGGATAGCTTTTCGAAATAACACTCGAGGTTATACATTATTACAAAGTTTTTAAGTTGTTCAACTATTTGTCGAAATATGTTGTAATAAAAAGTACGAAAAAATGAGTTGAACCAAGCAAGAGAGAGAGAGAGAGAGAGAGAGAGAGAGAGAGAGAGAGAGAGGTGTAGACGGCTAAAGGATTCTAATATCAGCATACTTTTTCGTTAGAGTAAAGTTTCTTTTAGTTTAAGTTGGATGATGTATGGTCTAGGATCCTTCGGGAATAAAAATGATGTAAGTTATTTCGTGAAGATGAAAAGGAAAAAAAAGGTAAAAGGAAAGAGAAAAGAAAAAGATGAAAGTAAAAGGAAAAAGGGAAAAGCGTGACTTTATACACCGTTCTGTATTCTTGAATAAAACGAGATAATTGTGATCGAATGGTTGTCGATATTTTTATCAATTTAATATATCAGGATATCGTTCGTAATTTAAATGCATAACTTGTAAATCGAAATATCGAATTTGCCGATATATCATATAAAACCCGAAGGAAGTTCTGACAATAATTCGTGCATATGATTATTTCGCACATTCTTTCAACTCTGACGGATCAATAAAACTTTTCATCTTGTTTTCTTTCAATAACTTCCATTCTGTACATATATCGATAGATATCTAGAAATATATCGAAAACGATTTATATAAATATATGTACGTCATTTATCGAATGGAATCATTGAAAACTTTCTGCTCATATCGAATCTCAAATACACGAATTTCTATAGATATACGTACATTTGTTTTTCTGTTTTAACTTCTCCCAAAATTCAACATCCATAAAGCAGACATTAACTCGCATACATATGTATTTTATTGATTTGCAAGAGAAAATATAAGATTTTCTTTCTCCATTTATGTTTCTCCTTCTTTTCTTTATTTCATTGCTCCTAGTTTTTTTTTTTTTTTTTATCTCCCTTTCCACTTCTTATCTCGGTTTTTCACACAGTCTCATTGTGTCGATAGGAATGACTTATATTACAGACTAAACTTCGATCGGTCGAAGAGATTTATTGATCATTGTGCAAACTTCCACAAAAGAGAGAAAAAGAAAGAGGAAGGATGTATGCAAATCATTACGATTTATAAATAAACAAACAATTAAGTTAAGAAGTATCCTTCGTTTTAATCGATATTAGCATCTATTATCGAGTATCATTCTTCGATTTAATATCGAACGAATTTTTAGAGTGAACTCACGTCATATTTATGTTCGATTTTCTTCGCACGAAACGATATGAAATATGACGGAAATTCGTCGAAACCAAAGTATAGAAGCAGGTTTATAACCTTTTTGAATTGTACCTCACGAATAAAAATTACATTATAATTGTTCGCATCTAACCCGAACGTGCTGAAAAGATGTTCGAACCGAGGAAAACTAATTCTTAAAGTACCTGAAACGATATGGAAATAAGATCGAACGTGCTCGGAAATTTCTTTCGCCCTGCTCCTTTCTCATTCTAACGACTTTCTTTTGATTTTACCGCGACGGAGCGATTGAAAAAATATCGGTGAAATTAATCTACAGGAAGAAAGGAATACGACGTACCAGAGATAGACTCGTTTACGTGAAACTTTAATTAAATATTGATCAACTAAGAATATGAGAAAGCTCGTTAAAGAATTCCCATTATTTCTTCACAATTCGATCACATTGTTAAATCTTGTCATATATTATATTTCCTGAATGAAGTATTTTTACATTTTCCTTTTACGATATTATTAGGGCATAATTACGACGCATCGTAATATTATTTATCGTATTTCTAATAAATTCGAAAAGATCGACGCCTCTTATGAAAAATAAAATAATATGAAAATTTCGTTCTCCAACAGGAAACGTTGTCGAAAAGCTGGAGAATGCCTGCTGCTCTTAAACGAAATCAGCGTTTTTACTCGAGTCTATCCCGTTCGCAACAAAGGACAGTAGGTTCTAAGATAGCAGCACCAATAGGAACAGGCATGGTGCAAGATAATACTGAGTGTTCTGGAAATTCGGCACGGGATAATAGTCCACGTCGTTCTTTTCAATCATCGGCCATTTTGGAAAGGCCTACGGAACAAACAACGGAGTTGTACGTGAACAAAAAGACGGAACGAGGAACGAAAAACTCGAAAATGATTAGGATAGAAGAAAAATGCTCTTCCTCTGAGAATAAATCGAACGACGATCAATCGAATAACGAACTTAGGCGGTCTGAATCAACGAGATATACAACTCTTAAGGTTACGAAAATCGATAGTCCAGAAAACAAATGGCGACGTTTTCTTAAATGGCTGCCTGGTTTGAAACATTTAAAATTTACACGAAGGCCAAATTATGCATTGTCACGTGACGACGATACATCGAACGTTCTGAATGACAATCGTCAGTGCGAATTTTCAATGACCTTGTGGAATATACGCGAGGGCAACGAGCAAGGATCGCGTTAGAGTGTAAATACGTGTTCGACAAAAATGCACGTTCATTTTCCTGACCACAAATTCTCCATACGTACATAATATTAATAATGAAATCCTGCAAATAAGTATTTAAATCATTTTGTTTTCCGATAGAAGACTTGAGAAAAATAATAAACTTCAATCGGTATAATGTCAATTTTAAGTCTAATAATAATATATATATATATATGTATATATAAAAATATGTATACATACATACATACATACATACATACATATATATATAATGTTTGATTAATATCACTGATAATAAATTAATCGTGCAAATGTTTTCGAAAGAAATTCTGTAAAAGCAAAAATTCCTGGAATGACAATTACTCGCTGTGATAGTTAGGAAATACGTAATAGAGATTTATCATTAGGTGTAGGAGTATAACATAAAAATAAAAATGAAACAATATCTTATCGAGAAAATCATTAACGCTAATTAGCGCTAATTAATTAATAACACTCGAGATATTATTTGTAATGAACTTTAGTTTCAATATTCAATAATTGGGTCAACGTTCGAACTATTAACATGATATCACGTGTAATATCTGTAATTTTTGGATGGAGGAGACCGAATGCAATCTGCACAAAATTATTTTCTTTTTTTTTTTTTTTAATAGCTAGGGAAAGAGAATCAATCGGCTTTAAACCACCCTTCGTATTTCCCTTTACGTTTGTTCTAATTGTTACATTCACATTTAAAGCTCAACATAGATATGTTATTATCTTTATAAATCATACATTATGTTGTAAATGTATACACGTAGTATAACATTAGTTTACGAAGTTTTTCCATAAATAATTTTCTGTTTTTTGTCTTCTCAATAAAAATGATCTCTCTCTCTCTCTCTCTCTCTCTCTCTCTCTCACTCTTTCTCTCTTTACCGTGTTTATTCGTGTATTGTAAATAACCATTAAAGGAAATAATTTTTATAAAGTGAATGTCAACTAAGGATTTAAGAATATGCATAACAATTAATATGTTTAATGTAAATATATAATCGTACGTTTTAAGATGTTCTAGATATCTGGCATTCTCCTTTCCTTCATTGAATGTAGTTTAACATGTAAAAAAGAAAAAAAAAAAAAAGAAAAAAAAAGAAAGAGGAAAAGAAACTTGTCGTTGACAATACACTGCAGAGGCGAAGGAAAAAAAAATATTATGTTAACTAATAAGCGCACGTATCATTTATCATCCTACAAACATTACACCATATAATGCTTAACAACAAGTCGATTATATTGTACGAAGGTCATAGTGTCGCAGAAGAATGAGAAAAAGAAGAAAACGAAAAAAAAAAGAAAAATAAATCTCTATCCTTGTCGTTAAAATAAAAAGCTCTAACATGTAATAATGAATTCTAAGAATAATAATAATAATAATAATAATAATATTATTATTATTATATAATTAGAATTAATATAATTAGAATTAATATAATTATATAATTAGAATTTATATATTATATATGTAATAATAATATTATTATTATTATTATTACTATTATTATTTTCTTTTTTTTACACGAGATTGAAAGAAACATATTTATTTCGTGTAAAAAAGAAAAAAAAAAGAAAAATTCTTTTTATACGTGAATATGAAAAAGAAAAAAAGAAAACTCATAACGAAAGGATGAATAAAGACGTGTTTAATAAATGAATAAAAGCATAATTCTTGTGGTACTCTTTCTCTATAGGTCATATATAATGTATATATTCAATGACAATAAAGGTTCGAAACATTATGACATATGTATAGGAGATTGTCATACGATGCCTGATGGAAACAAAAGTCAAAAAGATTTTTTCTGAATTTATAATAGAAACGATCAAATCCACGATCGTCGCTTTCTTATTATTTATTTACTTGTTTGTTTATTTATTTATTTTTTTTTTTATAAAATAATTAATTTCAATCAGGCACCGTTTAATTGCTTAAAGCACTGGAGGTTACATATTGAACTTGTAAAAATACATTTAGTAAAATGAGTAACATTTGCCTTTTAAGAAAACAATGATATATATAGAGATTTGGAATTATCTTCTATGTTAAATACAACAAAGTTTCCTTGTATATCAGAAATATAACGAAAGATACGAATACACGGTGACATTGAATGTGCACGAATTTAATTTAAATGATTGTCTTATAGTAGATAAAGCACAAACGAAGCCTTTTCTTTCGGTATTGTTAAGGAAAACGATAGAAATAAAAAAAAAAAATATTTAAAAAATGAAAAAGAAGTATTAATAAATTTGGTATGTCATGTAATATCAATCAAAAGGGATGTAATTTGCAAATTCTGCAAGTAAATGTACTATTAAATGTGATAATGTTTTCACACATTTAACCTGATTAAAATATGTTGTCTTAATATTATAATATCTCTTTTTTGCGTATCGATTAACGAAAACGTCACGTTCGATTAAATGCATATAAATATGAAATAACATTGTACCATAAATTTATACACCCAAACACAATGGTAATAGTATACATACATATATGCATGTGTGCGTAGAAAATAAAGCGTGCGCACACACCCATACAGGATTAAATTAATGATAAAAAAATTCTTATATATCAATAATATTAATAAGCATACAGTTCGGTGAATCCATAAATATAGAAATATATATACATATACATACATATATATATATATATATATATATATATATATGTGTGTATATATAGATTACGCGAAAAAATTGGAATGATTATTTTTGTAACATCAATTAGAAATGGCATCTTGAAATTATTTTTACTTACGGTATACTTTCCAGACATTTCTTAATATGCTTCCATGTTTGGAGACTCTGCAATTAGTGATAACAAAAGTATTATGTAATTGACACATAAATTTTAGAAATGAATATTATGAACTTGCTTTGATATATACATAAAAGATACAACTCTTACCTCTCTAGCTAGTTTAAATTGTAGAATACAGTAAGCTGACAACGTTTCTTGCAAATTAATGACCTTTTGATTTTGAAATCTTTTTATATCTACCATAGCCTTGCTGGAAAAGGAACTGCACATATGATTAATAATAATTGTTTTATTGTATAAATTAAGAATCATAGATTGATAAACGAAAATGTATAGATTACTTCAAATCCTCATTAGCTTGTTTCGCGATATCAGTCTGTTGTGTAATTCTATGCTCCAATCGAAGAATTTTTAACTCTTGTACTTCTTCAGTATCAACTGATCCAAAGAGTCTGGACATTAATCCTGCTTTCCCTGTATATTTTTCATGTGTATTATATTCTTACATTCCTATAAGACATTAAAATGTTGTATGCTCTAACAAATATATATTTACGATTTTATAAAATGTACCTTCTATCACTCTGTCTCTTTGTTTGCACGCAGATATCAACGCATCCTTAGCTTCATCTTTAGCTACTTGTAAAGCTTCTCTTCGTCTAACAACAGCTTGTAAAGCTGAAGCTCCAAAGAGCCATTCCTTCAATTGATCCGCGATAAGTTCTTCGTCTTCAAGTGTTATATCAATTGTAGCTGCTAATGAGTCCAAGTAATGGCCTGATTTCTAAGAAAATATGCTATAATGCAGTGTGCTTACAATCATCTAATTACTTTTAATACATTTTCATATTGTAAGTGCATGACAGCATTTGTTTAAAAATTTTAAGAGCAATAAGGTATCATACATGTGTATTAAATTATTATTACCTGTAGACCATCTCCCATTTCTTTTTCTATACCACTCCATTCGCTAAACACTCGGCCATAATTAGCATGTAATTTATATAAACTATATTGCTTTTCCACGAGACGGGCTCGTATTGCAAGAAAATTGCAGAGGTTGTTCTAAAAAATATTATATACTCTTAGAAGTATTATATTTAATGAATTTGTAATATTGGAACTCATTAAAATATACCTGAAGTTCAATTCCATAATTCTTGAATGTTTCAAATTGTTTATCTGGTTTTCTTAAACGAACAGCTACGCTGAGAGCTTTTAACTTGGATTCTGCTAAACGTAAATAACCTAAAAGATAAAAACAGACTATGCTTAACACCATGGCACATATAAAAGTAATTTTTGTGAAGTAATTTGTTACTTACTTATTTCTTGAATATGTTCCCTCCAGCCGTCCCTTCGTTGTAAAAATCCCATGAAATGTTCATTTTGAGAAAGTATAGGATGCTTTGCTACTCTTAGCAAGAAATTCTATACACGATGATAAAAGTAAGAAAATTTAATTAAAAAATTAAAAACAAAGGAAACAGTTGAGATTATAAGCGTCATACCTCCAATCCTACTCTTCGTCTGTCTACAAAATCTGGATCAAAAGTATGTGTTGTAACTTTCTGCCATGCGTATAATACTCTTTTCTCTGGCAATGATGGTACAACAATATACGGATATGCAATGTCTAAGTATGTTCTTAATAATTCAAAATCAGTATAACGTCTCCATAAAGAACTTTCGGTGCTTAAAGCACTCTTGAAAACAGGATCTGTAACTCTGTAAAAGCATGCATCTTTTAAATTGAATTTTGCTTCTAAATCTTAACTACTATAAACATATTCTATAATAGATATGATTTCATTGTCAAATAAATAACCTTATACATACTTGGTTTCAACAAGGTACACAGTATAGAATTCTCTTAAATGTAATGGTCCATTAGATCGCTTTTCAGCCTCTACTATTGAAATTTCCATATGATTCAATAAGGAATCCTAAAATAACAAAATTTACAACAAAACACAACTTTAATTTGTATTATCAAATTAATTTCGTTCGATGTAAAAAGAAATTGTATGATTAAATTTTATAAAAATGAATCGAAAAGAATATTTAATAATATTTAATGATTCAAAGTGTTTCACAATGAATATCTTTTTAAAACTCTATAGAATCCGAAAGAAGTGACTCTCGACAAAATCGATATCGTATATACATACACAGTCAATAAACATAACACGTTTATACTCTATGTGGAACGAAGGGTAATGAACGTATTGATTTTACACATAGATTTGCTAGAGTAAAATGTAGCACGTACGTATACATGTTAAAAATATATGTGTACCTCTTCTATTAATGCCTCCAAAGTGCTCATATTTGCATTCGTCTCGTAATAATAATAGCCGTTTTGAAAAAAGTCTTCCAAGACTCCGAACTTGAGATTTAACGGTTCGGTAAGATTAAGGACTCGTCAAACAGTTTTAACATCACTCCGTTACAGACGCGGGACAGAGCGGGATATGAAGGAACACGTACGTGCAGGCTGACCAAATGTCAAACTTCAAGGGAGCCAAACTTGTGCAACATAAATCTTTAAACTATAACTAGCTTGGTAATAGATGGTGCTGATATTATCGCCGTATTGTAATCAAATTACTGCTTGATAACTCGGTAACTTTCGATAATGTTAATAAGTCTTAATTAATAACAGTAATAAATATAAGAGGTATAACTTTCAATGGAACTGATTTTCAAAAAATATTTATGAAATATTCAAAATAATATTGAGAATAATTTAAACAAAATCTAAATACCGACTGCAGTTATTTCTAACGTATTAAATTTATTCTCGTTCAAAATGTCAGATGGCGGTATAGTCGTATAAATAATATTGATATCTGTACTCGATCGATAAGTTATCTACGTATATGGTAAGTTTCGTATACTTTTCAGAGACTATTAAAGTAGCGCCATTTTATCGGTAAAAGTCAAATGTTCTGCGCTATCAGCCGGTAAAATTCTATAATATATACAAATTATAAAAAAAAAAAAAAAAAAAAAAAAAAAAAGAAAAAATTATCGTTCGTCTAATAAAAAATTATATTGACAATTTGCTGTAAATAATATCTTCTTAAAATTCACCTCGAAAGCGTGATTTTTCGAAATTAGAATGAAGTTAGGTCCTTATCTTTTTACAATAATTGTTGGATCAATTAATTATAATACAACGAAGAACAAACGAACGTAGCTTATCGTTCTCTTCATTAAAAAAAAAACAAAAAAAAAAAAAAAAAAAAGAAAAAAATCTCTGACTCTAATGGCGTGAACGATAAAGAAATAAGGAAATATGTTTGTGGCGGAGCAAAGTTTGCGCTAATTTACCCATCGATCTCCATTAGAAAAGCGGCTTAATTATAGTACAAGCTCCGCGCGAAAATTCCCTATTACTTCCTCGCTCCGGTTCCTTCGCTGGCAGAAAGTTCAACTTCATAACCTTGGCGAGGAGAGATATAAATCTCGGGACTTTATCCGACCAACCTTTCTCTCCGCACCACGGCCATAATTTGAAAAACTTTCGACGGGACAAAAGTGAAGACTTTCCTTAAAAGTTTAAACTCTCTCTTCGTCGTCTTTGGGTTTAGACGCGGTGGTCTACCAGAGTGTTTGCCAGGGTGACACCCCGACAGTATTTCGTTCCCTTTGTCTCCCTTCCTATTACTTACATTACAATACCCGCTAGGACTGCCTCCATCATCTTCTCTCTTTTTTTTTTCTTTTTTTCTTTCTCTTTATATCCTTTACTTATCGAGGAACAATACCACGTGACTATAAAGAGCGATTTAAATTATTAGAAAACATAGAAAATTTATCTTCTTTTTGTACCTCTTTAATTATCCAAAGAGTCTAATTATTTCCAAAACAAAAAAACAAAACAAAAAAAGGTGATTGAACTCCGATTTAAATTAATTCTCGTGTTACGAGATGTAGACAAAATTATTTCTCGGTGCATATGATATATGTACATACACATATACATATATATATACATGTACGTGCATATACACATACGTATTAATAATATGTGAGGCGTAAAATGCATAATAAATAAGCGACAAAGGGAAAAGAAGAGAAAAGAAAAAAAAAACAAGAATGTGCGTCGAGGTAGAGTATAGAAAGAGGGGGAATGGTACGGAGTGAGATACATAGGACAAATAAATGGAAAGATAGAGAAAGCAGGAAGGGACAGAGATATTCGCCAATTTAATTAATATTTCGTTTATATGTCGTTTCTCGCGCCTTCGCCTCCTCCACCTCTCCCCGAACAGCATCGCTACCACCACTATCACCGCACTCTACACTCACCCTTGAACGTGCACTCGTCTCGTTCAATACAATTATACTAGGATATAGAGAAGAGAAGAGAAGAGAAGAGAAGAGAAGAGAAGAAGAGAGAGGGAGAGAGTAATGCGGACACATCAATGAAACGGAGATTAGTAGGCGATTTGTGCATGAATACGTCGCGTACACGCCTGTGCACGCGCGCGCACTCTCTCTCGTACGGTTGTATGAGAAGGGTGATCGGGACAATGCCGAATTGTCTGTATTTCAATTTAGCACGCCCATTGTTAGACATTAATATTATCGAGTTTGAAAATTGTTTCGCGTAATCCCTTTTCCGGGAGTTGAATAGTTTCATATATACAGATATACAGTAAACAGAGAGATCCACGTAGAATAGATTGATCTTTGAACATATCACGCATAATTGATCTAATTCTTGATACTTTTATTAATATTACAAATTTTTCATCTTCATAAAACGGCGTTCGCCATTATTGATAAAATCCTTCAAGTATTTATTTTGCCCGATATTGTGATATTGTCGTAATTTTATTCAGAATCTTTATCGATTATTTACGTTATTAATTTCATTCGTGTATTTCTTATTATTTTGGAATGAAATAATAACAAAATTTTATTTGCATTCTGAAATATTACTTTATTATTTTAATTCAAAGAGAAATAGTAATTTAGAAATGGAGAAAAGAAATTTACCTATAATACGTGGATATTTCGAATCAAATTTCTTTTTTTTCTTTTTTATTAACGAACCACAAAATTATTTCCATATTAATTCTCAATACTTTCAAGACACTTATAAATTTTAATTTTTACCATTTTACTTTATCGTTCGCCGAAAAGAAAAAAAAGAAAAAAACGAAATGAGAAGACAAAGAAAATATTGTCGATTCACATTAATTTTTAATTATAGAAGAAACAAAATTGTTTCTCTCTTCGTATTTCATTTTTTCTTTATATTTTCTCATCTTAGAATGTATAAATCTCAATGTAATAGATAAAACGAAGATGGTCGAAGATTCTACATCGATATACACCGAAGGACACGGTTGTGTTGGCACGTACCTATCCCACTATTTCAGCGACAGAAAGAGAGAGAGAGAGAGAGAGAGAAAGAGAGTGTGTGAGAGGGGGAGAGGGAGAGGGAGAGAGAGAGGGAGAGAGAAAGGAGTCGGGGGAGAGCGCGAGGGGAAGATGGAAAATCCAATATAACCGCACATACGCTTATAGGGTCGATAGGAATATATTGGAGCGGATATTGAAATACTTGTTGGTAGTTTGCGTCGAGGGCGAGAAATGCCTTTCTCGATGCCACCTTGATTGCGCCATCGTGGAATTGGTCCGGGATATACAGAATTTGTCGTTAATGAATCGTACAGATTATATAAATCAATGATGAACTATTCTCTCTCTCACTCTCTCTCTCACTCTCTCTCTCTCTCTCTCTCTCTCTTTCTCTCTTTCTCTCTCTTATCGGGAAAGGTAAGACCAAGCTCGTTTCTCCCTACTTTCCACGAATTCCGAGTGACAATGAGAAAGCAAAAGAATGAGAACAAGAGGAAAAAAAAAATGGAATAGAAGAAAGAAAGGAATCAAAGGGAAAAGAAATAGAATCATATTACAATATCACAATGAACGAATTATACGTATAATATCCTGCCATTCGATATTATCCCATTCATCGCGATCATTATTATTTATTATTTGCCAATCGACAATGATATAGAAATAATTGACTGAATATTATCGAAAGTTCGAAGAATGCTATGCCACTAATATGCCCGACCGATCATTTGGTATAAGGATGAGGAAAAAATGAGATTAGGAAAAGGAATATATGTGGTAAGGGAGAAAAATAAAATAGAAATGTAGTTTTGGGCCTGTGTTGTTAAGGAAGATGAGAGGAAAGAACGAACGTAGGCGTTGCTCTCAAGACGATTTGCATGGAAATCTTTTAGCGTTACGGCCAAAAGCAATATCTGGCAGATGCATCCAAACGTCTTTCGTCCTTGATGATAATACTTAGCTATATATATATATAGATGTGTGTGTGTGTGTGTGTGTGTGTGTGTGTATAGAAATGGTTAGGTAATGCTGGAACGTGTGTCGCTAATAGGTTTAGTCGATTATATTCCTCTGAGGCGAGACTATACCCGTTTTACTCTCGCGTTGAGCGTTGAGAAGGAGCAAAGTGAGAAAGGGAGTCAGAGAAAGAGAGAGAGAGAGAGAGAGAGAGAGAGAGAGAGAGAAAATAAAAGAGAGGAAAAAAGTGGTGGCGTAGCAACTGAACCCACCCTTATTCTGTTCCTGGTTGCATGGTGGAAAAAGAAATTATGATAACGTATATACTACTTCAACGCTACATTATATATTAATTTTCCATTCCTTCCTTCCTATTTCACCCTCTCACCCTCTTATTTTCTCATTCTCGACCTCTCTCTCTCTCTCTCTCCCTCTCTCTCCCTCTCTCTCTCTCTCTCTCTCTCTCGCTTTCTCTTTCTCTCTTACCTTTCCTTTTACTTGCTTTCTTTTCTCACTCTCTCTCCCTCTCTCTCTCGCTCACTCACTATTCTTTTGTAATATTAAAGCGGTTTTCTACACGGCATAAACTATTCACGGAGACTAGCGCGTTATTCGTCGCCGTTTGCTTGCACGAGGGTCGTTCAAAAAGTCACGTTCACGTAGCGTTCCTTATCGGCTAATCTCTCTCTCTCTCTCTCTCTCTCTCTCTCTCTCTCTCTTTCTCTCTCTCCCTCTCTCTTTCTCTGTTTCTTTCTATGCTTCGGAGGCACGCACCTGAGTCGTTCGAATTAAACGAACATTCTTTTTCCGTCATTCTGTGTTATCCTTTGAGCAAATGCAAGTCGGGTTAAGAAGGAAAATGAGACTATTGCATTTGAAAGGAAAAGAATTGAAATATTCATCAAGAGGTACGCAGAGACGAATTATTCCCTTTTAACTTTAATATACATTTACTTTTGTAGAAATAAAGAATAATGAAAGTTATACGATGATTTGGTGTGTAAGAAAACGCCATAGAGAGGAAGAAGACGCCAAGGAAAGGAGGAGAGAACGAATAAGGAAGAAAACAAATTAAAGATGAATACAACGAAGGAGTTAAAAACAAATAGGAGAAAGAAACCGAAGAAGAAGAAGAAGATGGAAAGAAAATAAAACATACACTTACCTTATCGAAGATTACAACGAATCCAAGATTTTTAACGGAAGAAAAAGAAAGAAAAAAAAAAAAAGAAAGAGAGAAACAAAAAAATCACTTACAACCCTTTCTGCATTGAGTATCAATATCATGTTTATTCGTTTTATGTCCGATCTATACATTCCTTTCTGCCGTTTTTTTCCTTTTTCTCTTCTTTTTTTTTTACTTTTTTTTCCCCTTTTTTTCTTTTTTGTTCGTTTATTTCCCCGTAACATATTTATTGGTAACTACAAAGTACGACGTGCGTTCGAGGCCGTATAGACGGGAGAAGTATAATCTAAGTATATTGCAGATACATAATTATGGCGCCGCGCGTCTCGTCGTGAAACATGTATTATGTATGTATAACGAGTGTACATGGTCGTCAACTTGTCATAATTTTTTTTTTGTTTTTTTTTCTTTTTTTTTTACTGCATTTTTCCATTTTTTTTTTTTTCAAGAATATTCGATAAACACTTTGACGCCTTTCTTCCTACTGTATTCTCTCTCCCTCTTTCTCTCTCTTTTATGTTCTTTTTATTCTTAGCAATTTTATCGGATAGGAGGGGCGTTTAATCGATAGGCTACACGCAATACCTTGTAACTCGTTACTACGAGATCTCGGCCGAAATTCTAACGATTAGGTACAGAAAAAAATGAACGAATGATATACATTATAACATTCTCGTAGTTCGAATGCTCGTACGTACTCTCTCTCTCTCTCTCTCTCTCTCTCTCTCGTTCTCTTTATTTCTCTCTTTCTCTCTCTCTCTCTCTCTCTCTCTCTCTTGCTCTCATTCTCTTTCAAACACGTACACATTATACATACACAAACGTACACACGAATACACGTACGTAACACTTATACTGTTCGAACTCGTAGAACGTCGTACTACATGCGACAAATCGCGAAAATGAATCTGAATATCGTCCTCGAAACATAAATCAATCGGCAACACACGCTTATTATTATTTACAATTATTCATTTCTGACCCTATTAATATATCCAACATACGTACTTATTAAACTTTAATTTTACGAATATGCGTACTCGGTAACGTTCGCATTCTCTTTATACATGTATAAAGTATAATAATCTTTATAACGAACCGATCTATATGTATAATATAGTATACTATTTCTCTCTCTCTCTCTCTCTCTCTCTCTCTTTCTCCCTCTCTCCGTCTCTCTCTCGATCGATCGATCGTCCACGTTCAAGATGATCTAACGACGTTTAAGATGATCGTTTTTATTCTCGGAATATTTCGCATAAATCATTGCGGTTTCATTGTGAACATTTGATTCCTTGAATACGAAATAATTCGTTCTCGTAGAAATTATGATGAGTTTGCGGGTAAATGGGTGGACAGGAAGTTATAATATATCGCTTTACTCGGGCGGATTGTCATGTGCACATCCAGACGTAATCGTATCGGGTTCATTTGAAGGTAATTCATTTTGTGAACGGAATATATGCTCATCGAATCGTCGTTATGCTGGATCAAAGAAAGCTCTTTTTATTTAACAAAATTATTATTTCTAATTGTGTAATTTTAAGCGATAAGAAATGGGATCGTATAAAAGTCTTCTTCTCATATTATTATTATTATTATTATTATTATTATTATTATTATTATTATTATTTTTATTATTATTATTATTATTATTATTATTATTATTATTTTTTGCAACAGCAGCAGTTTGTGCAAAAAATAAAGATCTTTAAAAATAATAAATTTCTCTAATGATCATTATCAACGAAAATAAGATTCCTTTGACAATTGTTCCCTTCGGGAAGAACTTTATTGGTTACTCGTCAAAGTCGATCTTATCGAAATTAACTAGTTCGCAACTGTTTCTGACATTGGTACGGATAAAACCGGCTTTCTAATTCTAATCCCTTTGATGTCGAGCGGAGATCACCGTACGATTTAAAATCAGCTCGCCGTAAGCAAGCAGTCGATTTCGCGCGCGCATTACGTTCAGTGTCGCGGACAAATACGAAAGGGTGGCCACCCCTTCTTATTCTTTATTCACGTCAAACCACGCGTCTCTTAAATTCTCTGTCTCTAACTGAATGCGAGTAGCTTATTTTGAAAGTGCAATGAACGTTAATGGAAAATTCAAAGTAAGCTCTTCATTTAACGGACGTTAAGTAAAAAAAGTACGTATTGTTTGTGACAATATCATGAAAATGAAAATATCGTTCGAATGATAATAACGACGATTTCTGTTTTAGTATAAATTTGTTATCAAAAAGAGAAAAAAGAAAATTAATTCGAATAGATAGGACGTGATTCATCTAGAACCGCCATATTGGAATCGAGTCCCGAGCTGGAAGAAAATTGAGCGGAGAGAACGATAATAATTCATTTACCGTTTAGCTTTCAAAATAACACCTCTCCTTCTTGATTCTTATTAATAGCCTAGTTAGCTTGTGTTATTCTCGAAGAAAGGAAATTGGCGGTCGAAATATATCCTCGACTACTGCAAGTATGACCAAACAGTGGTCCTCTCTTGTTCAGGTCACTCGGAATAACTGGTCTTATCACTGGCATCGTCCGGTGATGTTTCTCGATAGGCATCACCGGTCCCATTGGCGTGTAGACTTTGATTCGGTGGTTTTATCACTGTTGGAAGGTAACCAGTACCGGCGTAGGGTGCTGCGAGAAATCTATGTCTCGTTGATGGGATCGGTGTGGTACAGTAAGCACTCCGTGTCGTATAGCCTGCCGAAACTGATGCCGAAGCAGCTGCAGCTGAAGCCAAAGCACCCGCCAATGGTGAGAACGCTGACTTTGGTTGAAGATTATCCTCACAGACTAAGACTTCCATCGCTGATACCACATCACCTAGTGGTATACAATTTTATTTCATAGGTTTCTTTTCCTTTTGTTTTTTATTTTTTTTTTTTCTTTTTTCTTAATTTTTTTTTCGTCTTAAACGTTAAAAAGTTTTTCCATTAGGGTCTGCATTTGATCGCTTTGACGGAAGCTCTCCAAGTGTATATTAATTTTGTAGAATCGATTGGATGAACAATTTTACACGATCGATTCAAGAGATATATTATTTACATTTATCGATTTAATAATTGCATACCTAATAGCATAAGCCTTTGTACTTTATTCTGAAAGTAAAGAGTAAGACGACAAAGAAACGAAAGTTGTGTGAACATTTTAGAACTTACCTTTATATCGATGCAACAGGGCTTCTACATCGGCACGACGTCGTCCAGGAAATACGCGTAGAAGAACGTCGACAGGCGATCTTTGTTGTTGTTGTTGTTGCTGTTGTTGTTGTTGTTGTTGTTGTTGTTGTTGTTGCTGTTGTTGTTGCTGCTGGACTTGTATGCCACAAGGTTGTTGAATATTTTGCATTTGCATTTGCATTTGAATTTCTCGTGGTTCGTGTACGTTTGGATGATGTTGATGTTGATAAATCGTGGGAGAACAGTACAAAGAACTGACCGCTGGTCCATAAAGTGGTGCATAAGTAGGAAAATGGACCGACGTCGCAGCGGCCTGAAACATAGAATACGGATTTTCCTAAAAAAATTTATTGAAAATACTTCAGAAGAATTAATGAATAACAAAGCAAGGTGTTATTTCAATTGATTTCATTTACTTAACCAGACGTCGTTTTCATTTTATTAAAATATAGAGAAGCAAGAAAAAAGTATTTATGATCTGTAATTATAAATATCTTTCTTCAAAATAGATATCACTCTATACTTCGTCGATAATATTGCTTACAAACGTTATCTATAAGAAACCTTTTAAAAAAAACCCTCGTATCACGCAATAATTTACACAAAAGTGATTTTTGTTTTATTGAAGGATCTGTTTATTTCCTAGGATGGTTACACGAATTATTTACCGATAGATGACATTTACAGGTAACATTATCGAATAAAAATGGAATGTCTACATCCAGGAACAACTTATAATTACAAAAAGATCAATAAATAAACATAATAAATTAATATTCGTTCAAAATGTAAGTAATATTAAAAAGTAAGTAAAATAAATAAATAAATATATATATATATATATACATACATAAACGAATCGATAATATCAATGTGAATAATCCTCATTAGTTTTGACATAATCAAATCTGAGAAATATATTGAACTCACTGCGAGTGAGGCTAACGGCGGACTTGGTCTGGGTTGCACAAGATCGACCGCCTGTGGAGTTTGCTGTGTCTGTGGCGGACTTCCGCTTTTACGCAAGCTGAGGTTTTCCGGAGCTGGTGTACTTTCTCTTTGTGGTGTTAGTGCAGGCGTTAGGGGTGGTGTATGCGTGGGACTCGAAGAACCTGGCTCTGGACTTCCTTCCTCAGAATCGTTCAGACTATTCGTACGCATTCTTGCTATTTCGGCGTCTTGACTGTCGACAGGGCTAGAAACAACTTTAAACACAGAACACAAGTGAGTTTGATTATTAACAACACTGAATGATAT
>OU426853.1:8325160-8387660 GCA_911387685.1 Dolichovespula media
TCCGTCCATTCTGTGCTCGCGTACGCGTGAAATTTCAACGCGAACGAATGCATAGCCCGTCGTGCCTGCGGAATTATATGCATTACGAAGCTTTTATTAAAATGTCGTCCTCGTAGCCGACACTGCCGTACTCCGAGGGTAACATAGAAGAATCAACCCCCTTTCCTGTCTCACTCATTTATATACAGTACTTACGTAGGTATATATATATATATATATATATATATATATATATATATATATATATATGATGTGCTGGTGGATAGGGTCTCGAACCCTATTCACACAGGAATTACGATACGTTTGCTTCCAAGTATGCTGTACGCACATAATGCAGAGATAATGAGGTATACTAATCAATTAATCGGAGGATAAATTAGTGACCAATATTTTGGTAAAATTCTAAAGATGAATTGTTTTACATATTTTATTCGAACTTTGCGGTAATATAATACTATCAACATTTCTGGTTACGTTATTAAGTATAGATACTTATATATAAATATATATATATATATATATATACATATATATATATATATATATATATATATGTATATATATATATATATGCATATATATATATATATATATATATATGCAGGGTACGTAGTTTAGTTTGGATACTTTAATCTTCCTTTTTGATATTACGAAAAAATATGAGAGGGAAACGACTTTTTTTTGTTATTATCTTCTTTCAGAACAAACTCTCTTTGCGTGTAATCATATGTACTCTTTTAAAACGAAGATATTTATTCTTTTGATATTTGTTGTGTATATATATATATATATATATATATATATATATATATATATATATATATATATACCTACGAAAGAACGAAGAATGAATGACTCGTCCTTTCGAATTTCGGTCTCTTGAGAATTTTCGAAAGAGAAAAGATCATCGGTAGGAGGTAGCAAAGCTTTCTTCTCACGCGAAAAGGTTAAATGCTTGGGTATTAGGAAATCGAAGCGACTGATATGCCTGCCGTACGCTTTTTTTTTTTTTTAATTCTTTTCGAATCTTTTCCTCTCGTTTTTTTTTTTTTTTTTTTTTATACGAATGTATACGTGTATACGTGTGTATAGAGTATGTATATATAAAAGGATCATCCTCCTCATCGCCCTCTCAAACGTCTAGCCGTACCTGAAGAAAAAGCGAGCCATTATACATTGGGGCTTGCCCTTCGGTGAGGGCCAACGCAACGTATCATAAAAGGGAGCACATTATAGTAGTGAACACGAGTGTTTTTCGTCTTTCACTTCAGAAACGGTATTCCTCTTGTATTTCGAGAAGGGTTCGTGCAATTTTACTCTGATCTGATTCCCTCGGGCATATGCGAAAGAAAGAAATTTAACTTTTATCGGTCTTCTTTCTTTAAATTTCTTTCTTTCTTTCTTTCTTTCTTTCTTTCTTTCTTTCTTTCTTTCTTTCTTCCTTTCTTTCTCTCTCTCTCTCTCTCTCCCTCCCTCTTTCTTTCTTTATTTTTCCTGTCAAACAAACAAAGATAACATTTTTTTAAGAGACTAAAGAGAGTATAAAAATGATGATCAAATTTTCAAATTTATTCCTATTATTTTATTTAAATTATTCGGTATATATTAACGAATATTATTGATTACGCTTGGAAAATGAGTGAAACTTGATGGGAAAACGAATTTACTTTCCGATCGGGTGGATAAGCCGAAGCGTGGACGTATAATAAAGGCACTTCTAAACTCCGAATTTCGTTTGTATAAGAGGGAGAAACAGAGAGGAAGAGAGAGAGAGAGAGAGAGTGAGGGGTAGGAAGGGAGGAAGAGAGGGAGATAGATAGGTATAGTAGATAGAGCGACAGAGAAATAAACGAAAGGCACGAAAGCGAAGCAATTGACACGAGCGACGAATGAAAATGCGTGCGAATGACGACATCGGCGTGGGGTGGATGACAAGTGTCAACGAAGAAGAGTATAAGGTACGCTCGTGTTCTGCGATAAAAGAGAGACAGAGACAGAGACAGAGACAGAGACAGAGAGAGAGAGAGAGAGAGAGAGAGAGAGAAGAGGGGAGGAGGGATTGAAAGGGAGGATGGTTGAAAGATCAGGTGATCGTGAGAGATACGAAGAGTAGCTAGATGGAGAATTATAAATCGATCTCGCCATTTTATGCTTTTTTTCACATTCTTATTTTTCCTTTCTCTTTTTTCTTTTATTCATATATAGAAAAAAGAAGTATGTATAAAAGAAATATATATATATATATATATATATATATATATATATATATATATATATATATATATACATATATATATACACTTCCTTCGTTCTTTTTTTCTTTGTCTGGCAACCAATTCGATTCGTTCCAACTTCGTTTACTCTCCTGTAATTTATTTCCAACGAAGAAAAGCAACGAAGGTATAGTAAGGGTAGGTGGCAATACAAGTGGAAGTGGTAGAATAGAAATAGAGGCAATAGAAAAGTGCCTTTGTTAGGATATCTTAATTCAATTGCGTCCTCGAACTACCATCTAGGCGTGTTCCTTTCCTTCGCATAATTTTCCCAAGAATTAGAATCCTCCAAGTATGTTTTTGTTTAACTATCAGGAAGAAGGAGAGAAATATTTTTTTTTCCTTTTTTTTTTTTTTTTGTTTTTACACGAAAATAAGAAACTTCAACGATTAATTTGAAGCTACTTTAGATTCGCTTCAGTTAGTTAATCCTTTATGGTTATTGAATTTGTTTTCTTTTTTTTTTTTCTTTTTTTCTTTTTATTTATTCGAACTCTCAACGACTTCAGTACGAATGATAAAGTATCTGCGATCTTATATCACGGAGTAAACGGGGAAAAAATTTGAAGTAAAGAGTTTTCCGTCGAAATTCTTTGACGTTTAATAGGACCTTTCGCAGGATCGTTCGTTGTATGGTAAAACGAATTAAACTATGTAAAACCTTCGCAAGGAACTTCAACTTGGAACTTTTCAATTAGCCTTTATATGGAAAATGAACGAGTAGGAAAAAAGAAACAGTGCATACAAGTTTCGAATTTCAACATTTATAAGTATATATTCCTTAAACTCTTAATTTCTCATTAATCGATATATCGAAGCCAAAGATAGCCCTACCCATTTGGGAAGACTATGAGTTAACTATTTGAGTAACAACGATTAAACTGATATTAAGAGAAGAGTGATCATAAAGCGCAAGACGAATGGAGATAGATGGATAGATAGATAGATAGATAGATAGATAGATAGATAGATAGATAGATAGATAGATAGATAGATAGATAGATAGATAGACAGAGAGAACGAGAGAGAGAGAGAGAGAAAGATCGTGTAGCTCATTCTCTCTCACTCTTGATCGATGACAGCGGTATACTCGAAACAGACATATAGGCAATAGAAGGAGGACGTAGAGATATAGTTAGGAAGGATGACGATCGACGCACTCAGGTGTGTTATACTATGGCTGTACGTAGAAACACGCGCGCGCGCGCACACACACACACACACACACACACACACAAACACACACATTGAAGTACTCGAGGTTCCGTCGGAGCTTGCGTGTCGTTGTGGGTCTACGCCCTAACTTGCGGCATTGCGCATCACCGTACGGTGGTGGAGACAGACGCGGACAATGGAATCATGCGAGTACAATGCCGAATAATTTAGAATGGCATATAGATATCGGGTGCTCTCCAGCCTACGATGGAACTGCATAATAGAGGATAGGAGTAATAGGACACAGCCTGCGGGGTAACTGTGGAGGACACGAAACATCTCTATAAATTAGCCTAAGCCAAGCTTACAATAAGACTAAGCAAGCACGCATAACCACACTCCACAACGATATTCGACTCTTTCTTTCTTTCCCTCTCTCTCTCTCTCTCTCTCTCTCTCTCTCTCTCAATCTTCTTTCTTCACGTATACTCTGTCTCTCTTTCTACTTTTCTCCCTCTCGTTTCTTTCTTCCTTCCATTCTTCTTTTTTTTTTTTTTTTACGCCTACCCCGACCCGTCGTTTCGACCCCCTTTCGCGAGGGAGTAATTTGAAATTAATATATACTCTTTCGCGAGCTGCCTTTCGCGGTTATTATATTCGCTTTGAGAGAACGACGGCGGTAAATTCAAATTTCGATTTAGGCATGTATAAATATTAACGAAATTTGACGTAAATTTTCGAACACGAAATTCGTCGAATCTATATTTCGAATGAGATGGAAAAACGATTTGGATTTTTACATCGAAAAAAATACAATAAGGATTTATACGTAAATCTCGCGTTCTCTTATATTCGAGAATCGACGGAGAGCGAACTAAACGGCGACAGCTGCAGAAAATCGTCGGCAATTTTTGTTCAACTCTCCGCCCGTCACCAACTCTAAGTCTCCACCCACTGACATAAAATTTTGCGGAAGGATTATCATAAGAAAGGGTCTCCGATCGATTCGGTTCGCGTTATCAATCTCTTTTCCCTTCTTCGTACCTTACTTACGAATCTCTTTGTGTCATATAGAAAGAATACGACATAGAAAACATAGAAGACTTTCGTCCATATCTATGTCTCATTCTTATTATTTTGGAATATCTCTACAATTTTGACGTTTACAAAAATTCAAACCTAATCAAAATCGTATTAGCCAAATAATTAACCTAATTTGATAAGATTAAATATATTGAAAATCGACCCTTCGGATTTAATAGGGACAATAGGTGACAGTAGCCGTGTCACTTCACAAGAATCATATGACTTCACGATCACACGGGCTTGACGTATGGATACAGAGGGCCAAGGGTTGCGTGCGCTTAAGGGCTATAGGAGACATGGGGATAGTGAATCATCTCGGATCTATTATCCGAAAGGGTCCTGAAGCATCACTGGTAGCGAAAAATCTTAACCGTCTAACCCTCGAATTTATCGACTTCCCATCGAAATCTTCATTCGATTATGTACTATATAATATAGAGAGAGAAACAATTTTTCATGCATTTTGTAAATACACTTGAAACGTCTTAAGTATCACATAAATAATTTAGCGTAGATCGAAATTTGGAATAATTGTGTTTTAATAAAAGAGCAAAAGACAAGGATGGATAACAAAAAAAGAAACGAGACTAAAGAACGAAGTTGCAGGTAATCCGATAATATTTTAGTAACTCGAAACGATCCCGGAAAAATAGGTTCTTCTTCGCACGAAACTAAATCGTCTGTCCAGGTACCTGCGTGTTTTTCAAAATCTCTTTCGTGGATACACGAAAAGTACACAAGGGTCTTTTTTTCGGATTAAACCGCGTGTAAAACCGTGATTCAAATCGGGGTTTTAATACTATTTCGATCAACACCTAGACTAAACTTCTCGTCAAACAATTTCATTTTGAAGATCCGTCGGAAGATTTCCGGTCGGCGATATCGAAATATCGTGCTGTGGAAGAAAAAAAGTAAGTATCTAAAATTTTCAAATCGTAATGTAGACTTTCGAATTTTCTAGTTAAAAAACAAAAAAAAAAAAAAAGAAGTTATTACAACATTGCAGAAGTTTGTGTAGTTATACGTTATCTAATATTTAACGATTTAATCGCATGCTTCAAAAGATGTCGTGAATATCTCGAAAAATAAAAAATAAAAAGTTCGAGCGATATTATCGTTAATATCGATGCATTCTCATAGTTCATATCGTAGAATCCTGATCGAGGTTCGCACATTTATACATACGTCATAGCAAATTGGATTGACAAAAGTGTATCACGTCTATTGTAAATGGTGTGTTCGATTGGCGAGGGAGCACCGAAAATGCTCTCGACGTAACCTGATCCGATAATATAAACGTCCAGAATATCTCGTGAACGAGAAGAATGATCGAGGTTGAAGTGTGGGCGTTACGAAAGCGATACCAGCCGAGAACCAGCCAAGTTTCCGCATCATTAGAGACAATATCTATATAATTCCAAGGTACTCGGAGGGATTTTGAGGTTACGAACCAAACCGGTAATTATTGGCAGCTGTGTCGAGGTACCGTAATTGGAGTAGGATTCAAAATCAAAGGAAGGAAACTTCTTCTTCTTTTTCTTCTTCTCCTCCTTCTTCTTCTTCTTCTTCGATAAAGGACATAGCGTTTAACCACCAACTAAAACGATGCTGAGAGAACGTTTTATCTTACCTCGTTTGTCCCACGTGTTTTTCTCGTTATACAAAACGTAACCCATTTGAACGATCATATCGACTAATGGATCATACCGACACCGCAATATCATTTGTAAGTACAAAACAAGAATTCGAATGTCTGAATCTTTTAAAAATAAAGATACAGACTAACTTCTACTCCAAGGAAATAATAATAGGATAATAAATAATAAATGGATAATCATTTTTGAAAATGTTAAACAAAACGAATGATCAGACCGATTTCCCATCTAGAGATATCACATTATGTCGTTATAATTAAATGGGATTACCGTGTGTATGTTAACTAAAAATCAATATGATTCGAGTGAAACTTCCCAAAACCCATAGATTTTTGTTAACTTTACTTTCGCGTCGATGTGTGTACGTCGACAACTCGCGTTCTCCATTTTCGTGAGCGGGCTACCTCGAGTACGTAAAAATTCGTGTAGCTTTAGAAACGAAACGACGACTCTCGAATCTCACGCGAATTACTAAACTCCGTTTCTCCGCGCATTAATTATACCTCGTTCGCGAAAAGTGTTCGTATCGAGCGTACATAACGATCGTTCTCTCTTTCTTTCCCTCCCACCCTACCTCACTCTCTCTCTCTCTCTCTCTCTCTCTCTCACTCCTCTCTCTCTCTTTTCCACTCTTTATGTATTTCTCTCATCGATTCGAGCTCGGCTACGACGTCGTTTCTACGGACAGTGCAACTCTACGTCTATGTCTGTATTTGCAAGCAACAGAGCGGAAATCGGCCGGGCGTTTCATTCAAAACGGAAGGCCGAAGCCTTAAGGCTACCCCGATGATGGTTGTGTTCGTGTTAGAACAACACAAAAGCCTCTCATTATCACGTATCGATAAGCCTGCAAAATAGCAGCTGGCCGATCTCTCCTTGTTGATGTCGGAAAAATCAAGGATTATATGCGAAAGAAGGAAAAAGAGAAAGAGAAATCAGAGGCGGAAAACGGAAATTCCGTATTCGCGAAGAAAGAACGAAAGGAAGAAAGAGAGAAAGAAAGAAAGAAAGAAAGAAGGAAAGCAAGATGAGAGAGAGAGAGAGAGAGAGAGAGAGGGGAGGAAAGAGAGAGAGAGAGAGAGGGGAGGAAAGAGAGAGAGAGAGAGAGAGAGAGAGAGAGAGAAAGAGTGCATGAGTGAGAGAAAAAAACGTTGAGATCCTTGAAGCCAGCAACGACAGCAACAGCGAGCAACAGCCCGATCAGTCATTAAATCGACGCGATTCCCTTTTGTTTGTTGTGCGACAGTGCGCGCGGATCGGCCGTAGTGGGAGTTTACGACTCGGAGTAGGGGTTAGCGGATCTGGTTGAGGAGTGGGGAGAGTATAAAAGAGAGAGAGAGAGAGAGAGAGAGAGAGAGAGAGCGCGAGAGAACGAGAGAGAGAGAGAGAGAGAGAGAGAGAGTGAGGGGTGGAATGGTGAGGAGAGGGGAGGAAAGTGCAGACATTGCTGTGTTTTCGTTATTGTGCGGCCAAAAAGGGTGAAAACGAGTGGGGGGTGGTCCACGAGCTGGCTAGGGTAGCTTCAAGGGGGTGGGAGTGAGACACGGAGAACCGCAGAGAGTAAAAGAGAGTGAGAGAGAGAGAGAGAGAGAGAGAGAGAGAGAGAGAGTGAGTGAGTGAGAGATGAGGAAAAAGAAGAGAGAGAAGCGCGCGGGGAGGGAAGAGAGCGATCGGGCGTAACGTTTTTAATTGTTTCGCACCCAGCCGTCTTTTGTTTCGGCGTTTATGCCTCGTAAACGTTTGCCGAGAGCACCAGGAGGGATCGCGGGACAGCAGAAGGGCAGAAGTCGCCCTTCCGCCTTTTCCTTCTATTTTTCGATTTATGTATATATGTATATATGTATTTATGTATGTTCGAGAAAAAGAGAGGCGAACATGTACCTATGCATTCGCGCGTTTTCGCTTCCCAAGCTTGAGTGAATTCGTCGTGAATTTTTACGAAACTTCAAACTCGATGAGAGTCGCGATACGTAGTGAATATATATATATATATATATATATGTGTGTGTGTGTGTGTATACGCGTATTGGTTTGTCTCGAAAGTAATGAGAACGACGTTGCGAACGATTTTTATGTTTTTTCTTCTTTTTTCTTTCTTTCTTTTTTTTTTCTTTTTTTTTATTACAGTTCTATTCCTCGAAATAATGTTAGTAATATAGTTGATCAGTTTTGGAATTATTTAGAATCTTTTAATGCGTCGTTATCGTAGAATTTTGATAGTACAATTTGTTTTTTACCGTTGCAAATGATATCTTGCAAATGTTATGATTTCTTCAAAGTAATTTCAAAGAAGTTCGGAATATGAAATTTTTTATTTCAATGATACCGTAGATACATTATATTTAATCTCTTTCGATTACTTCTCGTTATACGATACGTATCAAGTGAAACAGTCACTTTTAACGGGAAGAAAAATGCGAGGATGAGAAGCCCGTGGTAAACGGAGCATCCTTATTTCGATAGCTCATCTTTTTTCTTCTCCATAGATTTCATATGGCTTTCTTGGAGTTAGATGTATATAATATACCTATGTACATGTTCATTTTTCGATTATTTAAAACTCTAAAAGTCAACGAAGTTTCCACAATTCACTTAACATCTTTACGAAATGTAAAACTATCAAGAAAAGAAGCCTAATAAGTTAAAATCGCCTAAAATGTATAGAGAGCAAGAGAGAGAGAGAGAGGGGGGGGGGCGGAGGGGAAATGAGAGAAAGCAAGAAAGAGAGACAAAGAGAGGGGAAAGAAGAATGAAAAAGTCTGATACTTTTCTTCAACACTTGAGACGATATTTGAGCGTTGACTTTGAATTTATAAAAAAAAAAAAGAGAGAGAAAAAAAAAGGGATCAGAGACTGGTAAGAACATAGCCAGACCTTGCTCTTCAAGTTACGCGGGGCTCGATGCGCGTGATATACTGGTAGAAAACGGTACTTCTGGTCCATCAATTTATAGTACTCGAGCGTGCATTGGCTCATCATCCTGGACTGCCTTCACATAGAAAAGGAGTGTTCCAGATATAGAAAGACTTGAATAGACGTGCTACCCCCTATGCATACTTCGATCGCAGCCACCAACTCCCACCCCCTTGCGACCTATTATGCTTTCGAGATCTGACAATCACAGAATTCCGTATCGAGTGCTGTTTTCTCTCCTATCACATTGACACAGGCGCGCGCGACTAGCACCCAGTACTCAGTCGATAATAATGTGAACGATCGCCGAAGCATGGACGTCGATCGCCACCTACGTCTCCGCGTTAACGCGTTAACTACGTATAGAGAAGCGCATATATGCGTATATGTGTGTATGTATCTGTCTCTCCCTCTCTCTCTCTCTCTCTCTCTCTCTCTCTCTCTCTGTGTGTATGTATCGGGGACCAACATTTCGATGATAATAACACCGCACTCGAATATCACCGGAGTAATATCCGATATTCGAATAGAATAATAATTTATTATAGGAGCGCGTGCGCACGCTTCAAACATCCCTTCTACCATTAACCCCTCTCTAACCCTTGTTTTCAGCCGTCACTATTGTTTGAATAAATCGCATGAATTCGTTGAGCTATGTATTCATTTTCGTACAAGCGAAATACGTAAGTATGTAAGTACATGCGTATAATGGGAAAGATCAGGGTTTCATGTCTAACTCGTTAATATCTCACGATGGTTTGATAATTGAGAACATTTTTTTCTTTTTCTTTTTTTTTTTTTTTTATCTAAATGTCATCGAAATTAATTTTCGCGTTATTACCGAATTGTAGACAATCTTGAGTTATCAAACTTGGAAATAGAACATTTATATATCTTATTGAATTGTTTCGTAAGAAAATTAATCAATCGATGAAATAATTCATACTCAAACATTAATGTTCGCTAAATTTAAATGATGTTTACGATTAGTATAATACAGTTTGTTGTAAGTTTTATATTATGTCATTAATACAATATTATATCTTTTTTTTTTGCACAAAAAGTTGAATCGTTCTTATTTTATTTCACAATCGTCGTTTTAAATTTTTTTAACGATGAAAAAGAAAGAAAATAGAGAGAGAGAGAGAGAGAGAGAGAGAGAGAGAGAGAGAGAGAGAGAGAGTAAAAACTTCAAAGAGAATTTCTATTCGATTATTCAAGAAGAAGTGTATCTTCGTTTCTTTCTTTAGGGAAGAGACGATCTTACCGTGCGCGAGCGCGCACCTACTCGCGCTTTCGCATTCAAAGACGAAACAAAGAACCAGAGTGCGCTCTGGTTTCGTTAAAAATACACCCTGAATAAGAACCAAAGCGTAGGACTATAAAAATATGTTCGTAGCTCTCGAGGCTTTTTCAAAAGAGAAGCCACGCGTCTGAGAGTACGTTCGAAAGCGTGCAAAGGGCAAAGAAAGATTTTATTATGTGATCCGCCATTGAATAGAAACGATCAGTTTCATGAATCGTACCTTACGATTATATCGGTATATACGTGTGTCTATATTCTCTTAATATATATTTATATAATATATATATATATATATATATATATATATATATATATATATATATATATATATCATACGTACACACGTTTCGTACGTTTAAAACGTAATTGCCAATGGCAACAAAAATATAAGAATGAACATGAAGTTTCTGTTCGAGATATATTTCAATTGCTATCTTTATCTCTTATCTTTTTTTGTTATAAGTGGAATTAAAAAAAAAAAAAAAATTTTGTAGAAAAATCTATTCCTCTTCAAATTGAATCGATTAGAATCGAAAAGATGCAATTCGTTCTCGTTCATACCTCGACATTCGAAATCTAACGCTAGATCTAAGAGATCTATAAATCTGACTGCTTTCAAATTGCATCTGCTTGTAGTTGAACAAATTTTCAATATTATTGTTTAACGATTTATATGTTGACTTTGATCGATTTAACCGATCAAAAAAAAAGTGCATTTCAATGTACTCGTCGATATGACGAGTACGATCAATGTCCGTAAATCCGACGTAAAGAGGATACCTCTACATGTTAAATAATTACTCGTCATATGATTTTCTTTCAAAATTGAAAAATTTGTCGTAAATTGTAAAAAGAAAAAAAAAAAACAAAAAAACAAAAAAAAAGAAAAGAAAACTCGTTTCGATTTTAAAGAAGGTAGACACGATTGGTAATATTGTATTACTTTTACGCGCTTGCGGAGCGTGTGTACACAAAAGTCAAAGTACGAAGTCATCGAAGAGGCTCGCCGAAAGAAAGAAAGGAGACGTTAACAGAAGTTTTGTTCAAACACACACGGAAACGTGCTCTTCCCGTGGCGGTGCACGTGTAAACGTCCGTACGAGCAGGTACACCTATGCAAACAGGTAAGATTCTAACTCAATCGTTCATCTCCTTCTATTTTCTTCGGCTACAACTACGACGAGAACATCGATGATCCTGAATCTTTGCAAATAACGCCGTCGGCGAGCCTCGTTAAAATATAAATATCTATATTCGTGCGCGCAAGGTGCACGTGTTTATCTATCATCTAGCAGTCAAGTAGCAATCGTATTTGCTTCATTAAACTATAGGACATTAGAAATAACCGAAGAGATAATAGTTATTTAACCAACGATGCAATACCACATTTCTTGGATTCATCGAGAACGATGATCTTTCAAAATATTCGCTAAGAATGTTTCCCTTATCGACAAATATAAGAATATAATTATTAGACAACACACAAACTATATTATTCAAATTTGCATAATACCTTTTTTTGCAATGCTATTTACTTGAACATTCTTTGCGAATATACGAACGTATGGATTACAATCACGATATCGAGAAAGATATTTTTAACGATTCAATTAATATCTTAATATTTAAGTACTGGACAAAGTATACGTCTAATTTTCATCGGACTTTTATTCAACGATATCAAAAACACGGAAATTTCAAAGAGATGAGGATCAAAGTAACCAGATAAATAAGATCACGATCGATAAAAAATAAGTCTAACGTCCAAAGGCATCCTTTTGCTACCAGCATAGTTGAGAAGAGAGAGAGAGAGAGAGAGAGAGAGAGAGAGAGAGAGAGAGAGAAAGAGAAAACGAGGACCAGCGAAGTATCGGTAGAGTGGAGTTTCTTGGACACTGGAAGGAGCATCTCCACCCCCTTATGCTGTCCCCACTCAACCATACGAGATAATGGTCTACGAAAATGGAGAAGGAGAGATCCTTCGGAATAAACAGCGTACCGCACGTGTACACTCGAAGGTAACCCTCTGCGTGTGCGCGTACCGTGCAAAAGAGAACAACTAAAGAGTGAGTGAGTGAATGAGAGAATGAGAGAAAGAGAGAGAGAGAGAGAGAGAGAGAGAGAGAGAGAGAATACACATTCACGACATATCTTCTCTCCCTACTTCGAAGAACTCACTTGGAAATCCAAGTCTCAGAGTTCTCTTTTTCGACGTAACGATTGCGCCGCTCGTTTCTCTCTCTCGTTGTGCTTTCCATGCGTGAAAATCGATGGACCTACTGGTTCAGGCATCCAAGGAACGTGGAAAAAAAAGTCGATATGTTTATATTGCTGAATGTGAACACTATAAGTGAATGAATCGAAAAAAATAAACGTAAGTAAGGCATAATTGTTACCTCTTCGGAATTTGAATTATCATTTAATATTGGATTGTATATATATATATATATATATATATATATATATATATATATATTTAGATTTATGGATCGTACCAATAAATAGATAACGTAATATTCTGAATTTGTTTTCGTATGCTCCTCGATTCTTTATCTTTTTTTTTTTTTTTTTTTTTCATATAAACGAATAGAACGAAACTTGGAGAGATCGTCATTAATTTTGATCAATTATACTCATAAATACTAGTCGACAAGACACAAAATTGTTGAGTATCATACTCATCGTTGAGAAAAATATTACATTGATCGTTTCAGGTGGAAAGTAGGATTACAAAGAAAAGGAATTAGAGAATGAGAGACCGAATACGATCGCGGAAGATTAAAGATATATACGAATTAACCAGTTTAAACATACGTTTTTACCTACTTACTTTGTGCGTTCGATACCGAATGGTGGCACGCTAGTCACTGTCCTCTTCCACCGTCTCAAATATTTACTTTCACTTAACGGCGAATGTTAAAAGAATGCTTCAAATGTAACCAGACACTCTTACGTTGGCTCTCTCAAAATATTACTTCTCCACGTTTTTTCCTCCTCTCTCTCTCTCTCTCTCTCTCTCTCACTATCTATCTATCTTTCGAATCGTCGATTCTTTTTGACGTATTCGAGTATCCCCTTTGAACGTGCATACCATATTGACGAAACCGCATATATCTATTGGAAACTGTAATTGGATCGAATATGAAAGGTAAGAATAGAAAGGTAGAGGAAGATCGAAAAGGAAATGATCGGCTTGCGAAAAGTTAAGAACCCAGAGTCCTATAAGGCAGGTACCAAAAACTGGATATTACATACATACGTTCATGTGTTCCCCAGATAAACGTATTATGGACATCTAGAAGCGTCTCCAGAAACGGCAGCACCCCCTTGTACTGAGCGTAAGAGCTCGATTTCCGTGGCGGTCCTAGTAGAATGGAGAATCACCGGAGTTTCTCTCCTATAGATACCTACAGGAGAGTACAATACAAGTACTTCGACGCGGAAAAGCTCGTCTCTCTCTCTCTCTCTCTCTCTCTCTCTCATGATTTCTCTTCTTCGTAGGTCAGAGATCAAGAGAGAGAGAGAGAGAGAGAGAGAGAGAGAGAGAGAAGTAAGCAGCCAACCAGCTAACCAGCCAGCCAAGCAACGAATCAACCAAGCTCCGGCATCCCCCGCGGTCGAAGGCACTGGCCCGAGAAATTCAATTACTGCTGAACTTCTCGACTGAAGTCTTGGCTCGGCTCGTACTTTACTGTAAGCATTCTGTTTCGGAGATCGAGTGAAAGACATCTTACGCGCCGTCTCGTTCTAGTGTAGAAACGTGTATACGTTTCTATAAGTAATATATATATATATATATATATATATATATATATATATATATATATTTATATATGTGTGTGTGTGTGTGTATAGACGTATATATGTGTACCTTCGTCGCGAGCTTTAAGCGTTTGCGTGCCCTTATATAAATTGAAATGCGATATATATCGCGCGTAGTCTACTCTTCCTTTCCTCTACCTACCCCATCATCCACCTCACCACCACCACCACCACCACCACCACCATCAACAGTCGGAGAATACGAAAAGGGAAAAGAAAGGAGATACGAGGAGGAAGAAGAAGAAGAAGCAGAAGAGGAGGTGGAGGAGGTGGAGGAGGAGGAGGAGGAGGAGGAGGAGTAAGAGTAGGAGGGGAGGAAGAGAAGAAGTACCACGCGATCTCCTCCTACGCTCTTGAGAAGAGCTCTGAGAAAGTGTTCGTACCTTTTAAAACGCGATATTGCGAAGGCAAGGCTAACGGAAACCACCGAGGGCCGCGAAAGAATCTGCCGTTGTCAGAGTCCTTTCTCTTCACCTTCACCTCCTCCTCCTCCTCCTCCTCCTCCTCCTCCTTTTCTTTCTCCTCTTTTCCCTACTCCTTCTAGGTACTTCTCCTTCTTTCGATGAATTCTTCCTTCTTTTCTTCGTTAAAACGTGCCGTGAGATAAAGTTTCAAAGCCCGATGGAGATATTCGTGTTAGTTCTTTTCATTGGAATCCTCGATCAAGTGATCGTGAGAATCACGGATTGGTTAAACGAATTTCGTCAATACCGATGTATCATTACTTACTCTTTTTCTATGACGTTAATTATGTCAAAAGGAAAGCAATTTTCATTATCATTCGTTTTGTTTTTTTTTTTTTTTTTTTTTTTTTTTTTTTTTTTTGGTAAAATGAATAAATCGTTAGTCTCTTTATAAACGTTAAACGACGTCCTTAGCGTACTTATGTATCTTGTAGCGTTTCCTGTTGTCAAAGTCTACAATGACGTGCCAAAGACGTTATTTGATATTAACTTAATAACTCGTCGGTTTTGTTTACGATGAGATACACTATATTTAATAGTTCGATCATCGTTTTGTTTTAAGAAACTCTTGTCTTTTATCTGGTTGGAAATGGTAAAGTTAGATGAAACCTGTTCAATTTCTCTTTAGAAAATTTGTTTTCTTTTTCAAGAACCAATAAACTAGTCAATTGATTTTAAATTCGATTTAATTTTTAGGGTTTAAATTCAGTCAAATGTCGTACTGAACGCAGAAAATGAATTACTTCAAAATAACACCGTTCTATCAGATTCAATATGTAGAAATTTGCATATTATATATTATATTCCTTCTCATTGTTATCCTCTTCTTATTCCTAGCGGTACACGTCGCACAATGCCAAAATGAGAATGGAACGGAGAACGAATGGTGGAAGAAGGAAGAAAAAAAAGAGATTCGATGGTAATCGCACTCCGAACGATTGTGGAGTGTACAAGAAAGAGGTCCACAGTGACAAAGAAAATTATGACCGAACGTTTTCTTTCTGAGGACTCATTCTCTCTTTTTCTTTCTTTTTCTTGTTCTTATGGAATACGATTTTCTTACAAAGATATTCTTCCTAATTAAATGCATTTATTCCTTGTTATAACACAATACTACACGTTCTGATTAAATTAAAAAAAAAAAAAAGAAGGAAAAAAAAAAGAAAAAAATATTTTCCTTATTAGACATTTTCATATCGTTCATTTTTATTCTTTATTAACTATCATTACCTCAACAAAAAATAAATGTAGCTTGAAGAAAAGAAGCTCCATAATTTTTATAAGATGGTTGTTCATTAGTAAAAAATTTTTTTTATAAATGTTGTGCGAGCAAAATTATCGAAAAAAAAAAAAACAACGAAATATTTGATTGGCATCATAATTGGAGTGACAAGGATTTAAATACGTGTCATATCAAAATGAAATTAAACATATTCACTAGTGATTCGATGGTTGTTCAACGAATTAAATTCGTGAAATGATTTCAATAAATATCAAACATTTATCATTAATTTTGCGATCAATTTCATGTACCCGTTTTCCTTAACTTCCCCGACCAGCCCCCCTAGAACACGAAACGCACAAAAAAGTCGTATTAACTAACCGAATCAAATAAACCGGCGTTTAATTCGAATCAAATGTACACCCTGAGAAAGTAATTGAAGCGCGTTGCCCACGAGGGGTGGCGGATATAGACGGCACGCGTCCTGCCATCTTCGCGGGGGCCAATCGCACAGCTTCGTGGCTCACAGGAAATATAGAAACTGGACGGTGAATGTGTATAGATTGGTTTCCCCTCATCAATGAAAACACCGTTGTGATTCAATGGCAAA
This sequence comes from Dolichovespula media, assembly GCA_911387685.1. Taxonomy (NCBI): domain Eukaryota; kingdom Metazoa; phylum Arthropoda; class Insecta; order Hymenoptera; family Vespidae; genus Dolichovespula; species Dolichovespula media. The sequence goes on from OU426853.1 coordinate 8,341,667, forward strand.
CCTCCAATTAAAGGGACCATCTCTCGATCATTACTTCATTTTCTTCCTTTCTTTTTTATGTTTACTGAAAAGAGGCACGAACATCTTCTCACCATCGAATATTTTTTTTTTTTTCCCCCAATTAATCTTTACACCTTATATTAACAAAAAAAAAAAAAAAAAAAAGAAAAAATAAAACAAAATTGAAAGAAAAAACATTTTACGTTCGAATATAGTTTAATTATTAAATGTCGATTATCTTATTTATAATTTAAAAATTAGATACTCAAAATTTCTCTTTTCGCACAAAATTCTTCATATTCCGATAAACAAAATGAAGATTGATCTCTTGAAAAGTTTATTTATATGTTGATCGGCCAACTATATTTCTTCGCTATAGATAGATAGAGTTTGAATTTTCTCTAAATTTCCATATCAAGGATGGACCTTACGAGGAATCGATTCGTTATAGAGTTAAAGGTGAACCTTCATTAGGGATTCTTCCTTCGAAAGTCGAAATTGCGTTTTCCCAATGTGTGTGTGTGTGTGTGTGTATGTATGCATGTGTATATATATATATATATATATATATATATATATATAAATGTGTGTGTGTGTACACTAATATAACTAATTATTGGCACGTTACCCCAACGTTCTCTAGGGGACACTTCAGATTTACATGCTAATAGACTTTTCACGTGGTAGTATCGATTGATAGAGAAATGAGGAGGGTTGCTGAGCTTTTCGAGAGTTTCTTTCGAATCAAAAAAAAATAAAAAATAATAAAAAAATAAAAAGAAGAAGAAAAAAGGAAAAGCAAATATGAAGATCATCGGTCAAATAAAGATTGTAAAAATTCTTTGAAATATTCCCAATAAAATATATTTAATTGGCTATAACGAAAGGTAAAGAAGGAAAACAGTTTTTAGCGTTAACGGACAACATTGTCGAGCTTTGTACGGAAGAGAAAGATCGGTGAGCAACAAAAGGGAACAAAAAAAAAAAAAGAAAAGAAAAAAGAAGAGAAAAAAGAAATAAATTCAATTTGCGCGCGCGATGCCAACGAGCGAGCGTGAATTGAAAGGAGGGATAAAGGGGAAACCGAATAAAGGAAGTGGGCTATAGTGAACGACGCTGACGTATTCTTTCGGAACACATTGCTGCGTGCCGTTAATAAAGATGCCCTTGTGTTTACCGCGTAGAATGAAATTCAGGCAAGTGTCTCAGGCTATACTTCGGCTTGGCCAAAGAGAGAAAACTGTCATTCTTTTCTTCTACACACGTCCTTCAAAATGGTTAAGAAAAAAATGATTATTTCTAACGAATCCAACGAATAGAAACGCAAGTGAAAAATTAATCGTAAAAAGTGTTGCAAATTAATACATATATATATATATATATATATATATATATATATATATATAATAAATAATGTTTAAAGATATTATTTTTAAGTTACACTAAGGGTGAAAAGTATTCGTACAGAAATTTTATTAAAAGTGATACATCACTTTGTGCCTTACGAATTACAATTATTAATAGGAAAAGTAAGTATATACAGAAGAATATTTACGAAAGAATCAACATAATTCAAAAGAATAGAACATAATCTCTGCTTGTTTACTTCAGTTATAAAATATTTACTATTAAAATTCTTACGTATACAAATACTATACGCGTCGATCTCAATAGATGCATTAAATTATAATATTTATATTCTTCTATGTAGCATCATTGTTTTTATGCTTATTTTGTTACGTTTATAGCTTATGTAAGAATCACGATAAGAGAAAGAGAGAGAGAGAGAGAGAGAGAGAGAGAGAGAGAGATGCATAACTTTCTAAAAATAATATACACTACAATTAAATATATTTCTTAATATATATTTCTTAATTTATAAAAACAAAAAAAAAAAAACATGAGTGTACAAATACTTTCTACACTTAATAGGTAGATATATAAGAATCTACAATGCATGACACAATCGATCACGTAAGAAATCTAAAAATTCGAAGGAACATTAAATACTCTTGTAGAAAGATGACACGACATAATGTTCGATCTTTTTCGACGTTCGTGACCTTGGGCTATCCCAAGGCCGAAGAAAAGAGTAGAGTCCTTAGAAGCGTCATCTCGTTCGTTTAGAGAATAAAGTAGTAGTAGTAATAATCGTCAAGACCTCCAGAGCAATTAAGTTATTAATGTAAAGGAGAACGACGATAAGAGCAATGAGCGAACGTAGCTGATTTGGAGCAGAGAGAAACGAAAGCAAGTCCTGGCACGCGACCGTGCAAGCGGACGCATGCGTTTTAAAGCTCGCACGCTTTAGTCTCGAAGTATAAGTGCCCCATTAGGAACGTGCGTATATATGCATAAGTAGACCAAGTGGCTAAGGCCATAATGTTAAGTAAATAATGGCCAAACTCGTGGCCTCTTATTATACCACTCAAAGCAAAAGTCGCACTCGTTAGTGACGGCGTTTAATTCTCTCTCTCTCTCTCTCTCTCTCTCTCTCTCTCTCTCTCTTTCTCTTACTATATTCCCCAACCTTTTCGTTCCTTTATCGAATTCCTTCCAACCTGGCTCATTCTCACCCTTCCTCGAGTGCGCACACGCGAGCCTACGCACGTAAGTGAGAAATAAGAAAGCGAAAGAAAGAGAGAAAGAGAAAATGTACCAACACATACTTACTTACTTACTTATTTTAGTCTCACTCTCGTGTCACTTTCACTCGCAAAGATGACATATCCGATAGAGTGATATAAAATAGGGACGTATTAGATATTTTATTAGATATTTTTTTAACAAGTTTTAACAAGTAGCCACCATAAGCAGACTTGTTGTATTTATTACTAAGATTTCTAAGTGACATTTTTAATGATAGCGATCGCAATAGGAAAAATTTAGAGGACTTTTAATCTGATTTAATCAGCCTTACAACTTTTGAATAAGTAAAACCATCAAGTTTCATTTTTAAAATGTTTTTTTTTTTTTTCTTTTTTTTAAATCGATGATCCATATGTTTTGGAAAATATGACCATCATTATTATATCAACCCCTTTGTAGCAAAAACTTGCTCCTTCAATTATTTGTCTCTATTACTAAAAGTAATCGAGATATATATTCATGCTTCCAGTTTCAAGCGACTCACCGGTTATATAGTTTTGGATTATAATAAATTCTAACTATAACGATAAGGCATCAATTTGAAAAGCTTGAGAACTAATAGAAAAATCCAATGTTAACAAGAATATTGATATCGATTCGATACAATAATTAAAATTAAAATGGTTCATTATAAATTATGAATTAAACGTGTCCTCGGTTGTTGATCCTCGTACAAAATATTCGTCGATTTAAGAATTTCGAGCATTTTTGAAATGCTACGAGTTCCACGAATCGTCGTTCATTTTATTTCAAAACGGAAAACGATCTATGTAAGCCCCTCGTTGCGCGAGACCCGTCAGGTACACTTATGTGTAATGACTCATAATCGGTACTCCGTTCAGGCGGAGCTAACCTACGGTAAATTTACATGGCTGCAACGATATAAGAGTTCATAGATTCTTACGATTATGTAAATCGCGGTAATTGCGTCTAATTCAAACAGATTTAGACCAAAATAATATCTTCTATTCCTTATTTTATTCATAATATAAAATAGTATATCAATTATATGTGTATAAGATCCTAAACGTTTATATCGAGAATATACGAAAAGAAAAATTTAAGAAAATGTTTTGCCGGTATAATGAAAGCCCTACCGCGTTGAAATTATTAAAGAGATCGTTGACTGAAGGTTTTTTCTTTTTTCTTTATTTCTTTGGTTATGTTGATAAACGCACAAAAAATCAATCGTTCTATCTCCACAATGGAAAAAATTGCAAGTAACGATTAGTAAACTTAAGAAACTTGAAAGATCATCAATAAACAAGGAAATATTTGTCTTAAGTACGGAAGAATGATTCGAAGGATCAAAACCAAGGATCAAATGCGAATTCCACTTACCACCGACGATAGAGTCAGGTTTCTCCTGTTTCGGCTGTCTGTAATCGTCTTGGATCGATCTTTTTCGCTGTAGTATACCACATTCTGGCTGCGTCAACTGCGTTTGAATATGAGCTGCCGCTGCGGCCGCAGCAGCAGCCGCGGCCGCGGCCGGAATAGCCAGGCCCGTCGGATTCGCGACATGGACCGGATGTGGAGATGGACTATCGGCTGGTGTCGTTGCTGTGGCCGTTCCAGACAATACCGGTGTACCAGCGCAGCTGCCGGTATTGTACTGCAGTTGCAAACCAAGTTCACGAGCTTCGCTCTCTTCTTGGGCCTGCTGCCTTCTTAGAGCGACCTAGGAGACGTATTTCTTTGATTAGAATCAATTGATTGGTTCTCGATACGTGAATAAATAAGACTTATTGATTACATCTGCTAGAGTTGAAAGTAATCTTAACTTTGGGAGATTTTCATCAGAGCTATCATCACTTAAGCGATCTTTGTTTAAGTAAAAGAATTTTGAAAGGGTTGTTATGTAGTATCAAACTTGCCGGAGAATTTTAATTGAGAATTCGAGTAAAACGGGATTATATTTTTTTTTTTTTCGGTACCCACGAATTTTTATATTTCTTTCCAATTCATACGTCAACTTGCGAACGTAACTTCATTTTTTAAAAAGAATCGAATTGTGAATTCGAGCGAAAATAGATTAAACCCTTTGCGTATCAAAATTATTTTCGATGATTCGTTTTAATTATCATTATCATTAATCATTTCATATTAATTCTTCGTAGACACGTACATATATATATATATATATATATATATATATATATATATATATAAATACAATTTAAATATAAATGTACGTTTCGAAAATTAATATGCATTCATGTATTATTAATTTGTCAACGATACTAAATGGTTAGTTTCTATTCTAAATCGAATATTTGATTACGCTCATCGATACATCAATTCGAAATCTCTCATAATTTTTCAAATATAAGATGTAATTAATATTCATTATTACATGCTCGAAATACTATTTCTAATCCAAAGATCAAGATTGTTTATAATAAAAATAGAACTGATTTATACATGAAGAGATATCTTATATGTCACGCTTTAACGAAACCATGTACTTTATCGCGAAGGAAACGAATGATCGATCAAAGAATTTTTTTTATTGATCCATTTCGTCCCAGATACGATGATTATCTTTGCAAATTCCAGATTAAATTTGCAAGGAATCTATAGAAAGTTTATCGATATGGTTACAATCGAGTCTTCGAAAGGAGGACGAGAGAAGTAATTTAGAAGTCAATAAGCGGGGACGTGCCTCGCGTGAGAAGATGAATTAGGGGACTTTCACGGGAGGCCGCAAGTCTCTGTCAAGGGATCACGTCTCCTCGTCGGTGGTGCGACCCTTTCCGGCAATATTCGGAGCCCTTTCGAAGAATAAGATACATACACTCGCACCGGGTGTTAATTGTACCGAGTAGAGATACCTCATCTCCGGAAGGCAGCTTGGTATGCTGGAATGCTGCATGTTTCAAGGACGATCTCTCTTCCTCTCTATCTTTTCTTTTTTGCAAGGGAAACTCCCTCGAAATGATCTCACCGTATATACCATTGAGAGATACTAACGGTTAAATATCTTGTAAAACGTTCCCCGCTTGCTATCTTCTTTCATTACCCTATTCATTTGTACTCTTTAATTGATCACGATATAACCATGCCACGGTATGAATTTAATATTAAAATCTTATCCGATTATTTATTACAATTAAATGACTACGCTTATATAACCAATCGTAATAATTTCAATGTAGATTAAATATAAAAAAAAGTACAGTAGATGAAAATAATATTTCATTGATCCTAGATATTTAAAATGAAACCGTTGAAGTAAGAGTAAGGGTAACCGGTAGAGAATTTCTCGGAATAGAGAAAAAGTGTTCTCCGAAATGGCGAGACGTAAAAAAACTTTTATACATCCATTACACAATAGAAACGCGATATCCATGACACGTCAAGAACAAAACTCCGATGATCTTAAGGTAGATCGATGACTCTTACCATTCTCCTTACCATTCAACTACGATCTCAACGAAATCAAAAGCTTACCGCACTCCGGGTTGGAGCAATTTTCGCGTCTAGAGACGTTCAAACCTTCTTTTCTCTTTTGTTATTAAATGCTCGAGAACAATGGGAACCAGGAAACGGGCTGAAGAAACATAAGAGGAGAAACGACGGAAAAGAGAGAGAAAGGGATGGTCAGAGGGCGAGGAGAACATTGTTAGAAAAGAATCGAGACTGGGGTGACTGGCCCGCTTGCTGGGACTATTGCGTTTCTATGATCGCCTGCGTTTATACTTTTAAACTCGACGTTCGTATATATTACGATCCCCCGTAAAAAAAAAAGAAGGGTAAAGGAGGAAGGAAACAGACATATGTTCCTGATTCATACGCATATATATATATATATATATATATATATATATATATATATATACATATACATATACATGTACATATATATATATATATATATATGTATATATATTAGACAAAGTTTTCGATTTACAACCACTATGGCGCCATGTCGTGCCATTAAGTACCAGTAATTTAAAAAAATTGTACACTTACGTCCGATAAATTGAACGATATATCTTTACGTATATACGGCAACGAATGACGCACTAAAGCTGGAAACGGAATAGCAAAACGATTTGGAAACTCCGAACAAATTGAACAGACCGCGGCCGCTTTTGAAAAGAATACGCCTGGTTTGGGTTAAACAACGAGGAAAAAAAACGAAAGAGAGAGAGAGAGAAAGAGAGAGAAATAGAGAGAAAGACAGAGAGAAAGAGAGAGAGAGAGACAGAGAGAAAGAGAGAGAGGCAGAGAGACAGAGAGAGAGAGAGAGAGAGAGAGAGAGAGAGAGAGAAAGAGAGAGAGAAAGCACGCACACGAAAACAAAAACGAAAAAAAAGAACGACCGTGCGGAAGCAACGATTAAAAGTGGATCATTCATCGCGTTGGCCGCCCACTTTCGCGGCAACGAGTTTTTATTTTCATCCATTGGCTGAAAATGCCGGCGAATTGGTGCGCGTGCGAAAGAGAGAGAAAATGTGCCCGAACGCGCACCGTCGGCCGGAAAAATGAAAGTCGATGGAAACGCGATTTACTCTCTCTCTCTCTCTCTCTCTCTCTCTCTCTCTCTCTCTTTCTCTCTTTCTCTCTTACTCACAAACACAAATACATCGCATACGCACATAAATATACACACGGATTGAATCAGTGTAATTGAAATTTTTAGCGTTTTCCCGATCGAACTCGACGATTTTCGAGCGGAGCGAGTGCCATTTTTCTTTTCATTTTTCTTTCTTTTCCGCTGTATATTTTTCTTTTCCTTTCTTCTTTCTTTATTTATTTTTAAGATTTTCCTTTGAACGAGAATTGATCGCGAGCCTTATTGCGAAGAAAAGTAAAGCTACCAGGGAAAACATAATTGATGAGAGAGAGAGAGATAGATAGATAGGTAGATAGAAAGAGAGAGAGAGAGAGAGAGAGAGAGAGAGAGAAACAGAAATGATTTTTGATATGAAAACGAATATGATTGATGGAATGTCGCCTTAACGTCCAAACGAATATTTTCGAATAATGCATTTGATAGATTTTGAGGTATGCGGGCAAATGCATACCGTAGAACGAGGACATGGACGGCGCGGATAAATATTTTCTCTTACTATTTCTCAACAAATATATCTTTGATATATTTCCGTACAATATTGTACGACGGAGACAATCGATTTTGAAATGATGTAATTATCAAGGATCTCAATTAAAAATTGTATGTTTTATAAATAAGAAGAATCCAGGAAATAATAACAAGCTTCATTCCTCATATTTAATATCATTATATTTATGATTATACGAAATAAAAAAAAAAAAAAAAAAAAAAACATTTCATACAAAATTATTTCGACTCGAAATCTGATTTTATTAATTACGGATAATAATACAAGTATTAAGTTTCTGAAATATTGCGTCAATGAAATGAGGGATATTGGTACAAGTATATTCAGTTAATATTTCAGTTCTGATATCAATATAACAGCCTGTATTAATATCAAATATTAAATGGAACATCATAGGATATGAAACATAAAAGCTTACGATCAAAAATTTATCTAAAAATTTATGATCCTTAAAATTCAATTTCAATCTAAAACTCGTGCGATTTGTTTCAACAAAAAAAAAAAAAAAAAAAAAAAAAAAAAAAAAAAAAGAAAAAAACAAGAAAAACAAGATCTAATTTTATTCTAGTCACTGAAACTTTTCTACAAGAAATGAAGAAAAATAGAAAAAAAAAGTGTTGGATGCAGGTCCAATGTGGCATCGTCCAAGACCGCAATAGAAGAGGAATGTTCACTTTGATACGCGACCGGGAGAAGAGTTAGAGGAAGAAAGAGAGAAGGAGTAAGAGAAAGAGAGAGAGAGAGAGAGAGATAGAGAGAGAGAGAGAGAGAGAGAGAGAGAGAGACACGAGATGGTGAAATGGTAGGAGAAAGAAAGAGAGAATCTCGTCTTGGCGTGGCACCCTCTACTGGCTCCGGGGAAACGAAGATTCACGCCTACTATGAAACGTTTCACCCCCTCAACGACCCCCTGTCGACGCGCCTACCACTTTGCGCATCGCCGACGTAGTCGATAGCGCAATTATTCTTCGAGTATCGAGCATCGGGTGACGCCGATCGATGGCATCGGTAACGGTGCATGAAACGAGCGCCCTGAACGTCGACGCGATCCCTGATATTACTTCAGAGATAAAAATCCCACGCAATACTACCCCATCTCTTTCTTTCTTTCTCTCTCTCTCTCTCTTTTTATCTCTCCTCTCTCTCAGAGTTACGTCTTTACAAATCCATTTATATCAGCATATATATATATATATATATATATTTCGTGTGGTTCATTAAAATGTATTTAATACCGATGGATTATTATTTAGTCTGTCAAATTATTTAGTTATTTATGACATTTTTTAATAAGACATCGTTCTATTTTTCGTTCAAGTAAAGAATTTAAAAAAAGAAGAAGACACGAACAGCTGTAGATTCGTATTTCCATTAAGCATACCCTAACGTTGTAAATTCAGTCTATTTTATCTTTTTTATTGTTGAACACATAAAATGATCGAAAAGTGAAACTGTCACTTGGATATCTATCATCTGACGATACACTGAAGATTGCTTCCTTTATTCTTTGTCACTGGTGTGAATTTCGAAAGATCTCGTATAGAAGTCCAGTGAAAGCGGCGAGATGATGTTTATCGTATTCTCTCTACTACTATTTGGACTACAGTGTAATAACGTTTGAAACGTGATAGAGGTTGGATTCTTGGATCGGATCCCAAAGTAGAGTTTTCTACAGGAGAAGGGATGGAAGGAACATTTGTTCAGATAAACTATAATACTAGTCTGACAATTATTACGTAAGATATGTATTAAAATATGATATATGCGCTTCCAAAATGTCAATACGAAATGTAAGCAAATAATTTTAAGAAATTTGTTATAAAACGATATTTGAGATTTATTTGGAAAATTCCTCTTTTAATCCTGAATTATCTGTACAAATATATAATTTGTAGAAAAGAAACTCCTACTATATATGTACTCGGAACCATTTAAGTAACTTAAAGCAAAACGTAATGTATACGTACCGTTTAACCCCCATAGACAAAGTGCACACATGCGTTAAACAAGAGGGAGAGAAAGAGAACGAAGGGTTACACGAAGCATAGTGGGGAGAAAGAGAGAGAGAGAGAGAGAGAGAGAAAGAAGAGACAGGGGTCATATATCTATTACAAACCGAAACTAGGTCCTTACAAGCTCGATATATCGTACATCATAATATGAGAACGGTACGTCGAGATGAATATAAAAAAAAAAAAAAAAAAAAGAGAGAAGAAAGAAAGAAAGAAAGAAAGAAAGAAATATGAATATAATATACGAACGATTGTCAAAAACGACTATGTAAATGCATTGTATGAGTGACATAATATATTCTATGAATGAGATGCAAGAAAGATTTGCTTTTATGATTATGAACATACTCACACACAAATACGTATTGTGAACATCGAGCTAAGATCTTTTAAAGCTACAAAACTACTCTTGTTTCTACCGTCGGTTTAGCTAAACCCGTTTTTCAGTTTCTTTTTTTTTAAAAAAAAAAAGAAAAAGAAAGAAAAAAGAAATCAACCTTTGCAAAGAATTTTTCGATTTTCCAAAAGTCTGACGATATTAATACAAATTGACGGCTCCATACATGATCTTACATAAATGACATATTGATCGAAGGCTCAACTCCACGTTAAATATACCGTAATATTAGATATGTAATAAAAAAAAAAAAAAAAGAAAGAAAAAAAAACAGGACCTCTTTGTAATTGAATTACATTATATCGTTCAGAGAAGTGACAAAAATGATCGGTGATTTGGTACCAGCTGCTCGCTACTCATACAAAATAAAAGGAATCTTATAATTTCTTTTCGTTTTTTCTTTCTTTCCTTGTTGTATCCGACATCGGAGCTCACGGGCAAATTACACCCTATTCTAAAGCAATAGGACTTAGTTTTCTTAGGTGAGGGTGAAACAGATACAATGAAGTGTAGCAAAGAAAGGATATTAAGGTTTCGAATGAAACGGATCACGGCTGCTGAGAATAAGCCTATCACCTAATGTAAGTATACGGTGTCACAAGTAGGTCAATAAACATTGTACGAGGGATTGCTCCCGACTCTATTTTCTCTTTATTTCTTTTTCTCTCTCTCTCTCTCTCTCTCTCTCTCTTTCCTTCTTTCAAGTACGTATAGTATTACGATCCTGTAACGTTACGCGAGGCGGTGTGCCAAACTTTGCTGGAAATTTTACCTGCCGTTCACCCCATGATCATCCTCGTAATGTTTGAATAATGTTAAGAAGTTATAGAATGTCGAATAGTTCATGGATATCATAGTAGGCCGATCTTCAATATATTTTATCATTTCTTTTATCATAATATCGGTGAATTGCATGTTCCATACGATTTCGAATTAATTTTGACAATCTTGTGAATTATAAAAAAGAATGTAATACCATACAAATGTGTATAACGCATATATACAAAAATGTACTCGTGCTGATATTTTAGGATCTTCTAAAATTATGATTAAAATTAAAAAAAAAAGAAAGAAAGAAAAGAGAGAAAAAGATAGAGTTCGATGAAATATTAATGATTAGACGGTACTTATAATACGCTTGAAAGTGGCAGAACAAGAATAAATTGGTACAAAGCGTCTTCCAAGAGTACGCAATGGGCCACCTGAAAATTCGTGAGATCACCCTTTCATAGGTACACCCACTAGCGTGTAGGTAAGTCAAAAAGGGTATCCGACGCAAAGCTTACATTGTGGTATGCCGATATTTCATACTCGGTTGACTACGTAAGGGCCAAGGGAGCGCCGTTAGAGTCTTTATGCACGGCAGAGAAGTGGAAAATGCACGCTCGACGGTGCAGTAACACCGAACGCTGTTTTATTAATTACTTTGCAAAAGTAAAGAGAAAGAGAGAGAGAGAGAGAGAGAGAGAGAGAGAGAGACGTAAACAAAAGATCAGGCAAAAATAAAAAAGCAAAGCACTACGATACACGCTTCGTTACGTTAAAAAATTTTCTCTTTTTTTTTTCGTGTTATTCTCTTGTTTCACGATTCTTCTTATTAAACTTTTTCTACGAAGGAAAATGATTAACACAAAACGATGCCGAATCCATTTTCGTGATGCCAAAACGTACTCCTTGAAGATTACAAATAATTTTTTATTTATCATGACACGTTATTAAGTAAATACATTTCAAAACAGATCGGAGATGTTAAAGTGCTCGTCATTATCTTTTTGCCAATAATGGTAGCAGAGTGAAAAACTAGTGAACGAGATACCGGATATCTTTTGAAAGAATAATCAATTCTTGTAGGTTTCATTATCTCAGGAAAAAAGTTTGTAATATCAGTTACATTTGGTTAGGCGACTTCGTATACGATGGTAAAAAGAAAGAACAACTTGGCTACCCTCCAAGTGCTACCCTCGAGCATTCTCGTATACATCACTTTCATAAAACGGAAGGAACTGTTTTGCTACGGTAACATCTTCGAGGCGTTTTCATGGGTTTTTTTTTTTTCTTTTTCGTGTATTTAAAGTAACTTGACAAAAACCTGGAACCAACTCTTATTTCTTGATCATAATACGCAAACACGGAGAAGAAAAAAGACACTGTATTAATATTATCGGAAAATTTGAAAATAAACGAAGCAAAAGATAAAATTCTTAATTTTAAAATAATTCAGTATTCTATATATGTATATATATATATATATAAAAATACATAAATTTTTATCATCGAATTATCAACTTTGTTCAAAAACATGGCCACTCACACACAAACCGACGTATAGAGTAAAAAAAAAAAAAACTCTATCGAATCGTTTTTCAATAAACGTTGTAAAAATTGAACGAACTAGGTATAAGAAGAAAAAGGATTAAGTCACATAGACGTTTTCTCACCTGAGCTGCCATAACGCGTTGCCTTTCAGCGATAAGGGTACATTTCGCACACACGCAGTCCCTCCATCGGCAGTAACGCTTGTGTCCCTTAAGGGCGGAAACGACTCCGTGATTACGACATCTAGCACACTTCGGTGTCCTCTGATATCTCTCAGCACTGGCTCGTAGAAAAAAGGCTGCTGGTAATACGTGATGTTGTTGCTGATGATGTTGCTGTTGCTGATGCTGCATCAATTGACCGACATCGACGCCAAGTCCGACACCTCGCGGCAACGACATCCTCCTAAACTCTTCTTCGTTTATATTCTTCTTATATATTCTTATGAAGAATATTCTCCTTACTTTGTGTCTTCGGTAAGCATTGATGAACGAATTCTTAGCCAATCCCTCTCTCTCTCTCTCTCTCTCTCTTTCTCTCGCTCTCTCTCTCTCTCTCTCTCTCTCTCTCTCTTTCTTTTTTCTCACTGTATTTTTCTGTTATCCATGAGTGATCGAAGGTCACCCGACGGCAACGCGACACTTCGTTTGACAACAATCGAACAGACAACACGAATGGATAGAAAGAAACGATGATAGATGTGTGTGTGTGTGTGTTTGTATATATATATATATATGTATATTTATATATATCACGTATTTGAGTCCAGGTCGTAGAAGAAATTAAAACAACTACTAGAAGATAACTATGAGCTAGAAAGGTCGCGCACACTTTTCGAAAATATCTCGGAAGTTATCGGAGAGAGAGAAAGGAAAGGACCCGCGCGTTCGAGTGTCGGGGAGCAAAATGCAGGATCGGCGGGTCACCTCGTCCCGTCTCTCTCTCTCTCTCTCTCTCTCTATCTCTGTCTCCTGGAACCTACTCCCTCTCTCCCTCTCTATCTCTCTTTCTCTTTCTCCCTTACACACAGAGTCTCAACTCTAGAAGCTCTCTCTCGCGCTCCGCCACTGTCAACAATTGCAGCATCTCTCGGCTGAGTCGATTCAGGTATCATGCGCCGGTAGTAGGAGGGGGTGAAAAGTGAGACAGAGACAGAGAGAGAGAGAGAGAGAGAGAGAGAAAGAGAGGGGTAGGAGTAGAGGGTGGAAGAGGAGAAAGAGGGTGTTGAGACTGGTATTTCTACTCGGAGGGTAAGCTAGTGATAGCCCGATGGTGTGGTAGTGTCGACGGTGACCGCGTAGAAAGTGGAATCTTTCGAGTAGGAGAGGGGAATGAAAGAGAAAAAGCGATAGATAGATAGATAGATAGAAAGAGGGAGAGAGAGAAAAACAGTACCAAGAATGATGAGAGAGGGGAAAGGGATCGGTGAGAGTCACCCCGGCAAAATTTATCGGTGTGGGATAGGGCCGAGAAACCGCCAGCCCCTCCGACAACCCCTCTACGCAGGAGAGAGGCGCGCGAAATAAAACACTGTGCCACAGTGTTCCACCCCGAGCTCTCAGCCAAACACGGGGACGCTCGGTGGAAACGCCACGCCCGTGGCATGCTCCGATTGGTGCACCGAGTGGTTCCCCGGAGATGTTAAGAGTTTATATCTGCCAGAGTTAAAAGGGGACATACCTAACCGCGTACCCACCTCCGACCCCACTCACTTTCTCCCTCTCTATCTAACTCACTTATAGGTGAGTACGTGTGTAAGCATTTCTGTGTACGTCATCGGTGTGGGTATTATATTGGCGAGAGAAAGACAGAGAAAGAGAATGCGTGTACCACTACCACCATCATCACCACTGGCAACGTCGCTCTCTCTCTCTCTCTCTCTCTCTCTCCCCCTCTCTCTTTCACTCCCTCCCTTTTCTCGTTCTCTCCCTCCCTCTCTCTCTCTCTCTCTCTCTTTCTTCACCACCCCCGGAACGACGCAACGAACCAACACATTACTCTTTTATTTAAAACCCGTTTTAATGTAAAACACACAATGCGGACCGATGCTCAGACGTTTCTGTATGCTCCGCCTTTTGTTTCGGCCAACTGTTTTTAACTATACACGCCTCCGTCGTTCCTTCCAACCTCCACCTCTCTCTCTCTCTCTCTCTCTCTCTTCCTTTCTTTATTTCTTTCTTTCTTTCTCGACGTTACTAGTTCCTCTCTCCCTCACCTTGCCTCTCTTACCAACGTTGCACCCCGTCGGCAGCAGCACTACCATCGTAATCGTAGTCGTCGACGCCGACGTTCGTCGTCCTGTATTGGACGAACGTATTTTTTTTCCTTTCTTCTCTCAGTGCGTACTATAAATGTTCTTCTATAAACTACGACCACTACCAACCACCACCACCACCACCATCACCACTACGACGACCACCATCACAACCACCACCTCCATCACTATCATCACCACCACTAACATAAGCGCCGTCATCGTGGCCGACGACGACGACGTCGACGTGCCTTTGAATTATACTTCAGAAGAGGAGATTTTCAATGGTCGCTAACCCCCCATTGTCGTTACCAATGACGAACGATTTTATAGTGATCTAATGTACAGATGTTATTTACCCGCAATAAGAATGAAATAAAAGCATTGTACGCATTATGATCCCGTATCTTTGCTTACCTATATCCTTTTTACCTGAACCACCACTGCTCACCCTCTCGATTACTCGCACACATATGTTTTACCTCCGTATATGTATGTATGTATGTATGTATGTATGTATGTATGTATGTATGTTCTCTCAAAACGTGGCCAACCACGACGACTACCGTTCACAGAGCAAGGATGCACATAAGAGACTCGTGGCTTTACGAGAATCAGATTATTTTTGAATTTAATAGGCGTGAGGGTGATCCAAACCGGAAAACCAACACGCGTTATGTATATATGTACATTTGTATGTATGTATATATATATATATATATATATATATATATATATATATATATATAATATATAGGTATAGAGTACTCCACTCATGATCCTTCTCCATCGTATAACTTCGAGAAAGCAGAAAGGGTAAGCGTGTTTGCCTTGATGTTACGGAATGATAATTTATTATCCGCTCCGAGAGACGAGATAAGGATCAAAGGGTTGACCGCGAAAAAAGAAAAAGCGTTACGGAAGGCTCATCATCGAGAATTATAATAATAGCGGCGTTGAAAAACGAAGGGAAACGCTTCGATGACTTTCAAAAGGGAAAGATTTCCCATTTGAATGAGGTCAGAATGCTTTTCTTGCGTATTCCTCTTCGTTAAAAAAATAAAAGAAAGAAAGAAAAACGACGCGTTAAGAATGTTTGCGTATCTATCGATACAAAAATAAGCTTTTGAATATTTTTATTTACTTCACGGCTTTAACAGCATTGCTTAACCCTCTTTAACGCCATTTAACTTTAAAATCACGTACTTTAGGTTTTATTCTATTTTATCATCGAAAAATCAATTTTTATTTTATATCCTAAAATTTTTAACATCTCTTAAGTATAAGTTATTATATTGATATAATTATATCAGTATAGGTAATACTATAATTTCACATTATATAATTTTTCTGTAGACAGGAAAAAAAAATTGGTTTATAGCGCTTAATGAATTTATGATCGATACTGTGTAATCGGTAGAACTATTGAATCAATGAAATTAGTGGAAAGTAAAGAAAAGAGAACAAAGAAGAAAGAGGAACAAAAAAAGTGCCAATTGAAAAAATTCATTCGATAACGAAAAAAGAATAAAATTAATTTGTATTACAAAGATATACATACATATATTTTGTACTCACAGGTAAATCTTTTGTACTCTCTCTCTCTCTCTCTCTCTCTCTCTCTCTCTCTCTCTCTCTCTGGTGTTAACAAACTCGAACGCCATCTGATATTAATAGCAACGAAGAAGACATATAATAAGTCAAGAAAAAGTTAACCTACTTCGTATGTTTTTATTCGAAAACATTGTGATTACTTTTAATTACGTAATATAGGTATGTGTTAAAGAAATTGAAAAAGAATAGAGAAAAAGAGAGAGAGAGAGAGAGAGAGAAAGGACGAATAATAAAAGTGTTAAACAACTGAAAATTGTTGATATGCACAAACCGCGACTATTTTTTGTTTTCGATTTGAATATTTCAACGAAACATTTTACTAAGCGTATCTCCTAGTATGCGAATTTCTCGATATCAGTTTACGATGCCGATAAATAAATTCTCTAAAAACAATATTTATCCCGACTGGAATATGTTTCAAACGAGATATCTACTGCTACGCCTTCAAATACGTAATAGAGTTTTTTTTTCCCCTGTTGTTCACGAGCTTATATTTATTCTCATATCCGTGGATTAAACGTTCCGTTTTTCTATTCGAGACAAAAGGGAGAATCACATGAATGTAAACGGCTACACACCAACGTACCATCGGTACTACTTCCCTTCCTCAAACAGCGAAAGGTGGGAGCTACGTGAAATGAATGGCAAATGCACATGAAAACAAATCTATCGTCATTACTGATAAGTAATCTTTATACCTTACTGACGATATCTCACTCACAATACTCTCCATTTTTTTTTTGTTTTCTTAAACTTTCTTAAAGACACTCGAAACAAACAAACACGTATCATTATATCTCGAAAACGGATCTTAACGTAATAGATTGATTTATTTCATAACAACTCGATCGATGATTCTTGATAACGACGGTTAGTCGAAAATTACATTTTATCGTTAATCCGAAGATATCGCGATTGGGAAAGAGATATATATTTACATCCTACCTCAAGAAAATCACCTAAACGAAGGTTATTCGAGTTAGGAGAAATCACCTCGTGTCGGTACTCATGAAACATGAATTTTAAGAATGCAATTTGGATTCTTACGTTCATGATCCAACACTCGCGTACTAATGTTTGATAAGAAAAAAATCTAACGACAAAGCGAAAGTTATACTTTGATAAGACATATAAATCCGTTTTTAGTCAGTTTATTAAATCGCTTTCCTAAAGAAAATAATCTCTACTCATTTCGTTGAACATATTATATAGAGGTACTACGAAAAAAATATCGAACGGTCTCTCACCTTTGGAATTCTCCCTTGCAAGCTCTTCGTGCCTTCTTTCGCGAATAAAACGATTTTTACGGTGAGCACATAGGTGCCATCTATAAACGCGATTATGAAGCTTTCTTGCAAGTGGCGTTGAACCACTTCAAAACGTATAATGTAAATATAAAATTTGTATCGTTAAAAGAAGACATTAAAATTTCCCGCGTTTCAGAGATAAGTTAAAAAAAAAAAAAGAACATTGAACAGATACTTATTAAAAATAATTAATGAATAACATCGATAAAATATAATGTTTCATAGATAATTGAATTAGAAAGAAAAAGAGAGACAGAGAGAAAGAGAGAGAAGATAAGTACATCGAATAAGAAAAGAATAATAAAACGAACTATAATATTATATCGAATGAAAGAAAATCAATGTTTTCTTTGTCTCAGAAAATTGTCCTGATCTTAAATATTTCATAATACAATATGATTTTCTGGTGGATCTGTAAGCTATAGGTACATATATACATACATAAACACACAGATATATACTAATACAAAACACACATATACGTATTCCACGTATCATTCGCTGCTCTTCCGCTGGCGATGCAGCTGCAGTGTCATCGGGATTCACCGTTGCAGTGAAATATCGTATGACTTTTTGACGTGCTTTTAACAGATTGAATTGAAAATGGCTCTCTGGCTCCGACATATTTGCGGGCATATCCATATCCCGGGAACGACTATACGAACAGGCAGGCGACGAGGGAGATGACATGCGTATATATATATATATACATACATACATACATATATATATATATATATGTATGGGTTTGTGTGCGTGCGTGAGTGCGTGCGCTTACGTGCGCTCGCGCGCGCGCGGGCGCGGGTGTGTATGTACACATGCATAAAACTACATCTATGCAGTTCGTTTGTATATTTATATATGTACATCACTACATATAAAAGCGCACATACAGAGTCCTCTTTCTTTTTTATTTTTACACATTCGCTGATGCCGCACATTGCAAGCTATGCTCCGGTAGAAACGATGAGGAGGAGTGGAACTGGACAGGTCCATCGAATTGGCATCCGTAGAAGGGTGGAAAAATAATGTCCCGGCTTATTTTTTAAAGTTCCGAGGTCAAAGCTTAGAGAAGGTAGAGGAGCAAGCTAGCGAAGCCTCTCTTCTCTTCCTCTTTCCTTCTCTTTCTATCTTTCTGTCTTTCTTTGTTGGCAAAAAAGTGATAGATGTAGATATATACCCGGATAGATGTGAATATATAGATATGTCGATATTACGGTGCCCAGTAAGCGTAGACCAAAACCTCTGTCCAAGTGAAGCGTTAAAAGCTGAAAGCTCGGCTGGACCTGGGTTATATATCTTCGGCAACCCTTCAAACACAGAGACTAACTAAAGCCACGCGTATCCTATCCGCGCTCAATGTTCCCTCTCTCTCTCTCTCTCTCTCTCTCTCTTTCTCTCTCTCTCTCTCTCTCTCTTTCTACTTCTCTTTTCCACGATCTCTTTTATACGTTCATCAAAAAGTCACGTGCATTGAATGTCCATCGCCTAATCATGTTTCAATATCGCTTTTGTGAAAGGGTACGTGCCAAGATTTTTATACACTACATCAGGATAATTCTGAGAATTCACCGTTTTTTATGTGCACGCCAAGAACAGAAACCCTTCAGGGCTACGCCTTTCCTCGATTTTTCGATATATTCCTTCCGTCCTTTCGAACGTCCCGCCTTTTAATTTATGAGGAAGCACGGCGGGAGTTTTGAAAAAGTCTCTTATGACGGATCGCAATAGGAATTTTTGAAGAATTTCGTCAATTCAATGAAATAATTCGTTACAGAATAATACCGAGTGGTTCCTTTTTTTTTTCTTTTTTTTTTTTTACAAAGTTACAGCTATTTAAATCCTACTCATGACTATTTGATTGTACTTTATTAATTGTGTATATCAAATCAAATGTAATATAAAATATTATATTCCTATTCAAGAGATTTGAATATTCAACATATGTTTTCATATTAAGATTGTTTATCTGTATATATCTATAAATATAATAGAATTTTGAGCATCAGATCTTTTATCGATCTTTGAACTCCTAGTACCATTTGTCGACGAAATATTGGAACTAATTTTAGATATGTATCTATTGATGATAAACAGCATTTATTTTCAACAAATCTATTGAGTATTTGCAAATGATAATAGTCTTTGTCGAGGATTTTATCGATAGGTAATTTAATAATTTTCATTTATGACAACAGATGACACTGATCACATTTTCCTCCCTTGTAATGAGGATTTCTACAATACCTACATGAATTGATTCCTTGTGTCATTTTGAATAAAAAAGTATTCGAAAAATGATTAGTTCGCGAGGTACTTTGAAATAATGTCTAAATATTCTTGCAACTATATCAAGCCATACCGTTTTTTGGTTAAAATGGGAATAAAATATTAATAAGTATTGCCTGTTCATTTCAAGAAATATTATCTTTCCTTTTAATTTTGTCTTTAATGGTATATGCGCATCAATAAATGAAATTGCAATTTATATATTTAGATATCATTATTTTCTTGAAGTTTATCACTTAATATATTTCCTACTACTTTTAGATATTTCTATGCGAATATTGTAAAATTAAAGCAATTGTTATTACATCTATTGAATTTTTATATAGACAATAATAATTATATTCATGTTATATCAATTCTTGCACCGAGGAAAATAATTAATAGCCGTGGATATTTGTAGAATATTAACTTGTAAAGTAAAGTCGCAATTATAAAGTAAGCATTGTTATCCTATCGAGGCTATTGTTAGTGCTATCATGTTTGTCGTAGTTAAATGAAACAGATTTTTATCAATAAAGATCGTCTTTATCAGTAAGAACGAATTGTGTGTGTGTAAAGAAATGAATTAATTATAAAAAAAATACAATCAAGCTTCTCTCAAAAACCGATCTTAATATACACGAAACACTTGTAAAGTTATCAAAATTGTGAAGTAAAGATCCCGTTGATTAGTTACATGAATTGTGGAAATACGGTAAATTTATTGAAAAGCGAATTAAGATAATCGATCAAGCCGCGAAGTAGTTTGAAAGGATATTACCTTGAAATTCTGGTATATGATTTGTTTATTGGTTCGTAATAATGTCACCATTAAATGATTTAAAAATATTCGATGGATAGAAAGAAAAATTTTTTAACTGAAACTAAATTAATATGATACTAAATATAGAACTCGCATATAACTTCAAAAACTTTGTAACAAATCTAAGAAAAGAAAAAAAAAAGGAAGATCTTTAATCCTTCTTTCTGAGCTTTTGAGAAGAGTGTTCCATTGATTCCAACCATGATTTCAAATCGCCGTTTATCTCAGGCAGACAAATTTCAGGTTCAAGTTTCTTGATGAAATCGTTTAATGACATCTTCATGCCAATTATTACTTGCTTGCTGAGAATAATTGTATGAATGAAGTTATCTCGTAGATTAATGAATCTATGCTCGAAATAAAAACTTTTCTCGTCCCAATAAATCAACTGCAATAAAACAGTATTATTTTGCCACGAAAGCTCAACCAAACATTTTATCTTTATCCTTTGATTGTTTTCTGACTTTAGATTTTACCTTAGTCGTGACTTTGAATGGCATAAATAAAGGAATCGGCCGTCGATACCTTGTGCATGAGCCACCGAGGATTGCCGTGACACCCTCTTTCTTTAACAAACCATACAATTCGGTTCGCATGGAATAATGGTAACGAGAAAAATCTATTTCACGTAGATATCTTGCATTGTTCATATGTGACATAATGGCGTCCAAGTCTTGAGTAGTACATATACCTACATAACGAAAAAAAAAAAAAAATAATGAATAATCCTGTTTTTTATTATGGATTAATCACACCGATGTTAAGTATCTTGATGAGATAATGATGATTAAAACTATTCGAAAACAGTATATAAAAATGTTTATGCAAAATATACTAAATAATCTAATAATCATTCATTTGAGCGCATTTAACGAATGCTTAATAATTATTATTATGTCGAATTGATTTTTCATATTTTTTATGCTCAAATAAGTATTTGTGTGCTTAAATAAATAACAATATAAGCAAATTTTTTTCTTGTTATCAGTATTATGTTCTACAAGAAAATAAAAGTAATTTTAAAGATAACGCAAGTCTTGAAATAGTTATCATGAAATATTAGCTGATAACGATGTACTTTGACTTAATACATAACATTCTGAAAGTATAATTTGACGATTGTTAAATAATAGTACCGACGTTAGAAATAATTTAAAAATATTCTTATAAATCGGAAATCGTTTAAAGAAAATGAAATTGGAATTGTTAAATGCTTACCATAGATTGTAGTTTCATCTAAGAGTTTTGTCTTTTTTTGTACAAATTTGGCCCAAATGAGCGTGAATATTAATCTCAGAAAATAATTAATATCAAAGAAGAAATAAAGAATGAAAATAATCATCGCGAGATAGTAACACACCATTCTGTCTTATTAAAATATCCAAGTAAAAAAAGAAAAAAAGAATAGATTATTCAGATAAAAAGTTCTTTAGAGATAGAAGAACGAACTAGAACGTGACTTGCTATTCGAATGGCGAAAAAATACTGATCGACTTGGTCGAATCAAACGTTCATCCTAGGAACACGAATAACGTAACCACTTTCACTGTGTTTGTACGTCTATGTATGTACGGAAACCGCATTCATTGTGTTTCTACGTCCGTGTAAGTACGGTAATCGCTTTCATTCATTTTAAACGTGCATTTATCGGCTGACAATAAGTAAAATCTTATTATTAAGTTAAGATCTTAATAGTTATTTTGTAGGATACATAATTAAAAACATTAAGAAAGCTAATCATTGTTATTTACATATTGTAAAAATAATATATAATGTAATATTTATTTCAGGAGTCCGAAATCTCGAATATCCTCAATCGTTTATTCATTTTGCTTCATACAGTTTAATAAACATTTAATATATAAAAATACGGTTATAAAATTCAATATGAATTATAAATAAAAACATTTAACGATAACTAATTTAATGCGAAAGCAGCTACGATTCATTATTATTCGATAAATGCAATATGAAGATACAGTAACATCACATAATTTGACATTAATTACAATAACGTACTTTCATTATCGTTGACGCACGAGAAGAGCAAAATCGAATAACAAGTGTTTTTCTTTCTTTCTTTTTTTTTTTTTTAATTCTATTCCTTTGTGAAGATCATCTTTTTTTTAGAAAAAAAGGTCTCTAAGAGCAAATATTGATCCTATAATCCGATTATCGACCTTGCTCCGCCCTACTCTTGTTCGATGTTTGTTTTTCTCATTCGTTTTTTATCACTTGTTTATTTCCGTCCAGTCATGCCCTCGAATTTAAATTCATTATAATAACTATATCTACGAACGCTTCGTCAAAGACCTTCTACGAAAGTATAAACAATTCCGAGGAATGTCTTTGTCCGTACTCAACCAATCAATATCTTTCTTCCCTTTTCTTTCGGGAAGTCAGTTTCAAAAAGTCAGTCAGCGAAGTTAACACGCAATTAGAAGAACAGTGAGTGTCAAGTTTTTCGAACTGTTTTGATTCTGATACATCGCTCAATACAAAGTGTCAGAAAAAAGTCAAACAAAATGAAAGGATAAAAATAATGAAAAATAATTCAGACGTGCTGAAAGATCGTAAAATTTTGGCGAAACTTTACGAAGCCACGAAGACGGGATTTTTCGCTCCTGCGTAAGAATCGGATCCAGGTTCGGATCCATCGTTCTCTGGTTCCTACTTAGTTATTTAAAATTAATTTTGATATTCGCTCGGATAATGTATCCTACCTGCCTGCCTGTCATTTATATTTCAAAAGTGCAAGGGATTCACACCAACAGATAGACTCTACGGTTCTCTCACATATCGCCAGTGTGCAATAAGCCTACATTAAACAGTACGTTCCGAGACACCTCTGATACCATAGCTCAAACACGATTCTAATCTAAATGCTAATATTATGCGTACGTACGGTTTCGTTATAATCGACTGACAAGGCTAACGATTATTGCATATACGACTAAAGCAAAAATACTCGCACATATTAGTATATATATAGTTACTAGTAATATCATATGTAGGAGTATTTCAAATTTTCCACACAAAAATGTGCTAATTTTATCTTGCAAAACGATATTAATATTATTGATATGTTAGATATATAAAATATTTATTTATTATTAATTAAAAGGTTATCGCGAAACGATATACGATGTATCATCTAAAACGCACATACAAGCGCAAGGCACACCGTGCGATCACCAGAACAATGACAGCCGCCAAGAGGAGAACTTAAAACAAAACCAATACTAACAGTTTCTCAACCTATCTTTTTATCGATTGAAATTTATTCCAAATTTTCTTCCTAAAGACAAATTTACTTATATCTGCTTTTTATGAATAGCAGCAGAAAATACATGATATTATATTATATTTGTTATTTATCTAAGTCGATCGATTAATTGAATACGATGAATAATAATCTGAAAAAATTCACAAATATTATTAATATATAATAAGATTAAATATGTTTATATGTGTACATATAATGTATATATGTGAACTGTGAACTAATATAATATATATATATATATATATATATATATATATATATATATATATATATAACTTTATAGATATTAAGTGAGATTTAATTAAAATTTGTTAAAGATAAGCTTGCTTGTATATACTGTGTATGAAGAGCAGAAGAAGAAAGTACATAATATTTACTATCGAATATATCCAAGTCGAAGGATTAGTTTATCATTCTGTCGTCGACTGCCGAAGCGTATAGACGTGAGTGATCGGGCTCAGTGAAGTTTACAATATAAGTGACGACCTTCGAAAGTGAATTGAAACAGAAATAAACCAAGTGTTTACTAAACTTACTCGTGGAAAATCCGAAGCTTGTTATCTTTAATCCACATCATAGCCTCTCGACTGGTTATTCCAATTTGGAATTAACTAGCTCGAAGATGGCGCAAGAAATTCAATTAGGCTCCCATGATCAAAACTATAACCGCAACGTTCTACCTCCTCCGTGGCAAAAGGATAAACTGTTTTATCTCTCAAAACACACAAGTAACAGTAAGAAACGTAAACATTAGTCGGAACGAACCGTCAACAAGCCATGTTGCCACTATTAACAGATTCGCAATATTAGAATCTATAGACGATTCTATGAACGTAATCGAAACGTTAACAAGCGAACATACGCGAAAAGATCCTCCTCCCTTACCAATCTTCCTTGGTAATGATGATGTTCATCGACATTCAAATAATGATAAAGTCTATCGAGAAAAATGTTAACAAAGAGGATTACAAACTTAAAATAAAGAATAATCAGGTTAAAATTTTTTCCGACTGATTCAGATTCCTATAGAAAATTAATAAGGTCATTAAAAACTCTCAACGCAAGTTTTCACACGTATCAAATGAAACAAGAATATGCATATATCTTGGAGTTTGTGTGTTGAGAATGAACTGAAATATGTGAATCGATCTTTATTGTAAATTGTAATAGGTAGTAAAGCGTATAATAGACATATTTTTCTTATGATTGTATTATATCTCCAATTTTCGGGAAGTAGGAATAATTATTGAAAGAAGAAAACAGTAAGGGAAGGATGCATTTTGTTTTAAACTTCACATTTATTCTATAATCATTAACAGGAGGTAACCATAATGAAATGGCACGACAGACGCGATAGACACGATAGAAGCTTTAACTTAGGGCGCCAAAAAGAGAATAATATCTAAGGAAACAATAATCTTAACCCTCTAAAATATTATATAATTTTTAAATCAGGCATTCATATATCTATATTTTTTTTTTTAAGTCTTATTTCATTTTTTGCTATAAAATTAATTGTTACTTCGTATCCGAATATTAAACTTTTGTTAAGTATAGATTATATTCAGTATAGATTATACTTGGTAACTTATAACTTATATACCGATATAAGTTATCAGTTTTACATTGTATAATTTTTTTTTTTTTAGACATAAAAAAAAATTAAATTTTAGAGAGTTAATTCGTAATACTCGAAGAAGAAAAACCAAAGGATTACATTAGAAGTATGATAGACAAGAACAATCGATATTGCATTTGAGTTGCCACACTTAAAAGCTATTGATTAAAACAAGCGAACGAAATAAATAATAGATAATAAAATTGACGACAAAGTCGGGGCGTGGCAGAGCGAATAGAGCGAAATAGGAACGGATTGAACACAGAATTAAATAAAAGATAATAATAAAAACAGAAAAAAAAAAAAAGAAAGAAAAGGAAAGCTGGGGTAATTCAGACGTTTCAAACGAATCCCTCGTTAAATTGTGTCACCGATTAAAGATAAATTCTGTATTGTTAAATTACGTACAGTGAAATTTCCTTAATTAAATTAATTAATCTTACGAACAATACGTACTCACATGAATAATTATAAAAGCTAATAACGAGCTAATTTCGGCTAATTTCGAGTATTCAACGTGTCACTTTTCTTACGAATTTTTCGTTAATTAATCGAGAACTCGTTCGTTCGAATTTCACTTTTCATATGTTTTCAAGAAAAGAGACAATACCCTATACACAAACACACACACACATGTATATATATATATTCATATACATATGTATATACATATATACATATATGCATATACTAATAGATATATACAAATTTGGAAAGAGGTATAAGGAAACACAAGTTATTTACAGTTGCTCACGAGGATATCGTATCGGAATCGTTCTTATCGATCTCTCGCTTCGATTTGAATCAACGATCACAGCGACTTTCACTTTAACTCGAGAGACAGTGTGTTTTCGCGCGTCCAGTGTTTCCACTACATTCGCCTTGGATCTCCTTTGTCTTTTACATCCTCTTCTCGAACTGGAATAGTAGATTCTTGTAGTAAATTTTGAGAGGAACTTCCACGTCTTCGCGATTTTTTATTTCGATTTGTACTCGTACAGGAAGCGAAAAAATAAAGAATCTTTTTCGGATCATTTGTTCTTACTTAACTTTTACGTTATTGTCTGAGAAAGAAACAAAGAAGCGCATACTTTTCCTTGAAATGTTTTTTTTTTTTTTAGATTTACCGACGTGTTTCTCTAGAAAAAAAAAAAAATACTCGTAAGTACGATAGAATAATAATTGATAAATATATCGTTTTGTTAATTCTTTTTCTTTTTTTTTTTTTTTTTGATATCATTGACGTGTCTTCAAACAGTTGCAAATTTTCGGAAAATTCTATCCCTATTTTTTCATTTCGTTCATTCTGTTTGTATACTTTTAGAGAACTTTTTGAACGTACACATTCGATGAAAATAATAGTACATCGGCGTAAGATTTCTTTAGAAGTTAGATTCTATAGAACCTTAGCAAGGTTCATGACGATAGAACGCAAGCGATTAGAATTACGTTTGACGTGATCTCTCGATTTACGGTACTTCAAATTCCAAAAGACGAAGAAGAAGATGGTACGAGGGAAGAAGATTGTTCGTGATCATGAAAGAACGAACAACGGAAGAAGTAGTTCATATTCTAAACCAGTAAGTTGCCATCTTGGCAGGCTGGTCCCTTGCTGGGCCAGTTGCAGGCATCGGCGTTGTTGTCGAAGGTTAAATGCACCGGGCAATTGAATACATGAAGAGTGAATCGTTTTTTCCATTCGTCCCAGTGACAAGCGTAGAACTTGTTACAGAAGTTTGGATGTCTGAAGAGACCAGGTCTGGCACAATCATTGGGACCTTCAAGAATTTCATCGGATTCCTCAAGATGTTTTGGGACGAAGCTGTTAAAGCTTGTTGACGCACCAATTGAATTGGTACTGGAGCTACCTTGTTCCAATTTCTTTCCTGATCTTACACCGGGAATATAACTGCGGTTGATAGAGGTAGATACACTCGGTAAATAGGTTGAGGAAGGTTGAGTGGTTTCAGTGACAGCCTTATTTTCAATTTTGAAGGGTTTCGACGAGGAGGAGTCGTAATTGGTAACGTAATCGTATTCGCCCGAGCCATCATTTTCGAGATCAACGTAGACATCTGACTCGTCGTAATTGGCAAGATCTATTTGACCCTTTGACGAGTCTATTAATTTCTTACCAGGGCCACGAAGATTTGCAAAAGGATCAGCTTTGCAAGTGCACTCTGCACCGAGTTTGCTAAGAAGTAACGGATGAAGATCGCTCCACTTAACAATGACCTTTCCCTTGCTTTGAGCCGCTGTTGTTTTCGTACTTATTTCATAAGATGGCGTTACCGATGATGTTTTCGTGTAACCACCTGAATAGGTCGTTATAATTGGTGTACTTTGCGTTCTCGTTGATTCCACGTAAGTTTGGCCAACTGATGATGAAAAGGATGATTGTTTTCTAGTTGATCCACTGTAAGTCGATCCTATAGAATTTGTAGTATCGGTTCCAGTGTAGGTGTCATACACGCTAGGAACATATTTGACCGTTCCTCTGTTGTAGTTATTGACGAGAGTCTTTACTTTGTCTCGAGAGATATCCAAATTCGTTGGTGACCCTCCAAAAGTGGTGCTCGATCCAAATGATGTCTTCGTTTTCGTCGTGTAATCTTGGCTAGATGATGTGTCGTCGAGTATCGAAATAGATCCTGGAGTAGTCTGATCATAAGTAATATCAGGTGTTGAGAATGATTTCGTGTAGGTCACTCCGATAACAGAAGATGGTGTCGTTGATGATACGAACTGAAAAAAGAACATTTCTTCGTTATATGTCACGAACTTTTACATTTCTTTGGGTAATAAATTTTTAAGTAGATCATCAAACCTGCGGCCGTATACTTCCTGTGGATTGTTGACGAATTATTGTCGAGGGTGTAACACTTTTTTCAAATGGTATGCTCCCTTCTGTATAAGTATATCCATTAAAACCACTTGATACAGATGGTACAGTGCTACTAGGTACGTATTGGAGCTAAGAAACGATAAAATTATTAATCACTATTATAACATCACTTATGATTTAAGTTTCATTTGATTTGTGTCATATCATGATAATAAATTCGACGAGTCGCGTAAAATTATCAAGAAAAACAAATACAAATTCAGAATAAAATTTTACCTCCGGTCGCTGTGTTACAGTCGGTTGTTTATATGTTCCAAATATTGTCGATGGCCTTGAATTTTCAGGAACATATCCAGAAGATATAGAGGCTGAAGGTAAAGAAGCGGTGACAGAAATCTTATTCGTTTGATTATTTAAACCAGTTGATTGGAAGGAAACCCCGGTTTCAAAGACCGATTGTGTTTGGGTGGAAAGAGATCCAGTATTGAAGTGACTATCCTTATAAGTGTATGTATCGCCGTTCAAACTCACTGGAATGGACGTTGAAGTAATAGGAGTTTTGTAATCGTTATCGAACACTGGTTGAAGCGTAGATACGGATACTGGGATTTTAGCTGCTTCGAAAACTGTTGTCCCGTAGTTTTCAAGTGGTCCAGTAGCGTAAACTCCTGAGGACACCGTAGGTGTTGATTGTTTATGCTCAACAAATTCTGTTGGAACTTGTCCAGTCACGAAGCCTGGTTTGTTGTACGTGTTCACTACAGTCGATATAGGTGTTACCCTTGTAGAATCCACAATCGTTGGTGTTTGATAAATTCCAACATCTAGATAAGATGGTGTCGTTACTGTATAAGGCACTTTTCCACTTGTGGAAGAAACCGAAGCTAACGTAGAAGATTGTATACCACGAGTATTTTCGTAAATATTTGATACCGAATGTGACATAGCTGGTCCTAAAGTGATTTTTGATGTGTCGACGTGTGTAGCATCTGGTGCTTCAGTTGACGTAGCTACATTCGAAAAGATCTTAGACGTTTTCGTGTAACCGGCAACATTTCCTTCGAAAGCGTTTTCTCCAATTTTATCATAATTTATTGTAGGTCGCTGACCAGTACTGGCGACATAAGATCCTTTACCACCTAAGCTTGCAGTTACATAACCTGTCTTAGTGGGTCCTGTTTTTGTAAATCCGCTTTGAGTGAATGTATTAGATTGTACAGAAGAGTATCCTGGGTAACTTATTTCACTTTGAACTCCATGCAATGTACCTCCAGGCACAGCATTATCGGGAAGCGTACCGATCGATGTTCTATAATCTGTAATATCACTTTCAGTGTACTTAGTGGTAACGAGACCATTATTGAATGTGATGGTACCACGGCCTCCGTTGTCATGGTATTCATTCGTCTTATAACTTGTACTTCCAGTGATCGAAGGGGTTACTAATCCTGCATTAGTCGAACCTCTACTACCACTATAAACCGATGATCCAGAATCAGTATAATAATGACTTCCTATGGAGCCCCCAACAGTAGTACCTTCTTGAACATTTCCACCTACTACGACACCGCTAGAAGTTTGGCCGGTTAAGTGAACACCTGGGCTATTCTGTCCATGTAGGGTTATACCAGAAGTAGGGGTACCACCTAATGAAACGCCCGGGGATACGGATCCGTGCAAGAAAGTACCTGGACTAGCTGACTCAGAGTAGATAGTTTTAACTCCATCACTCACAACATAACCAGGAGTACCAGTTTCTGATTTTACATATCCTGGTTGACTGCTTCCTGTGATAACAGCACCTTGTTGTGCTGATCCTGTCAATATTGATCCAGATGTATCTCCTTGAGTAATAAGAGATCCAGAAGAGGAGTCGTCAGTGACTATGGCTCCTTCGATATTAGTACCAGTAACGATAGTGCCAGTGCTTGCTTGTCCAATATTATAACCATCGGAATAACCAGGATGTTGATATAATGTGTTAGGTGTAGGCGAAGTTCTATCAAGCATTAATGTAATATTTAAATTACTTCCTGTAAATCTATTTTTACCAAAGGTGCTTGTTACTCCTGTCCCACTGGTATAACTCGTTTTGATTCCAGATTGACTTGAATATATAGGACCAGAAGATACTGTGTGATGAGTAACGTATGTACCTGTTTGGCCTGGATAATTTGTAAATACTGATGATGCAGAAACAGAACCAGCTTTTCCACCACTCTCGGTTCCACTAATGCCTTTTACTGAATTACTACCTGTGACATGATTCTTATAATACGGTATTTCATCAGATATAATTTGCACCGGTATAGTATAACTAGGTAATTCGGAAACTTTAGAGTCTCCAAAATATTGAGAATTGCTACCTCCATGGTTTTGTATCAATGTCGATGTCGTACCGTAATTTTCACCTTGTGATACTCCTGATACAACTTTTTCATCTATTACCGATTCACCAGGATAATTTGAGCCTATTGACGTTGGTCTTGTAAATACATTGTTCGAATCCCCCAAGTGGCCCTCACCAAGTGAACTTGTATATTTTGTTTTCGTTGAAAGATCTGATCCTGTATATCCGGATCCTGTATACTGAGATCCTGTATATTCAGATCCTGTAGATCCTGAGTAATCAATTATTCCAGGTTGTCCGATTCCAGGCTGTCCGATTCCAGGCTGTCCGATTCCAGGCTGTCCGATTCCAGGCTGTCCGATTCCAGGCTGTCCAATTCCAGCATGTCCGATTTCAGTTGAAGATCCAGAAATAGAAGAACTTTGAGAATATCCTGTATTTGAAGAATCAGGGTATCCGCTTCCAGATAATCCTGTATATTTTCCTTGCCCTCCTGTTCCTTTGGTTATTCCTGAATATAATGTACTGTCGGAATAACCATCAGACCCTTTCTGATCGGTAAAACCTTGTGTACCCAAATTTATCGATCCTGTATATCCTAAATTGGAATCAATTCCTCCAGATCCTCCTTTATAACCAGAATTAGTTGATCCAGAATATCCATTACGTGTTACGGAACTTCCAGTATATTGGGAACCTGATAATCCACTGGTCGATATGGTATATCCACCACTATTTGATCCCGCAGAATCATAGCCAGCCTGAATCGTACTACTAGAACCTCGGTATGGACCACTCGTTCCTTGCGAATATTCCGAACCAGGAGATATATGATCGCGCGATTGTGAATACGTTGTAGAACCTGACAAACTATTGCTACTTTCCGTATATCCTAATCCCGCATGGAATCCAGTTGTAGAACCCTGATAAACGTTAGTTAATGATCCCGATGATCCTGATGATCCTGAATATCCGGATTCATCGGAATCTGTTTGAATTCCAATATATCCTGTGCTTGTTGAACCTTTATATCCATCGGATACACTTCCTGTATATTGTCCACCAATTCCATGTGAACCAGTAATTGATCCGTATCCTGTGGTACCACTAGTATATCCTGATCCAGTCGAATATCCTCTGGTTGCTCCTGAGTAATCTGTATTCAAGCTTGATTGTCCAACGTCAACTTGTCCAACGGACGAACCAGTAAACCGTGTACCAGATGAACCAGTAAATCGTGTGCCGGATGAACCCGTGTATCCGCCAGCGCTGGTTTCATAATAACCTCCTCCAGTTGTTCCTGAAAATCCGTCGGGTATACCACCGGTAACAAATCTACCAACGCCTTGAGTAGACGATCCACCATTAAGATGAATATCATATTCGCTTCTTGTATAGCCCGATCCAGAATTTGAGCAACTAGGTACCAACCAAGGCCACTCGCAAACTAATTTGTCCTGATCGAAGACCAAATCATACGGGCAACGAAATTCGAAAGCCATCATTTCTGGTCCACCTATTATTAAGTTCTTGCGTAAGTTTATGAAGAGTGTTATTTGATAGAAATACGGATGATGCGTTATACCTAAATCTATGCAGGCAAAGAACCAACGACAATTTCGTGGATCGGCATAGTATCCCGGTTCAGGAGGACATTGGAATCTAACTTGAGGAGCAGGTGCCACTTCGCTACTTCCAGGACATGGAGATCCTTGAGACAAAGATCCTGGCCAAACGCAAACTTCCGTACGTTCGTCGAATGCCAATCCAGCTGGACAATCAAATTCGAAGACCGAGTAATTCTCTATGTCTTGATTAAATTTGACACATCGATAAAATCTATGAAAACAAAAAAAAGGATAATTTATAGTATTATGTATTTGTCAGTTTAGCTACTATCATTGAGAATATCACAACCTGTTGCAACTTTTAGGATGCACGAAGTAGCCTTGTCTCGTACAGGTAAATTCAGTTTGGGTATTCTCACGTACTGCACGAATATGTCCCTCGGTGTCGACTACTCGAACCACTCTATAGCCAGACGATTTTGCTTTATTTGGGTAAGTAATCATTGCTTGCTAAAAATCGAGAAAGTATAATAGCTTGACAATAAATATCAATTGATTATATGAAAAGAATGTTTCAAGGAAAAACTTATTTTTATCATGAAAATATAATATATTTACATGGAGATCGTCTTCCAACGAATTGAGCACAGCGT
Source organism: Dolichovespula media (assembly GCA_911387685.1). NCBI lineage: Eukaryota > Metazoa > Arthropoda > Insecta > Hymenoptera > Vespidae > Dolichovespula > Dolichovespula media. Next base: position 8,374,717 of record OU426853.1, read on the forward strand.
GTCGCGACTTTCTCTTAAAATTCGTAAAAGAATGATAGACATCATGAGTGATTGCTTTTCCACAATTACTTTTTAAATCATTTTCTATCTCCCAAATACCCAAACCGGCGAGATCACGTAGAATTACATATTTTCCCTGGAAAAAAAAAAAAAAAATCGATTATATAATATCAGAAAAGGAGAGAGAAGGATGACAGACTTCACTTCAATGTACTTTAATGCCCGCTGAAATTTTGTCCTCAAAAGCGATCCATGTTTTGTTTCTGAAAGCGTATGGCGCCGTAAGATCCTCATCTCTTTCGATCGTCCACTCTCCGTCATCCATCGATTCGCAAAACTGAAAGTGGTAACAATAAATCGCTCAACGTTTTCTAATCCTGTTATAATCCTGTTATCGATTTTACGACACCACGATCTGTAGTATATTTAAATTTTATGCTAATTTACATTTTTGATTGTTTTTTTTTTTTTTTTTTGTTTTACCTCTTTCCGATCGATGACAGTCGGATATTTGTCCTCAGTACGTGACCTTGGTGCGTTCTCTGTCTCATTCTTCAAATTGAATCTATAAGCACTGGCTGGCATTGAAATCAAGAGCTTTCTCTTTGGCGCTCCTAATCCGCTTATCAGATCAACTAAGCTATCCGTGTTGAGCATGTCAAATAGGCCCATCACACGTGAAGGATGGAAAGTATAATAGACTTCGTCTTCGTCCACTAGATAATGAGATGCGATCGTAAATAGATCCACGTATCTATTTAGAGAGAAAATAATGAATTATATTGCATTGATGTTTTATATGTGTCTCTTTACACGGATTATTGAATGCGATTCGAAGAAGAAAGAGAGTGTGGGAAACAGGAAATACATTTCCAAGACCTTTTTCACACTCGGCTAACTCAATTGTCATAATAGATGCTTTCTAGTGACATTATAATAATGCATGCATTCCGCAATGTAATGTTCCTTAGGATATTTATTAGATGCCTACGATAGATAGATGCTACGATAGACTTAGGAATTAGATCGGAGAAAAAGTTAATGATGAAAAAAAAAAATAAATAAATAAATAAGATCGATATATGTAGTTATTCATGATATCGAAACCACGTGGCCTTGTTCTAAAGAACGGCATAACTCTACGACTTCGTTTACATTCTGAATATTTACTTCGAATAAGCTCTAAGCTCATCCATATTCAGCGAATACTCCGAATGGTCACATTGTCTTCGTGCAATATGGATCATCCGCGTATGATTCAATCAAATGAACAGCGAACATAAGTACAATGATCCTCGTACGTGAGTAATATATCACAAGTGGTACAAGGATAAAGATATCTACCAGAACTTTCTATAATCTTTTCTTTTCACTGCCGTTTCCTTTAAATTTTCCTAAAATAATTCTTTTTTTCGATCGTACGAAAGCTAGCTAGAACATGAAATAAATCTTAAATCACACTTTCATGCTGTTTACTCGCATAATTCTACTTCTTTTTATATTCGTAAAAATTATTCATTGTATGAATTTAAATGAAACATGTTTCTTACTTCGAAAGCTTCTTTAGGTCGAATTGTTTCGCCAAATCTTCTGGTTTCGTTGGTAAGGACATCAGTATTCTTTTGTCAATCGATTTCCGTACCATCTCGTCTTTGAGACCCTTAACGAAATGATAAAGGCGTTCCTTTGAACCCGCTGTGACATTTAATTCCACACCATCAACCTTAAAAAGTAAGGAAAATATATTCGGATTAAAACTTATGTCATCGTAAATATTATTTAGGAGTAAAGTAATAATGATAGTCGTCGTTATTTGTCCATTTTTTCAATAGTTGATAATCGAAATATTAATTTTGCGCCTGAATATAGATAACGCTCCACAAATACCGTCGATAATGTTGTTTGCGATAGTCATTCGTCAGTGAAACATTTGTTAAACATATGTAGTAGACGAGACATTGGATTTTTATGCCGCATTTTTACGAGGCGTGAACCACGAGCGTGAATTGAACGCTTTCGTGGACTACGATTCATGTGACTATAGTGAAGATTACCTGTGATGTCAACAGCTTCATGATTCAATCGTAATAGGATCGAACCGTTTTGATTTTCAGTCGTGGCAATAGCAAGAGTAAAAGAGAATTTTTATACAGATAATAATACTTTTCAGTTGTTTTTACTCTCGTGAATCACAAAATTCACGTCTTGTAATAACGCGGCATTATATGTGCACATGTAAAGAATCGGTTGCCAGCCACACAGGGGCTTATAAAATATCGTATTGATAAATAGCGCGTTCACAAGCAATATTATCGGCGATGTATGACGTGTTGCCTATCTTTAGGCGCTACAATTAACTCTCTAAACGTAAGTGATTAATAATTATCTTAAACCGAACAATAAACGATTAGATTATATTACATAAATTAGATCGTACTTAAAAAGTAATATAAATAAATAAAAATAAAATTATTTATCACTATATATCATTTTATCAGCTTTCTCTTACCGAGGAAAGATATTTAACCTTTTTCCAATGTTTATTGAATTTTCGATAAGAATCTTAGAAAATATTTACCTGGTTTAGAATGTTAACCAAACGCGTGGCAGCTGTCTGACGACTCGTACCGGAAGTTTTAAGAGTTCCTGCCGGATCGTTGACAGAAATGACAAATTGGAGAGGCGGATTCATTTCTTTTAGCTCTTCGCTAAATTCTTGAATATCTAGAAGATATTGAAAATTAATCTCTGTTAATTAAATGGAAGCCCATTGATGAATTTTAAAATTTTATTTAATAATTCTATTAAATACGCGATGGCAATTAAAAAGAAAAAACCTAACGAACAGGTATAATCCATCATCGATTAATGACGTCAGTCTAAATATGCGTACGTTACTTGTCGAGGTAAGCAAGGACATGTAGAAGTCATGACATCTATTAGAAAATGTCATTGAAGTGTGTTGTTCGAGTGCGTCTTCGCGACTAATCTTCTCGATCGATCATGAAGTAAAACGAAATAAAATTAACATTTTCTCTACTACGGATTCATATTTTGAATTTCATCTCTCTTGTTTTAATCATCAAAAATAAAATTCATCTTGTAATAAGTATAGTTCGTTGAACGGGTATATGAATATTAATGTCGTACGATTTAATACAAAAAAAAAAAATCTTTGCATAATTCACGTTATAATAATAAAGATCGACTAATCGCATACATTGGTAATCTCAAGGTAGACGATTAGATCGTGGAAGATTATTATTATTCTCTCGTCGCAAAATCGAGAGGAATGTAGAAAGAAGAAAGTGGATTCTCTTATCGCGATTTTTACACGGTCCACGTTCACATTTCATACAATCTCCTTTCAACGGAAGTCGAAAGTACCGGAATCGATTGATGATTATAAGCCTTTTGTAGACATTCGTCGATCAACTTTATATAATCATATATTATTATAAAATCTTAAAACAATTATCGATACCTTCATATGAAATTTGCTTCGCGCGAAAGATTAAATTTGGTCTGGAAGATGATTACTTCATTTTCATATTCAACTCTCAAAACATCTAAATGCACGTTAGGCACGATTTATTTAAATCGTTCAATTAAAATATACCTAGGGCTATAACAAAACTTGTAAAGAAAATTAAACGGAGATGACGAATAAAAATGTATATTTCTTCGATGTTGCAATAATGCGACGTGTCGAAGTTCTCAACGATAAGAGTTACATCATCGTAATGATCATTCATGAAATTACTTAAGTTACAAAATAACATTGTAATTTTTATAATCCTATTTCTCTGAAATGTAACCGGCTTACTCGTAAGCCATCTCAATTACTCATCGTGCGTATATAGACATTAAATTTATATCCCGTTATATTTCATAATTCAAAGAGTTCTCGGTATTTCAAATTCGATCGGAATATGTGCGTGTGAATTATCGATTTATCCTATCGCGTGAAGTAGTATGGCGACGAGTAATACCTGTTCTCCAAAAAATTACTATGGCTTCGATTGTACCGGGACAAAGAAAATAATACTTTTTGTATCCGAACCATCCTATAAAAAAAAAAAGAGAGCACTTTCGAGGCTTCAAATATTTAACTAACCATGCCCTTGTTACAATATTTTGCACCCACGTGTCCCAACACTTTCGTGATCGAATGTCTTCATGCCCCAGAAAAATTTCTTTCTTATATCTTTTACCTTTCAAAAAATAATCTTAAAAGTGAAACTTGTTTCTACATTTTTAAGGTTTCTCCTGGTATATTCTCAAGTTCACATAATCTCGTGTCTCTTATTTACTGTCTCTTATTTATTCGTTCTTTCTTTCTTTCTTTCTTTTTTTTTTTTTTTTTTTTTTAATTCGTAAAGTATACTACCATAGTTAGCTACTTTACCTTCGTTAGTTTCCGTTCCATCATGAAGCCTAAGAATATCGTCTTTTCTCATAAGACGCTTACATCAGAGTACATGAGTATCTATTAATATTGTCAAAAATGTCGGCGATTTTGCATAATACGCGAAGTATTGTCCTTCGCCGATAATATTAACGGGACTTTTTTCAATTTTATAAAAATACGAGAACTTATTTATTAGAACGAGTGTCGTCATGGAGATAATGTAACGATGAATTTTTGATTATTTGTAGTTGCGTACATTTATGAAACATTATGTAGACTGTATAAAAAGAAAGAAGAGACGGAGAAAGAGAGAGAAAGAGAGAGAGAGAGAGAGAGAGAGAGAGAGAGGTTTATTAGATGAAAAAATAGAATTATGCCAGAGAGTCTTTGTGTGATATTGCTAAACCATGCGTGTCGAGAAACACGAGACGACGTCTTGCGATCGCAGTGATCTAACGTCACGTCATCGTGTCATATTCGTTGAAAATATAAAATATCCATAGGATCTATATGTAGGTGAGAAGGATGTTTTACGTGAATTATGCCACGACGGAAATTAAACGCAGTTCCATCACACTTCAAAGATAACAAACGACGTGAACGTGAACGTGAACGTGAACGTGTTTGTAAAGTAAATATATATCTCGTGAAAGATCGAGAGAAATATATATATATATATATATATATATATATATATAGAAATATAGAGTTTAGCGATGTGTATCCTAAGGAATATCTCGTTGCAAGTGCAAGGACGCGACCGCCCGGTGGTTTCAATTGAGGCTGTATCGTTTATGCAATTCCTTGAAGTCGCCTAGCTCAACGACATTAACATCAACTTGTAGTAAACTTGCGCGCGCGCGCTACCATTCCTGGAGCGAGAATTTCCAGTAAAACTTTTTCTTTCTCTCATTTGTTTCGTCATCTTACTTCTTTTTTTTTTTCTCCGATCTAACTGACACGCTTTAGTCTAGTTAGACGACGATAACAAGGACATATATTACAATTACCATTGGATAATTCAAACTTGGAACCGAAAAGTGTTCGATTCTTATTGTTCTTTATATATATTTGACGGGAGAACGCGTCGTTTCGCGACAAACGGACAATCGACTTACTGAAAACTATATCGAGCTAATGAGTCATGTTACCATTACGGTGTTCCCTGCGAACGTGGGTGTCCGGTCATTGAATTTCGCAAGTTTCTCTCTCGATGAGTAATCGATTTGTCGATTGGTTGGTTCGATGCACGTAAGTTGTTTCATATCAATTCGATAATGTTAAGCTTTATTCGTGATAATAGAATTTTAGGGGGATTTCTTTTTTTTTTTCTTTCTTTCTTTTTTTCCAAAGACTCACCCGAAACAGAAAGATCTCGTATATCGTGTCCTTGATGTACCAAAGTGGTGCACCTACAAATCGAATCACTGAGTAAATTCACGTCCGCTTTGAAAGTATAACAGATCACTTCTTTGCCTGGTGAAGTCTTTTGTGTTGGACATTCTGAAAAGAAAAAAAGAAATAAAAAATTTATCATTTTTCTCTTTTCCTCGTAAAAATTATATTTACGCTTTGTTTACTATTACTCATATCCCAATAACAAAAATGAACGAACGACTTGGGACGTTTATTCTCATCTTTTCTAACGTCACATATCAATTTTGCGCGAGCGACAAAAGAAACGATTTCAAAGGTATCCGTCAGGTACGTTTCACTGTCGTTGACATCATCGACGATTGCACTATACGAGAAGAAGCGTCTATAATGGTCGTTTACATAGACTTGCAAACCTGTTGTAGAACATGGACTATGTAAAGATGGGGAAAAATAGTGAATAAATGGTTAAAAAAAAAAAAAAAAAAATTGAAAAAATCGAAAGAGAGAGAGAGAGAGAGACGATCGTATGAAGTGTGCATTGATTGGTACGTGGACACACATAACGTAGACACATTTACCATTATTATTAACTCTTGTTGCCGGATATGTTGACTTTGTGAAGACATGGCGATTTACATGATGCCGGATTTACATGATCCAACTGTTAATTATAATATTAGAATTTTCCTTAGATGGACATATCGATGGATTTTATAAAACTTAGTTAGAACCGGAGAATAAAAAGATAAAAGTTTTAAGATCGATGATGTAGGAGGAAAATGCAACGAAGCTTTCGTAATCGTGAGTTTTCTTTTGAAAAACGTTGGAAACAATGGATCCACACGCTTTATAGTTATGTCTTCAATGTAACGATTCCCGATTTATCATAAACGGACGGTTAATGGCGCGAAAAGAGATTCTTTATTAAATAAGCAATACAATACGTCGTTAGGTTGTTAACGGTGAAGCGATCAATCGCGTTGCACGATCAATAAGATAGACAGATAAATCATTCTCCTCGAGAGAAAGTTCTTTTTATCGGTGATTCTTTCTCTTCGAATCACTGTAACGACGCGTACAATGGTGGCACCTGATCTTCATAGCTAAAAAGAAAGTGACTGATCTATTCCCCCCTCTCATTTCGATTTGAAATTAGAACGAATGAAAAGGATTTCTTTTTCTTTCTATTTTTTCTTTTTTTTTTTTCTCTTTTTTCTTAATACGAAAGAAAGAAAGAAAGAAAGGAAGAATTTGTTCAGAATCGATTGAAAACATTTATACACCTTCCTGTTATGTATAAAAGTGTTGAATAATTCTAATTGTTTTTTAATCACTTTATATTTGTTAGTTTGGAAAAAATGTTTTTTGGTGTTCGTTATTTTGTTTTTTTTTTTTTTTATTTTTTAATAGCGCGAAAGTTTTTCGTTTTCGTTTTCGTTGACGTTATCGGTTTCCTTAATGGTCACCATCGCAGACCATCGCAAACGCGTCGATTACTTAAATAGTATCGTCCTTGTGTCAGACAGCGTGCTCCAGTTGTCGATGGCGTAATTTAACCTCAAAGATTAATACGATTGATCGTCGTGGGTAAACGATTATCGTAAAGGATATCTGGTTTTGGATCTTCATGTCGGCATTCTCTTTAAGATCCTATTTAGAGAGTCGTTCCATTCATCGATCTCGCAGAAGAAAACAATGACAGGAAAGTCATTGAAAGTCTACTTTAAAAAGATTCGTTTCTTTTACAGTTACTCGAAAACCAATTAGAAATTTTTAATCAGACCGACGTGAAATTTTTTCTTTCAAAATAATCAATCAATCCTCCTCCAATTATTTTTCCATCGTTATAACGCATTTCTTTATATATCGTAACAACGATTTTCTTACGATAATTGCATCGATCGGTGTCGTCGAATAATTAAAAAAAAAAAAAAAAAAGAAAAGAAAACAACAAAACAATTAAAACGAAGAACGACTTACTCGTATTAGATCCAAGACAGACAGATGTAAAGGAAAGGATGACTAATAGAATCAATCGTGTCACCATCCTGTCGATCGCAGGACCCATTTTTACTCTTGTTCCCTTCACCAATCCTCGGAGTTTTCAAGTCAATGCTGGAAATTGAAGAAACAACACTGGTAATCTCGTTATCGACGTAATCATCGAGATCGAAAAACGATCAACGTGTGAATTCAATTTGAAAGATTAATCGGACAAATGTTCTTTTATATATATGTATATATACATATATATATATATATATATTTATTTTTGTTTCTTTTATATATTTATCTGTTTTTTATTCTCCGTTCGTTTAAATCTCCTCGAAGACGAGGAATCTCGAAAAGGCGAGGGTTCCTTCGAGTTCGAGCGCGCGTTTCGTACTGAACCCTCGGAGGACTCGTGCTCTCTTAGTAAACCCTACCGATCCGTCCGGATGGAAGCAATCGAGGACCAACAGAATCGGTTCAGGGAGAATCGAGAGGAGAGAGAGAGAGAGAGAGAGAGAGAGAGAGAGAGAGAGAGAGGCAGAGCAGAGGCCAACGGGACCAGCAGATCACACACAAGATCACGAGGTGGGGTACCGGACTGGCCCAGATCGAGACACTTTCCGTGTTACATACATGTACGTACGCTTCTTTCAGTTAAAAATAGGATCACTTATACGATCGTTACGTTATAAGACTTCTGGTTCACGAAGTTCGAGTGTATTGAGATTTTTTTTTCAATTTTTTTTTATTTGAAAGTTTCGCTGCTATTTGGAAAAAAAAAAAAAAAGAAAAACATTTCTAGAGAATTCGCGGATCTTGATTATCCAAGTGACGTCTGTGTAAAAACAAAAAAAAAATATGCTTTCCCTTTTTTGTTCCTCTCCTTCTTTTTGCGAGAGAGACAAAAATAACGAACGAAGAAGATTATAAACGCGTATATGATTTTCTTAAACAATTTGATTTTATAAAGGAATTTTAGATGAATGGAATAAAAATTACTTTTATGTCATACGTCAGATGTACCTATATCAGAGTTTTCCAAGAAATTGATATCATTATGGAAGCACGTTGTTGACTTACTGACCACAATCGGATATTGTCAAGATCACGATCGTTGGAAAAAATCTGATAGATTACACCGTAAGTATTTACTCACATTAAGTTGTAACCAAAGAAGGTAATAAAGTGTTAGAACTCTCGGTATGTTTAAGAGAATATCATGTCTTTGAATTTATAAAATACCATTGAAGATTGACCATGACAAACGAGATTATGGCTTTCACTTTTAGTGGTAAAAAAGAATTGACCCCAATCCTCGATAAGGATCATCAAACTATGCATTCGATCGATACTTATTCTTTTCTTTTTTTTTTGAGTTATTAATTGTAAGTATCATAACTTTGCGACACGATATATCGTGATCTTCTAACGATAAGTTCAATTAAAGTTAATCGAAAATAATTAAGAAACGACACTTTCACAATGAGAGAAGGGATATTTAATTGGTACGCTGGTCTATGCACAAAACTTCATCGATTTAAACAGGCACAAACGAATAACCGCCTCGTTAAACATCCCACCAATGATATTTCGAGCAACACGCGTTTCAATGTACAAATGTGGAGTATAAACGTCGGTGAGAAATGAAAATAAAATAAAAAAAAAAAAAAAATGAGGATGTCGTTAGCTAGAGGAAGTGTAACGTTTCATTATCGCTATCTAGATCTGCTTTTAATGCACTTTTTCAACGTTTAATAAACTGCATTATAGAAAGGAAAAAAAAAAAAGTTACAAAATCGCGAAGAAGATTGAAAATAGAAAATAGATGAGGGAAGAAACAAAAATAGTATTAATAAAATTGATGAAGAATTAATTGTAAAGATTTCTATGATAGATCGAGGATCGTACCTGTACGATCGGACCTACGCGCCACGACGGATCGTATTGAACTGCAGTATACTAGAAATCCTCTTTCCCATAATGCGACACGTGTTTACTCGTATCTCCAATATCTCTTTTACGAGATGCGTTAACTATCCTCGGATTAATCATTGACGTATGTAAATGAGGTAGGATCGCAGGCTCTGACGACGGATCCTCTCTCGTACGAGCATTGTTACATCATCAGAGGATTTCGTTCGGTATCATACGTGGAAAAAGGATTTCATTTTTCGATCATGACACAATTATGATAAACGGAAATCACATAGTATCTAACGTAAGACGTTCTCTTTTGCATCCGCATTAATAGTAATCGCGACGAGATTATTAACGTCCTTTCAAAACGGATCTAACAACGACGTCGTCTTCACAAGTTTCCGATGATAAAGCTCATAAATTATATATATATATATATATATAAAAGTATGATCGAAGTAAAACATAAAACCCATTTATTTATAACGTATCAACGATGCTCGAGTATTCGTACGTAGATATATATTCTTATTTATAGTTTTACCAATTATATATATACATATTTTCATAATTTAGAAAAGAATAGCTAGAAAAAACAGTCAAAAGATGTTCTCTCCTCAAAGTTACAAGTTTAAAACTATCGATAAAAATATCGATAAAAGTGAAAGAGGCGATTAATTCTATGACCGATCTGTACCGAGTATTACTACTTGCAAGTGGTTACGGACATTCGTGGCATGCCCCTGACTAATGTAAGTTCGACCACGTTATAGAATTATGGATCGAGTACGAGGCGAATATAAAAAAAAAAGAAGGAAAAAAAAGTAGAGAGTTTGTTTTACCATTTGACACCTGTCCTCTTTGAAAAGTGATCAGCGTTATAAGCTATCGAGTATCGATCATCGTCTAACGTGAGAACGATTTCAGTCCATTCGGAACGTTCTAAAATTTAAGATGAAGATCATCGAGACGATAGGACAATCGGGATACTAGATTTCTCAATGAAAATCTCATGAACTCGCTCGCTGAAAGCAAACAGCAAAGATAGATACGGAGGCGTGAATCATCTGATCGATAAGGTCGTTACTTGGCAATCCGGAGATTGCTTTCATACATTTTGTGACTAGCACAGATCTTTATGCGGATTACGTCACTATCGAGAATAAGCAACAAAGTGAACGCTGGTTGATCGTTAATCAAAGAAAAGGGGAAAAAAATTTACGATTGCATTGGTCGGCGAATTCGAGATCGAAGTAACGTCGTCGGTCCACCATCTTTCCGGCAGAACGATATCTTTTTATGGACAATGATGTAACAATAGTGAGTGACCTCTGATATATTATCGAATTATTCGAATCGTGAGGTAACTGTAAATTTGATGACTCGTCTTTTTTGTTGACCGCTGAACAACAGATCGCATTGAATATTGAATTTATTAATATGGCACATAGTAAGATTTTAATTAGTAATATAAAACAATTATTAATTATATAGAGAGCGAAGTTTAATGTGAAACAATATATGGAAAATAATGAATATAATTTCGATCAATATTATAATTAAAATAAAAAAAAAGAAAATCATACGTAAAAATTTTTAAACGTTGAATTAGTTTAACGTAAAACAATACATGTAAAATAATGAATATAATTTCGATCGATATTAAAATTGAAAAGAAAAAAAAAATCCTACACAAAAATTTTTAAACGCTGTATTAATTTAACGTAAAACGATACATGTAAAATAATGAATATAATTTCGATCGATGTTAAAATAGAAATAAAAAAAAAAAAAAAATCCTACATAAAAATTTTTAAACACTGAATTAATTCAATTTACCTTGGAATCGGTCAACGAAGGATGATGCTTGTCGTGAAATAATTGGAAAATAGGAAAAGAAAGTTAAACGCGAGATAAGCTTCGAGCACAAATGTTAGAAGAAAAATATAATGCGTCGATCATTCCCATGGCTTCAGGCGATCTGGTGCAATTCCGTCGTTACGACGCGCCCGCGTATGCGATCTAAGACTGTGCGAAGGGAAAGGAACCTTTTAGAAAATTGCATTGCTCGTAAAAAGGCTGCGGCCAACTTGAAAAGGAGACACTCGTTCGTTTGTGGGCGTTTCTGATGACTAGAGTCACCGCTCACGATATAATAACGCTGCGTAAGACGGATTTCATTAATTTGACGCACATTACATCGGACCATATCGGACTAAACAATTTTACATTATGCAGGAAATAAGGTTTTTTATTCTTCATTCGAGTATACCATCGATGGGCATAATTTATTTTTTTTTTCTCGAGCATAAAACTCTCTGTCATTTTCAAAGGTTAACATATCTATCGATCAAATCAATTTCTTTCCCAGAAAATATCGTATGAAATAATAACGTTTATTTAACTATTTAACTAATAGTATTATATACAGAATTAAACAATTACTATATTAATATTATACAATCTATACTCTCTCTATGTGTTCACGATTTTTGTTTCTATTTTATATGTATTAACGAACTGATATAACAAAGTATGATCGAATTGACTAAATGGACGAATCTTTGATATGACATTGATACACGTCGAAATTCGATTACTTCATTATAAAGTTAATACGTTCACCTTTAATAAAATTGTTCCTAAGACGTTTAAAATAAAAGAGAAAAGTAAAAAGAGATTGGTCGATAGATTATAAGAATTAACATTTATTCGACTTCAGGAAAAAAAAAAAAAGATAGTGATCGTAAAGACATAACAATGAATTTCTGTGAGATTTCCCACGAAAATCGTCCTTTCAATTTTTGCTATCTACGTTTATACACATATGATCGACCTTCATCCTACAATGCCAAAATATGCCGAAAAATGTACCGTGAGAAACAATAAATAATAGGAAGGTCACAGGAAAATGTATGACGTACTTATGGACCATTATTCACGGTTGTTGCGCTCGCGTTCACGTTCATTCTCGCACATACTCACGCACTTGAATCATTGGAAGTCTTTGAGGGAACATTCTTAAGAAAGAAGAAGACGGAATCCAAGTTCTTTATATTTTTCTCCTTCTTTCTCTCTCTCTCTCTCTCTCTCTCTCTCTCTCTCTCTCTCTCTCTCTCTCTCTCTCACGAGATCCGCACAACGTTTCACTCGCGTTTCTTTTTCGATGTCTTCCGGATTCTCGTTTGAATGATTCAGGAATTAATTTCTTTTTACCTTTCAAATCGATCTCACAAATGGACGCCAT
>OU426853.1:8392660-8445160 GCA_911387685.1 Dolichovespula media
CACAGGACTTATAGAAGACAAGTGTACACGAAGTTGGTACAAATTTACAAATCGATTTATTTGCCAATGTAACAAGTCAAGTCTCGAAACCGCCTTATCTGCAACCTCGTTATACAAAGTCGTAATGAATGAATAATTGTACGAGTAACGTAATAATCTAAAACGTAATTTCGCGATAATAAACGTGCGAAGAATGTTTTTTTACGATCCTACTTTAAATCGAATTTAGAATTTGCTTCCCATTTAACGTATTATAAAATAAAAGAATATAATGTCTTTTTTTTAATACCTCTATGATGTTGTAACTTAAATCATTACTAAAAAAAAAAAAAGAAAAAAAAATGTTTCTTTGTGATCGTTAACAAAGTCTTGTTTGTAAATATTTATATATAGTTTTTTTCGGAGATACATAATAAACAGGGTCCATTTATAAAATTTATATACATTCGTTCAAGCAGATTTTCTTTAAAGATTTCCAAGAGAACGAAAGAACGTAACCGCATGTTCGATGTAATAACAGTGTAACTCGATTGACCATCAAGGTCGAAGGAACACAACGGCCAATTGGCACGCACCGTCGAGCACCACTGTCAAGCAATTTTTATTGCTTTAGGCTCGCATTCCGAATCGAGCCTCGAAGTGAAGGGTTAATGTCACTTATAAATAAGAGCAACGATCTTTTTTAACGATCGTAAGAATTTCGATCAATTATATCTTCATTTATTGTAGTACAATTAAAAAGTTTGGATGGCATCTTTGAGTAATTGTTGATTAAATTACTTCAATATGTGTTCAATTTATTTTTTAAAACACTCTTTTTTCTTTCTATCTTTTACATTTTAATTCGCTCGACTTTAACCTTCCCAAATAAGCATAATTATCCGGAAGTAGAAGCTCGATTTTGTCTTGGAGTATTTTTAATTGACACACACAGTGTGTCTGCTTCCTTTTACCATTGCGTTTCAAAGAGGAAAGTGCCTCGAGCTACGTCAGCGAAAGTAGTTCGTTCTGATCTACTCCGATTTTCAAAACGAAAGGTTCGCTTTTTTCGTTCCTTTTCTTTCGTTCTTTTTTTCAACCTTTAATTTTATTCCGTCGTTTCACTTTATCTTTTTCAATTCATTCTATTTTGTGATCGTAATGTTTGTTCACAATCACTGTAATTATATGGTACCATTATATTCTACTGCAAACGCATCTATAAATTAAATAAATGTAAAAATGAAAACTTAATAAAAAGAAAAAAGATTTCAGAGATAGTGATCATGTATTATAGATGCAGATCGTAAGAGTTAATTATTGGTTGCATTAAACGTCGTCGAACGTCGAAGTTTTATTACTCTGCCTCTTGGGCTTTATTCGCAATCCAAAACGTACGATGATAAATTAAAAAATGAGATTTTTATGGAAGCAACATTTACGAAACATAAATGTTAGATCAATAACGATCGATTAACGTAAAATTGTTGTGTACGTAAATTTGTTTTCGAAACTATATTCTTACTGTTAACGAATAATTAATTTAATTAAAAAGATAATTGAATTTTCATGAAACATGAAGATAGATCGAGTTCATATTTCGTTGTTTCGATACGAGGTGTAAAAATGAAAGTGATATCCGATTTATTATGCCGCAAAACTCGTAGAGCCGAGAAGTACGAAACGAGTTCTCCATTTGGGCTCCATGGAGTCGCATCAACATTGTCAAATAAGCAAGGTCGATCTCTTTACGTGGGCGACCTTGCTATGAAGATACGACTTATTGGCCTGCATACTTGCTTATAAAAATACCTCTGATCGGGCTACGAAGATTTTCTCATTCTAAAATTAGAAACAACATCGAAATATTATTCAACAGAATGAACTTTATAACATGATTTTGTTTTTCTTTGCTTGAAAATATCTAGATGTATGAATATACATTAAGTGTGTGCGCGTATATGTGTGTAATGTATTACGATCAATTTCTGACGCGATACACAACTTATCTTGTACATATATAATAATATAATGTATATGAAATACATTAGTTTAAATATTTACGATGCGATATATCAGTTACATAATAGGAATAATACTTAAAATAAAAGATAAAGGAAATAAAGTAAGGAAAAAAAAGATTTCCCTTTGACCATAATTATTTGCAATTTTCACTTTCAATTCTCACCCTTGAACATGATGCGTTTCGTAATTTTTCGTCACAGGTAAGAGAGGCGATTCGTGAGAGTCCTTCGAGATCGCCACTCTGAATTCTTTGCGGCGTATCAATTGAAACGCACAGTGGCACGCATTAAGCAGGGCGCTATTTCTACGTAACAACGATGACAGGATAGACGTTGAGATAAAGAGCTGAACGAATTAATTCTAAATTCTTATCTTACTGTACGATCATTTTTATTATTATTATTATTATTATTATTATTATTATTATTATTTTTATTATGATATTATCAGTCACGAGGTCTTCGTCAAGTATTACTCAACACTATATTTATATGACCTATTTTTCTCGTCGTATTAACTAACTCTAACAAAAATAAATCCTCATGAGAATATCCATTTTATTTATAAAACATCCTTTTAGTTAAAAATTTGGTTTAATATATAATAGGTAAATTGTGAAATCGTAAAAGAACCTCGAGAAGATAAAAATAGACTGCCGAAGTACAAATTCGGCAAATAAAGATACACGGTATGTGTTTGACTTATCGATACGTCTCATTAACCAAAGGGATCGTTAATTGAATATTACCAAGACAAAAGGTATCCTCTCGGTCGGACGAATAAGGTTCGAGAATGAAAGCAAATGTCTGAAGAACAAGAAACAGGATCACAGCGAAAAAAAGTATGTCGAAACGTACAGTGGTCCACCCACAACGAGTTAATCATGTCAAGGACCAATCGAGCCTTCTCTTTTTCCACTCGTGCATCGAGAGTATATACATATCCTCTTAAAACCCTACAGATGTGAAAAACGCAATTGATCTTATTCAGTACTTGGACCAATTATCGGCTTCGCGGCAAACAACTCGCTCGAATCCCGATGGTCAACAAAAGGCATTATCTGCACTTTAAGTTGAGTGTCGAGTGATACGAAATCTCTCTCTTTCTTTCTCTATCTTTTTCTTTTTTCTTTTTTTTTTTTTTTTTTTTAATACTGAAGTTATAAAGTCAAGTATCGTGTAACGTATCACTCCGACGACGTGGGTATTACATTTGCATAATAATTAGTGAATCATTGATCAAGATTAATTTTCTTTTTCTTTTTTACATGTGTAAAATAAATTGTTTATTTCTTGTACTCTCATCACGATCATTCCATTAAACCGTAACTTCGGTTCGGTTCGTAAATTTTTCTTTATTGATCGTGAAGGATTTAATAAAATAAAATCGTAAATATGTTACAAATGTAAAGACACATACATACACACACACACACACACACATCTAAACGTTCAAGAGAAATCGAGCAACGCTATGATTGTATCAAATCGAAGAATATAATCAAAATATACGGGAAACGTGGTAACTTAGAGAAACGGAATATGTCACGTGAGAAAGGATTTTGCAATCGTGTAACTTGGGTGGATATAACAATGATCGATGTTCGATCTGTAAGTAACATTTAAACTGTCTGAACGTGCCCTCAGGATCACTATGGACGGTGTTTTGCCTTACGGCTTAGCGACATATAACTCCAACTATAATTTTTAGCGTTTGAGGCGGGGTTGAGAAATTCGAGCGGATAAAATGGGATTGCGTGAAAAAATGGATAAGGAAAGGTGATCGATGTTCAAAGATTATATTTTTTCTACATTCTGCTGAAATTTTATATATATTGATAAGGAAAAAGAAATGTTTATTCCAGGAACCTTGACGCAAACAAATCCGATGACTTCTTTGCTATGTTCACGTGTTTCATAGCGAATCAGGATTCTCTCAATGGCAATTCTTACGACGAGACATTAATAATACATAAGTTTCAATGATGCCGACGTTATCGTCACCTTAAATGCTATCTACTGGTCTCCTTTGATGTAAGTTACGACGGCTTGTAGTTTCGCTCTTTGAGTTCGATCGTTATCGAAAAGGATCAGAATCGTTCGTGATGACCCGCGAACCTTCTATGGGGATCGAAAGATAACCAGGTTTGTTTGTCTCACCGCCATTTTGGCCACACCCCGAAACTCAACTTTTCTCTCTTGCCTTTCCCTTTTCTCTCTCTCTTTTTCTCACTTTTTGTGATCATGAAGAAATGATATCGATATTGTCGTGAAACCGGAGATTATCAAAATCGTAAAGCATTGTAAATTATTCTCGAAATCGATCTCGCGAAAGAGATTGGATTTGAACATGAGGATAACGGCGATGAAAATATTCTTTTCCTTTCTTTTCTAGAAACAGTGAGAAAAGTATGTTTCACGACAGGAGTTGGGAAATGTTAAGAGAAAGATAGAAAGAGGAGGGAGTAAAAGTTGTTGCCATGATTCACGGTTCGATCAAGGACTATGGAAAAAGGCGAGAAAGAAAATGGAAATAAGGGTGCACAGGTATCTCGATAGAATTTTAAGTACTCATATTGCTAATTATCATTTACTGATATTTATTTTATTTCAAGAATTTGTATAATTTTCTTAAATATCTATTGAGATTAGTTCCATTTAAAAATCGTGCAAGCGTAATAAGTGTAAGTTAAAGTAACGATAGAAAAAGTTTTAATTTTTATATTAATGGGTGCGCTAATAGGGGCGTTTGTAAAAGCTGTTCCATTTATTGTATTTATCTACTAACGGTAAAATAAGTGTATAATCTTATCGTCGATGGAATCGTCGATGGAATTGTCGTTGGAATCGACTGTAAATAAGATTTTGTAAATCAATTATCGATAAGATAGAATCGCCGTTGAAATCGACTGTAAATAAGATTTCGTAAATCAATTGTCGATAAGATAGGACTACAATAAATAAGATGTTTCCGAAGGTTTCTGAAGATGTCGCCACTAAATAATTCTAATAAATTAATTTTGATAGCGCATGCGTGAAGTTTCCTTTACTTTGATACGATCAAACAGTATCTCCGTTTCCTCAGTTCTCTAGTGGCCGGTTTGAGAAGGACTGCTACCAGAGGAAATTTTAGTCTGTTTGCAATTCTTTTCATTAGCGCTTGCGCTCCACATTTAGAACGAGAATTTGCGTCGCCAACGACTAACAATGTCGTACTGCACGCGAATTATTAATGCTCAGGTATGCGTCGCATTTATAATTTATAATCAACGAGCAAATCAAAAAGAATTTTGATGAAATATTATCGGTTCAACTACGACTTAACGAAAACGTTTGCATGAGAGTATTCGATTGATGAGCTTTTCGAACTTGTTCTCTTGACCTCTTTCTTTCGGGAGGTCATTAGTGACGCTAAAATAGTATTAAATGTTAAACTAACGATGACCAATACGAACGATAAATCGAGATCCTTCGTGAATAATCCTCCATATTGATCTAATTATAAATTTTTTTTACTTATATAGGTTTGTTCTATTTATCGAATTTTTTTATATATTAACACATCGAGTAATTATTTAATTGTAAAGTGAAATAGAACGTTTGAAGATCGAAAAATAAAAGAATTCCGTTCTGTCATGTGACACTGTCACGATCCATTTTAACTGAATCTTAAAACGCGGGTTACGTTTTCGACTGACAAGTTAAATACATTCTTTTTCTTTATTACGAACGTAATTCTTGTGTTATTCTTTTTGTTATGTATATTAATTATCTTTTTTGCATAAAAATTATTCAAGAATAAAATATCTCTTATTCTCGAAGACTCATTATATAATCGAGATATAAAAGTCGTATATATATACATATTATGCCCTTCCTACATTTCTAGGTTATGATTTCGAACATTTTAAAGTGTATCTATCGTTCATTGGCGCGTTAAATGAATGAGACTTTCCCCTTTTTCACTTCAGAGAACGTTCGCGGAATATAACGCAAGTTTCTTATGTAATATGTACAATTTCACGAAAGATAAGACTTTATTAGATATTCTTAAATGGCGCATTGATCTAAATAAAGATCATTATCATAATTAAATACAATTTAAGCCAACTGATGAAATTTTTATTACAACAATAATTATTTATAAATTGTCGTGGAATTTCTTTTCCTTACTGTTATCTTCGGAAAGTCATTTTGTTTGATATCTGTTACAGTAAATTGCATCATAAATATATTTTTTCAAAAGTATAGATAAAATAATTTATAGTAAATAATTGATTTTGTGTTTAAGAATACCTTGAAAAATATTTAACGTCATGCATAATAGTTTTGCGTTATGAGGATGTTGACATTATATATTTGATGTAGTCTTATCTATTAATAGCATAATAAATAATACAGCAGACAAAATTATAACAATTTATACATACCAAAGGATGTTGTAATCTAGATATTGACAATGAAATTTATATTGTATATTCATGCTGATTGAATTCTTCTCTCTACTCATGTAGCAATAGAATATCATATTTCATAAGCATGTTTATTCTCATATGCACGTAATATCCTTCAACCTTTATTAAGCATAACTATATGGCAATTGCTAATAGAAATGTATCTATTTCAGAAATTCGCTATCTTTGCAACAGACATCCAACAAAGATGCTTCAGTGCAAGTCCTTTAAGCTTTGGTGCTGCCAAAGTAGCTATGTCAAAATTCGACAAGACAAGCTACTTACCATATGAAAAATTAGAAGACACTCTACAGATTGTTAAAAAAAAGTAAATATTAACTTTAAATTTAATTTAATATTCTAATATATTTCATTTTTGTGATGCGAATAAACTTTGTAATAGATAATTTTTTTCTTTAATAATAATTGATCGTCATTGCAGATTAAACCGGCCATTGACATTATCTGAAAAAATATTATACTCTCACCTTGATGAGCCTGATAAACAAGACATTGTTCGTGGTACAAGTTATCTTAGATTACGTCCAGATCGTGTTGCAATGCAAGATGCTACTGCACAAATGGCTATGTTGCAGTTTATTAGTTCTGGTAAATTTCATTATCAGTTCAAAGATGATAGTTTTATTTATTTTAATTAGGTGGAGGTTTATCAAATGAGTATTATATAATACTCAAATTCAGAATATAAACTCTTAGTACTTAATAATCTCTTAGTTTAGATCTCTTAGTTCTTTAACATTTATTTTTTTTTTTTTTTTTTTTTTTTTATAGGTTTACCAAAAGTAGCAGTCCCATCGACTATTCATTGCGATCACTTAATCGAAGCTCAGACTGGTGGTGTAGAAGATTTAAAACGAGCAAAGGACATCAACAAAGAGGTTTACAACTTTTTAAAAACAGCTGGTGCTAAATATGGAGTTGGTTTTTGGAATCCTGGTTCGGGTATCATTCATCAGATTATTTTGGAAAATTATGCCTTTCCTGGGCTTTTAATGATCGGTACTGATTCTCATACACCAAATGGAGGTGGTTTGGGATGCCTATGTATAGGCGTGGGTGGTGCTGATGCTGTTGACGTAATGGCAAATATACCATGGGAATTAAAATGTCCTAAGGTTATTGGAGTTAAATTGACAGGAAATTTAAAAGGATGGACCAGTCCCAAGGATATTATCTTAAAGGTAGCTGGTATTCTCACTGTTAAAGGAGGTACAGGTGCCATAGTCGAATACTTTGGGCCTGGTGTCGACAGTATCAGCTGTACTGGAATGGCTACAATTTGTAACATGGGTGCCGAGATTGGTGCTACTACGTCTGTGTTCCCTTATAATTATCGTATGCAAGATTATCTTAAAGCAACGGGTCGTGGTGAAATAGCCAGTGAAGCCGATAAGTACAAAGAAAAGCTTTTGACTGCTGATTCAGGAGCTAAATATGATCAGATTGTCGAATTGGATCTTTCCACCTTAGAACCTCATGTTAATGGACCATTTACACCCGATCTTGCTCATCCTATTTCTAAATTGGGTATTTATTATATATTTTCTATTTTAATTCTTTCATATATATATACACACACACACACACACACACACACACACACACACACACATATGTAAAGTTCTTGTTTAACATAATTTTGTTTCAGGGGCAACTGCTAAACAGAATGGTTGGCCTAATGAAATCAAAGTTGGTCTTATCGGCTCCTGCACAAACAGTTCATACGAAGATATGGGTCGTTGTGCTAATATCGCTAAACAAGCTTTAAAACACGGATTAAAAGCAAAATCTGCATTCAATGTCACACCAGGATCCGAACAAATTCGTGCTACAATAGAACGCGATGGAATTGTAAGCTATTTTTCGACTCACGTTACAAATCGTTACTCAATCAGCATTTTAAAATTAGTTTTGTTACCAGTTATCAAATCTCTTTAAGAAAGATTATTACTTGTTTAAATGAAATCTTAATTTTAATATTATGATAATGCACTTGAATGTGATTTATTACGTTTTTAAAGATTGATCCCTAAAATCAACAAAAGAATTTTTGTCATTTTAATTGTATTCTTATTTTAACATGTGTTGTGTGTACATTTCTGAATCCTTGCCAAACTTTGATACATATATGTATATTCACTTACTTTGTTATCTTTAATTGCGTGACTTGCGCCAATTCTTAATCTAGATCAGATGAATATAATAATAATAATAATAATAATAATAATAATAATAATAATAATAATAATAAAAATAATAATATAAAATAAAATACAATAAAATAAAATAAACGGAAAGATACATTTCTATAATTTTCTGTTTTGTTTTAGGCAAAGATTCTTCGAGATTTTGGTGGCACCGTACTTGCTAATGCATGCGGACCTTGCATTGGACAATGGGACCGCAAGGACATTAAAAAAGGGGATAAGAATACTATTGTTACATCTTACAATCGTAATTTTACAGGACGTAATGATGCCAATCCTGCAACTCACGCATTTGTTACAAGTCCAGAACTCGTCACTGCCCTGTCTATCGCTGGTAGATTAGACTTTAATCCAGTGAAAGATAAATTGAAAGGAAAGGATGGAAAAGAATTTCTTTTGGACGATCCTTTCGGTCAGTTACATATATTTATTGATTTTTTGTGTAATCGTTTAAGCGAATATTAAATGACGTGTCAGATCTAACTCATTATATTGCGAGTATCATCTATCAGTAAGAAACTTCCATAGTTTCTATAATGAGCAATCCATTACAGTATATATCTTCAAAGCGTGCATGGATTGGAAATAATAGTATTGACAAAGTGTAAATTGTTTCTTATCTCTAAATACCTAATTTATAATTAATCAATAATTTCTTGACAAGTCCCTAAGTAACTAACTATTCTTTTGACATATTATCTTATTAATGTACAGGCGATGAACTTCCCAACCGTGGATTTGACCCTGGCTTAGACACATATGATGCACCTCCTTCAGATGGTAGCAAAGTAAAAGTTGATGTAGATGCAAAGAGTCAAAGATTACAACTATTAGAACCATTTGACAAATGGGACGGCAAAGATCTTTCAGAGATGACAATCCTTATTAAAGTAAAAGGAAAATGCACCACTGATCATATTTCGGCAGCAGGACCTTGGCTAAAATATCGTGGTCATTTGGATAACATTTCCAACAATATGTTCATTGGGTTAGCATTACGTTTATATGATAAAGACGATAATTCATCAATTATATTTGCCAAGATTACATTATTTTATTTTCAATTCTCAGGGCTGTCAACTCGGAAAACGGTGAAATGAATAAAATAAAGAATCAATTAACGGGTGAATGGGGTGCAGTACCTGATGTAGCAAGGCATTATAAGAAAAACGGAGTTAAATGGGTCGCTGTAGGTGACGAGAACTACGGTGAGGGATCTTCTCGCGAACACGCTGCGCTTGAACCACGCCATTTGGGAGGTCGCGCTATTATAGTAAAAAGTTTTGCACGTATTCACGAAACGAATTTGAAAAAACAGGGATTACTGCCTTTGACATTTGCTAATCCAAGCGATTACGATAAAATAGAACCTACAGATAAAGTCAGTCTTCTTGGTTTGAAAGATTTAGCTCCTGGCAAGGTAAAGAAAGTACACACTGATAATAAAATGAAGTAAAGATATTTCATACATTAATCAATGACAACCAAACTTGATATTCTTTTATTCTTGCAGCCTGTGAAAGCCGAGATCAAGCACAAAGATGGAAAGGTCGATGTGATTAGTTTAAATCACACAATGAACGAACAACAAATAGATTGGTTCAAAGCTGGTTCCGCTTTGAATCGTATGAAAGAAATTGCTGCGGGAAATTAAGATCATTATTTTCTTCTAAGAAGAAGCAAATATAAAGCGTCAAGTGGAGAAACGTACATAATTTTAACTAGTTACGGGTAGATCGTTTGTAAGCCTCTCGAAAACTGTTCAATTTTGCAACATTGTTGTCCTCATAGGTTTAATCTCATTAGAATTGTTTCAGACAAATATACGCGATGATCATGCAACATTTCGACTTCACTAATGTAGAAATGCACAACTTAATTGTTACTTCCATTTCCAGGATACTTTAAAGCTTAGAATGAATTATCAATCAATCTGGTCCATAGATTCTTCTAAGCAACGAATGTATCTATAGAATTTCATTTTGGGGTTGGGGGGATGGGTGGGTGGGAGGGCGGGGGGTCAAGAGGATCAATAAAAAGATGATCTTTTTTTCATAGTCATTTCGTGTATCGAAGTTCTCTGCTTCTCGTCGGGTAAAGAATAGTTTTAATAACGTTAGTCATTGGAATGCAATTTTGATGTGCCAATAGATTTATTTTAAATCGCGTACGTCATGATAGATAGGGTTCACTCGAGTTGGCGATATTAGAATTTCTCTTTATCCGACAAGTTACTATGTACATATTATTCACAAAGACGTAGTTCTATTATCTATGTAAAAACTTTTTAGTACGAATTATATAAATTATAATATGGTTATTGACTGACTTGAAAAAACCAACAAATATGTAAAATTGTTGTCAACGATGAAAGGACAAATAAAATACTCGACATAATTTCAAGTCGATGATTTTATTTGATTATGATTCTTCCATATCTAATTTCAGTATATGTTATGTTACACGTTACACGAATCATTTCATACGAAATCGATAACAGTTTTTAAATTAACAGTTTTATTTTCATTCGAAATCAAATATGTTATAGTTTATAGTCTCAAATAAATCTATTTAAATGGTTTTTTTTTTTTCTTTTAAATATTTCCGATTACCGCGGTTATAAACGTTGGAATACGCAAAATATTGCACTTAATGCATATCTCTTCTAATAGTTGTATTTTTGTAAACAATTCTTTTTTTTTTATAAACAATTATACGCCGTACATGCAAAGTGCTGAAACTCTGAAAAGATTTGAAAAAATCACAATATATTACTTGAATTTTTCTTTTATAGCACAGGCTTTATATTACATTATATTATATGAGATATATGATTTTTAAAATGGTAGAAATCTTATTCAAAAAAGTAATCGATTTCGCATGGTATGACCTACTATATTTAACGGCGCAATATTTT
Organism: Dolichovespula media; assembly: GCA_911387685.1. NCBI lineage: Eukaryota > Metazoa > Arthropoda > Insecta > Hymenoptera > Vespidae > Dolichovespula > Dolichovespula media. Next base: position 8,404,263 of record OU426853.1, read on the forward strand.
AAATTTGGCGCGGTGTATCAATACATATTACGTAATCTCATATAGTTATTATTACTACTGCGCATGCGCGTATCCCATAGCAACGGGTTCCGCTACATATGAAACATACGTTGTGTGTTAATCCATAAGGGCTGAAGTGATCACAGTAACTGTTCGTCTTGTTAAGTAGATTATAATTGAGACGCAAAGGAAAATATTACAGTGTTTATAAAATAATGTCAGTGGATGGGCAGTTTTTCTTATCTGTTACAGGCTCTATTGAATATGCAGAATTCTACAATGCCGATAATGCATATTGCAAGTACGGGTTTCATTTTGGATCCGAATGGAGCGTTGTGGCAGTTAGTATACCATTTTTATTGTAATCAAATTTTATTTAAACTTGTTCACAAACTTTTAGTTCTTTTATATATATATAATATATTTAATAAATATAATAATATGATAAATAGTTTATATATATATATATATATATATATATATATATATATATATGTATACATACTAAGGCATTGTTCGAATATATCGATAACAACATTTCGATCTACTACTACTCTAATTACTTGTTCTTCGAATTCTCCAACATCGCTATGAACAAATTTCATTATTTCAGGGAATTGAAGAGGGTCTGACACAAATGTGCAAACGCAGTAACGATCCCAGAAATGTTATTGTTTGGAACTTCCCATTGGAAATTACGTTCAAAAGCACAAATCCACATGGATGTAAGTAAAGTCGATGTATAGGTTTATTCATAAATGCATGTCAATATTTCGAAAGGTAAATCTACAAACTAATATAAGTAAAGAATATGTCATAAGAATGTACATCCTATATATATCTTAGTTTTCGAGTTATGGATGATTAAAGAAAATGTTTGAAGCATCATTAATGTGTGGGGGAGGAATTATGGGAGACCATACTTTCTTTTGTCTCAATTTCACTTTTTTTTTGGAAGGATCTTCAAGAATTACTGTGTGTTATGTCCCTAAATATCAGGATAAATTTATGTCTTATGCACGATGATGCTCCGAAGTATCAAACGGGTATCAATATTTTTGATACTTACGATTTATTGTTAGATATTATTCGATACAGCATCATAATTTGCGGGCTGTTATCGATCGGATCACTAACCAGTAGCGTGTATTGAGGCATGTATACTATAGTATATATCTGATTTTAAAATTGACACCATAATCAATTTAAAAAATTGTTGATGTATGTTGCAGGGCCACAATTGATAATGTCTATTTACGGATTAGATATGTTCGATCACGATGTTATTGAAGGTTACGGTGTATGTCATTTGCCTCTTACAACGGGATATCACGAAAAAAAGTAAATTACATTCATTATATGTTGTTATAAGCTATCCTTTTTACAATTTTTATTGGGAAATATTTTTATGAGAAACTGTGTTTTGTTATCGTCAACAAGTTAATGAATAATAATTTGCAAATTGAATTTAATGTATCATTAAACATAATGAAAGATAAAAATGTATTTTTATCACGTGCCAAGATATCGCATATATTTGTAGGAATTTTAGAATAGTATTACATTGGTCGCATTAATTGTTCGCAGTAGCGACTGTCGATAATTAAAAACGCCATAATATTTTTTACATTGTTATGACATTATTTTTTTGTAATTCTATTTACAGAGTTTCCGTTTATGTTCCTCAATCGTCTTCCACGTTGCAACAATTTGCTGCTTGGTTGACAGGAAAAAGACCAGAGTTAATTGATCCAGCCATATTGGCCAGTGGTGGTGGACGAGAATGTGAGTGAATTTGTAATTTATATTACATAATTTAAATAACTAAATAAATTTAAATTAATAAATAAATTTTACTTTAAATTTAAATTTAAATTAATAAATAAATTTTACTCGTGCAGCGATTGTAAATAAATACGGTTTGTTTGGTATGAAACAATCGACGAAATTTTAGATCGTTAGTCGTACTGAAAATTCGACAAAGTAACACGCTAAGAATAATTATTTAATATAAATCTTTGTTTCGAATACACGACAAAAGAGAGAAATCGCGAATAAAAGTTTGCTTAATGATAACGTTATTCACATAACGTATTAATAAACGTATAAGAATTTTTATTCGAATAAGAGACAAGCGATAGATCGATTGTAGACTCGACAAATATTTTTGATTATTACAGTGACTCGCATGAAGGTTCAAGGACACGTTACCCTGACCTTTAACGTCGTACTGAAAGATTTTCTGAAGCTGGGCTACAATAATGGAGAAAATAAAGGAAAATGAGCATTATTTTTTTTTTTTTCGTTTCACGTCTCTTCTCAAAGACGATGCATTCCATTTTTTCTCTTTTTTTTTTCCCCCTATAAACGCACCTCGTTTGACGTTTCCATTTCGCTTCATTTCATTTTTCTCGTCATAAATTTTCATTCAATTTCACTTGTACGCATAATATTTGTCTCATTCAATTTGAAGTTACTCTTTGATCTGTCTATACGTTCGTACTAAATGAAACGCTATATCCTTGGGTCGTTCTATTGTTACTTTCTTATTGTTAAACTATGATCTTTCTCAAAGATGGATGTAATTTTCTAATAATTTTCAATTCAATTTTATCATCTTGATTTCTATTGAAAAGTATAAATGTTTTCACGCGATGTAATTAATTTGAATAAAATGAAGGGATCATTAATTTTTAAGATATCAAAATTCCATGATTCGTTATGAAAGTAGTAGTTACAACGATGTTAACAGAGAAATAGGATTATATAATGAAATATAGTGGTCTCTTGTGATTTCGGTGAAGGTAAATTTTGCACGTATTCATGCAAAATTTCTTCATTAATATTCATATACTGGATGTTAAGTAAAACATAACCGGTTATGGTACTTTAACGTTACACTTATAGTTTTCTAAAAAAAGTTCATAAGGCAAAACGACCCTGTTATTGTCGTATATCACAATGACAGTTTGACAAAACTAGAAACTGCCATAATAGCGTGGAATTAAACGAAATTATCATTGAAGCTGTAGGAAACTAGGGAATTACTCTCATGGGATATTTTCTATCTCACCTCTCAATGTTCACCTCTTTACGTTTACATATGGGTATAATGCATATGAATGAGGAGGATGAAATGTGAGAGAGATAAGCGTTCATTGAAGTTTATTGCGATACATTTTTGAGAGTGGTATAGTATTAAAAGAATCGTCATTTTTCTGGTTCTATTTTTCTCTTCTCTGTGAATTTCTTTCGAGGCTTTAATAAATTGTATATTCCGAGTATAACTGATGATCGATACTCGATTGGACAGACTCTTTTTTTATTCAAAACGTTATTAAAAATTTTTTTACTATATTCAGAAGACTAAAAGATTGCTTTTTAATAAGGATATAGTCTAATGTAAAAATATGATAATGAATTCTCTTGTATATTTTATCTATCAAAAAGGTTATGAAAGGTATTAGATGAATATATATATTTGTACAAGATTGATACGCAGCAATTGGCGTTTTAATCAATTTTATTTAGAAAAAATCGAATATATATATATATATATATATATATATATATATATATATATGTATGTATACGATTTAGTAAGGAATGTACCATTTAGTAAGCAGAAGAATGACGCGCAAAGATATCGTATTCGATTTTTTTTTGTAGGTTTTATCGTACTCCATATGACTTCATATAACTGCTGGTTTATATAACGATCTTCGTTTATATATTATCTTGTACGATGGAATGTCACATTTTTTTTTTAATTTATCAGCAGATAAAAGAGTTGATTCAAGTCAATTACTATAATACTTTTTGCAAAAGACTTAAATGTTCGTGCAAAAGTTTTACACTATAATTTTCATTTCAGTTACGATTTCAAAGGTTGAAATATACGATACTTTGATGTATCTCACGAACGTACGTACGCATGTATATATTTATGTATGTGTGATTCGTGATGAACTAAAACGAACGAGCATTCCATTTTGCGATTTAGTCCTTATCAAAGGCGACATTGCATTAAATTCAGATAGAGAGCGTATAGTAACAGGAACCATTCGGGCTTTTTCGACTTTTAAACTGCAAGGAGCGTAACGCATAACGTTGTGACTAATGAAGCAAACATTGTTAATGAGGAAGGTAAATTGAGTCAAGTTTAAAAAAAAAAGAAAAAAGTAATTAGAGATGAGAACTATTTATTTAGCTGACAGAAAGAATGAAAATGTTATTTCGATATTTATATAATTACAAAATTCTCTCCTCTTAATTAATTAATTAATTAATTATCCTACCAAAGGGACTTTCCTTTGATATCTTTATTTCAAAAGAAAATACATATATTTATATTAATGTTTAGATAATAATATTTTATATTAATGTATAGATAAATTGCGACTTAGAATGTTTTCCATAAGTCTGACAATTTGTTGAGCATTGGCATCGAACGACAAGATATTATTTAGCCCTAATTGTAAATGGTCTTGCAGGATTGATAATAGTTATAGTAATTATGTATGTAGTTCAGTCGTATATTGAATATCAATAATTTAAACGAAATCTACTGTCAGATATCACGGGAAGAAAAAAATGAGAACAATAGATTTGTTCGGCATTCCTTTATTTTTTATTTTTATTAGAATATTTTATTTGCAATCACTAGAACGATTATTTTCTGATATTAAGAGCATGTTTTTCTAGCCATCCAAAAGGCAAAGTAAAATATCATTACGACTGTTACTAGGATATATGTGTATATGTCTAAGGATATAAAATATCATGATATCGCACATACCTTAGCAGCATCGTTTATTATAATTTTTACGATTTAGTTTGGCAAAAACATTTATGGCTTATGCTTTCGTTCGTAGAAAGTCATGCGAACAATGTGTATATTACAGTTGGATAGATTATCTTTTATTTTTACAAGCCTGCAATTACAGTGAATATATTATATATAATATATATACGTACATATATTGTACAATTTTCAGGTCACGGTTTACATATTATGCGAATGATTTCCAAGTTTTATACGTTACAAACATAAAGAAGGATCCAAAAGATCGATACAAATCTATATTCGAGCGATAAGGTCGCCCTTCGTAATAATTATTGGGAAGATTTAATTTTAGTCGATAGTTAAGCGATTACCCATTCATAATGCCTTAGTAATTATATGTATATGTATATATATATATATATACACATATTATATTTATTTATTTAAAATAACGATTAAATGCCAACGTAAAAGATAATTCTAGCCGGAGATCTGCCGCCAGCGCCATTCTCCATGCGGAATGATCTTATCATAGAGAAATTACCATAATCATTTATTGTCTAATAGGATTAAATTATTAATTAGGACTATATTTTTACATAACAATACTGACTTAGTTATAACAATCGAGATAACGCAGTTTACGTAATTCGTTCGGTCCTTCGAAGAAAGTTTAATTCTCTTTCGATATATCGTTTCTCTCTTGGGAAGTTCTTCTCTAACCAAACTTGGAGTCTAAGTTCCGTCGATTCGATGAAAGTTCGTAAATAAGAGAAGTCTATATATAGTAACGTTCCAGCGATTCTATATCATAACTAATATATTAAATAATCCGTCGACCGATTAACACTTATCTCGGCGTTTATGTACATACGTGCACTCGTGGGTGTATATTAACAATACATATATAACAGAATTTCACGTTCCGAAATTTAATCGATACGTCTCTTAACAATCCTAATTTCTTTGCTATTTCAATAAGAACGTCTTTCTATTGTATTAATTTTGTTATCTTTTTTTTTTGCTATAATTATCGTTAATATTACTCGGGAAAAGTATTGAATATAGTTATACAAACTTTTTCCCCTTTTTTATATATTTATTTATTTTCTTTTTTATTTTTAAGTAGGATAGAATACGTTTAAATGCGATTTGGTAACTTTGCTCTCCTATTTCTCTTATGGACTAGATTCATTGGCAAAATCACGTTTGGCACAGCATCCAGTCGTTCTGCAAAGAAATTGACGACATTATTATCGTTAGAGTTTCGGAAATATATCTATTTTATGCTTCGTGAATATATAAATTTACATATCTCGCGATCATTTTCATCGTTTTTAAAAGAAACGGCTCAAGAATAACTGAAGTTCGTATCATTCGCATAAAGAGAAAGAAGTCGAGAATAATTAGAAAGATGACCCCGATATAAAGATGATAGACCGATAGAAAGATAACTCTGATGATTATCTACGCGAGAAAGAGAGAGAAAGAGACTGGATCGTGATTGGAAAGAGAGATCCAAATTGACGAAGATTTTTTTTTTATCGTACGTCGTAAAGAATACTTTAGGACGACGTTGTTTATCTCATATAAATTTTTTCCAAAATCACATCCGCGGCGTGAATTATCTTTTGCAAAATTTCATTTTCTTCAATGCTCTACAATTAAATGATTTTCAAATTGTTTTTAATAATTTAAATGAACGTTATAAAATATTATCGATCTTTTCGTCCGTAGGAAGGCTAATCAATAAATATCCTTATATTTACCTTTATTATTCAACGTTGTTCTGATCGTACATGTTGTTGTTAAGGTCATTTGAGTTTTTACTGCTAACACTGTTGTTCAATTTTACCTGGTAGAATGTTTTTATAAATTCAAAAACAACGCCGTTCGTCCATCCAAAGCCTTCTTGAACATTGTATTCTCCACCACCGCCTCCTCTACCTGGCGAAGTAGCATCGTACTGCAAATAAAGCGTAAATATGATAAATAATTAGATATCGTTAGCCCAAAGAAAATAAAACCGATTGAGTTTAATAATTAAGGCGAACTTGAGACACTGCCATGATGCTATGTCGCCCGGAGTTATATCTATAGAGGACCTATTCTCATAAGTCATGCACCCCATTTACCTTGCCTAATTCCATATTGAAGGGAAGCTGAATGAACTCGGCCGATCAAGATTGACGCTTCAATACTAATCTTTGTAAATTTTAAAGAAGAAAGGCAGAGAGAGAGAGAGAGAGAGAGAGAGAGAGAGAGAGAGAGAGATATTTGGTCATAATAAATTTCAACGAAATTTTAGTTAAGGATAATGACTATACCTTTCTACATCGTGAGAAAGGGAGATGTATTAAAATATTAAATAGTATTATATTTAATATTATATTAATATTGATATTTTTATTTGTAACAAAACAATGCCGCCGGTTAGATGTATGAAGAGTAAAATGTTCCGAAAAGACTTTGAACTTTATTTCTTAATGGAGAATGTCATTGTCAGAGATGAAACGAAAAAAAAGAAGAAAAAGTTCGTAAGGATTTTGTTTTCTTTTTACGATCTCAGTTGGTAGGTCGAAAGACTCAAAATGACCGGACGGATGATTTCGCGGCTTTGTTGAAAATATCGACTTAAAATTTTTAATTTAGCACACGGACGAAGCACTAACTTAACTTTATACCGAACGTAATACCCAGACTTATTCGTACTTTTCTCGTTGACGGGTCGAGGCGATGACACAGTCGTAAAAAAAAGTCGAGAAACGTCAGTTCGCACATTCGAATATTCATTTTCCGTAGATAATGGAGATTTTTCATTTTGGAGTTCATTCACAGAAGTCACTATGCTCTCTCTCTCTCTCTCTATCTCTATCTATCTATCTATCTATCTATCTCTCTTTCTATCTATCTGTCTATCTTATTTCAATATTTATATTTGATTATTCAAGTTTATTTAAGTTTTGTGGATGAAAGAAAACAATTATTATTTCATAATTATACTTCAATTCATAAAAATTTGACAGTGACATGTAAAGGTTCTGAAAACACTCATGCACACACACACACGTCTATATGTGTATGTATATATATATATATATATATATATATATATATATATATATGCACAGAAAGTGAACGTAGATAATGTAAGTACATTAAATAATGTAAGTACATTTTATATAAATACAAACGCAAAGCTTATTCCGATTTATCGGTTAAAGAGTCATGTATAATGGGTATTTAAAGTGACGGACTTCCAAAAAAGAAAAAAAGAAAAAAAAGAAAAAAAGAAAAAAAAAATTAGAAGGAGAAAAAGAAAGAAATTTTTTACAATCGTAAAAATTCTTCCCGTTTTGCTGCTTCTCGACAATTTTACGATGTTAGTATCGTGCGATATTGGTGCTTTACTCTTCTATGAATTTTCGAGGAAATGGAAAATGGTCGGTCTAGATAGATCAACCTTTCAGTATACTTTTCGTTCAGTACTCTATTCTATTCTAACGTACGAACAAACGATTCAGCATTTTAACACGAGAGATTGTAAATTCCTTCGCGTTCGGGAAGACCTTTTCGTATTTCACACGTAGAGAATGATCCGACACTTTAAAACGAAGATCACAGGGCCTCAACGATATTCAAAGATTTAAGTGTACACAATGTTTTATTATTCAGGTCGAATATTTATCAAATTTTATTATTTTTCATACGTCTTCGATCGTCCTATTACTTTTTCCTTTCGCTTCTTCTTTTTTTTTTTTTTTCTAATATAATTTGAATTTAAATAGTCCTAATTTAATTAATTGTTTTCACTTTATTTAATTTCATTCTTATTTATAATTAATTAATCAAATTAGCATTAATTTTCTTTTTTTCCGTTAGGTATCAATTGTTTGATACTTCTCTCTCTCTCTCTCTCTCTCTCTCTTTCTCTCTCTTTCTCTCTTTGTCTGTCTCTCTTTCTTTTTACTTTTAAAAACATCATTTATATGCCATATATCATCAAATTTTCCCTCTCTTTAACATACTTTAAGATACTTTCAACGAAACAACGCGATCATTTGCGATAAACGACACAAGAGATCCTTAAATATAATAAAAATTCAAAAGGAACCTTGAAAGTACAATAAAAATTCACTGTCACTTTGGCATTGTTACCTTTGATCCTTTGTACCCAAAGTTTTTTTTTTTTTCTTTTTTTTTCTTTTTTTACAAATGCCGAGACGATTTAGACTACTCTTGACATTTTTCTCGCTTAACGATATTATCCTTATTACTGATAAAGTCTGGACGCTTTGGGATTCTACGGAAAAACTTTGCTTGTTAGAAGGCCGACTATTGCTAGAGATTCACCCACGGGTAATGTTCTCGCTGTAACTTCTGACAATGTAGAGGATCGGAGGATCATTTAATAATTCGTTCTACCTTCTGACTCCGAATATCTTTGCTTCATTTCTTCGAGAAATAGAGATAGATTATTTATTTTGCCGAATGAAGCTTCATAACATTTCGTTCGATGGAATTGATGGATGATTTATCTTATTAAATTAAATTAGGACGTATAAAAAAAAAGAAAAAATACTTGGACTACAAAAATATCGAAAGAAAAAGAATGAAAAGAGAGACAGAAAGAGAGAGGGGGTGGAGGCGGGGGGAGGCGGGGGGAGGTAAGAAAGGTTGAGGTCTTGTGATTACGATGGAAATCAAAATTTATGTTACGATGAAAAATGAAACTCATTCCATCTGTTTTCCTTTGAAGACTCATCGTTTCTTACGTAATCAGTAAGACGAATGATTTATCTCCAATCGAAATCTATAAGTATACGTATATAATTTTCTTCTTTCTTTACTTTCATTAAAATCCAAAGAAGTGTGGCACGTGAATTTCAAACGAACTTGGAGAAATTCTCACATAAACGTGAGAATAAAGAATTTTATTTCTCTCTCTCTCTCTCTCTCTCTCTCTCTCTCTCTCTCTCTCTCTCTCGTACGAGTTCATGCAAATATACTTCGACTATCCTTTGCGGTTTGATACGAGAATTTTAATTAAACCGTTGACGTTCATTCAACGCTCGTTTACTCGACTGAATGGATTGTTAATTTCCGTTAACGAATCGCCGTTAACTTTCCAACACGATTGATTTTCTTATTCGTCTTATCTCAATGTCTTTCTTCTCGATTATCTTATCTTTTCATCCTTTTTTATATTCTTCTCTCTCTCTCTCTCTCTCTCTCTCTCTCTCTTATTCTTTCTGCTTCCTTTCATCGAACTTTTGAATGCGCAATTCTTCTTCATCCGCGAATTCTGATTCAAACTACCATCAATCTCCATTCTTTGCTTCTTAACAAACAGAATGGAAATGTTTTTCTTGCGAAAAAATAGAACGTGAACAATGTAATTACTTAGCAAAAAATTATGTTGGAATTTGGACACATTTCTACATGGAAGGAAAAGTCGCGATAATAATAAAATTGAAACAACCCGATTGAAAATTTTAATACACTTTTCTGTGTGCGTGGATGTGTTTATTATTATTATCGCCTTAATATCCATTCCAGGTCGTTTGCGTTTTATTCGCGTTCTCGTTACGGATATATTAAAGTTCAGCGAATCATAAGAGAGCAGTCTTAGTTTCACGTTCCTTTAAAGTTAGCCATGTACTAAGTATATAGTATATTTACGTACAATAAGCGTTAAAAGTATTTTTACCGTTTTCTAAAGCGAATAATTTTACTTAGGTATAAGCTAAGCGTCTTGAAATTGTGAATAGATGTAAGAAAATTTTAACGTTTAAAAACTGTCGTTGCAATTGCTCGTAACGGCATTAACAAATTAATCCTTAATAAACAAATCAAAGATTATTTTGCGAATTTCGGTCCATGTATCTGCTAAATGAATACCTTCGATTTTGATGATAAGACTCCACGAAGTAATGTTTCTGAATCCGTATATTTACAATTTTACGATATTGTGTTCGTCAAAAACAATACAAAAAAAAAAAAAAGAAAAATAAAAAGTAAGAGAGAGGAAAAATAGTTGGAATAAAAATTCAGTCTGAAAAAGTGTAAAAATGCGATACTTTCAAAAGTCACTGTATAACTCTAACCCGGAGAATATTGATTCGCATTCGTTTATTCAGTTGGTTATGGCACAGAAGGAAACATCCTTTTTTAGTGTCCTTTGTATCGCAGTCGGTAAACCGTAGTTTTCCTGTACGTAACCATCGTGCAAAGAGCGTCGTTTTGGAGTTAAGCTTGTTTTGTTTTATAACGTTACGTCTTTTCCCGTTCATCGAATTTACCGATAACGCGACGTTTCCGTCACGGGACTCGAAAATCGACTTGGCGAACTTTTTGATCGTATCATCAAAACTTTCATCGATAAAAGTAATATTCCTATTTGGTAAGCCTTACGGAATATCCTTTTCCATTTGAAAACTTGTACGTTCGATGTAGATCGAGACTGGTACACGTACCCATGTACATATATACATAAATATAGGTACATACGTATTACATATCTATGTACAAGATGTACGGAGTGAGAGTTATATTGAGAATTGTGATAAATGGAATTAGATGGAATTAGAAGAGTAGGGGGACATTTCTAAAAGGAACTATCGATTTGGTCTGAATACAATCGATAAAAAGAAAGAGGAATAGGTGTCTTTCGTATTTCGTAGAATTCGATGGAGATAAAGAAAAATGTGACCTATAAAGAAGGGAATTCGTATTGTATGCTATTCTTGTATCATCTTAAATCCTGTTCTTTATAACACAACGATTTTTCTAGTTTTTTTTTTCCTTAAGGTATCGTGACGTTATCCTAGCATTAGTTGACCCAAGAACAAAGTTGGGTTTACGAACAATCGGATTCCATCGCGAATAAATCAGAGGACTCATAGCATTATCCTTCGAAATATCTTATCATCGAAGGACCGAAGTAACGCGAGTTAGGGAAGGAAAGCAAGAGGGAATATACAGAATAGTGTGACGGATCCCTTCAACGTTTATACGAAGTTCATTTAATCTGGTCGATTAAAAATTCCTTCTTTGTAAATCCTGAAAACAGTGCTTTTAACGCTTCTCGTATCCTCTTATTCATTCTATTTGTTATTCTAAGAATTTTCTGAACGTTGAGCACTTTAATTTGCAAGATCGACCAAATTAACATCTTCTTTACATCTCAAAGTTTATTTTTAAAATTTGATAATATTGACGAAATATTTCGGCTTGATGAAAAAAATAAAAAATAAAAAAATAAAAAAAAAAAGCAAGAAAAAAGAAACACGAACAGATCTATCAAAGTTTAAGCTACTATATATCGAGTAACTCGTGTAAAAAATTTGCTAAAAATTTTCTACTCGTTCGGCTTTACATACATTACTTAAGAATTTTTCGTATTAAAATGCTAAAACATATACTCAAGTATTCCAATGAAATAGCTTACCTTCTCGAACATCTTTCCAGTAGCTTCATAACCAATATAATTCGATTCGAGCCACTCACGAGCAAAGTCCTCGCTAAATTGAACAGCTTCCGTAATGTGAGTTCGATATAATCCCTGGATCATTATTGATTGTAAGGGTGGCCACGCGTTGGGGAAATCCCATTGTTCGCCAGTTTGATTCAGGGATGTTGGAGTTCCTCCTATATAGACGATAAAATAAGTCGATTACGTACTATATATTAATTTCAATGCGTTTTTAACTCGACGAGGGTAATAGATTCTAGATGATAATGAGAAACCTACCAAAGTACGAAGTAATTTTCATTTTCTTCAAATAAAGTATAGCATCGAGTGCGATCTCCCTGGCTTTGCTAGTATTGTAACTTAGTGTGTATAAAGGCGTTAGGTTGGTAGGATAAAAGGATGTCCTATGACGTTGATTCTTCATGTCATAATCCATCCAAATATTAAATTCTTTGTTCCACAAGACCTCGTCGATACCTTCTTGAAATTGTTTTGCTATCCTTAGATAGTGTGGGATTTTCTACGAAACGATTATCACGATAAGTTATATCTTCAATCGCGTGAAGAGATTCTTCGATGATACGGACAAATGCAAACTTACTTCTACGTTATTCAATTCGGTGTGAAATTCGACAAGAAGACGAGCATTCCTTTGAAGAAAGCTATTTAAGTCAACTGGTATAATGTTCATCGTATTTATATCGATCAAATTATTTGATTCTTGTCCTTCTGGTCCGATGAACCATCTTCCTGAAAAGTCCCAACCGCTTTCAGCGCCGGCTTTCAAATCGTTGTAAAGGGAACGTTGCTTATTGACATCCGACAATTTTTGTGCCAATTTGTAATCTTCTCTGGAATTAGTATGTCATTTATTAATGAGATAAATTGGTATTATCGTGATCTTCAAAGAAAAAAATATCGTTATGTTACGTTAATGAGATCCTGATTAAGGAATAAGTAAAATGCATCCATCTTTTTTTTTTTTTCATTTATTCCAAATGAATGTTTTGAGATATTAAAAATTGTCTATTCTTGTAAAAGGAATTTCGTTTTTATGATCGTCTAGGTAAAGGAGTTATTTCAAGATGTCGTGCACAATAGATTTATTATGAAGGGAGAAGAATATTCCACTTTTATAATTTTTCGATTGAGTTTGGAGCTAATGAAATGCAAGTGTACAGTTATCAAACGATTTTGTGATCTTTACTTCGTTGTTAAACGTATCGAAGCTCAATGAAATTCGTAATATTTTGACGAATAATGAAAATATTAAAAATTACAACTGACTCGATGCTTCGTACTATTTTAATTACTCTACGAATTCTGTTTTTCCTTTTTATTTGTATTATGTCAATAATTAATTCAAAATTTAAATTAAATTTTAAATATTATTGTATCTTTAACATTATTCAACAATGTACGTACTTATATTGATCTCTATAAATATCATTTAAAATTGTATTTTATTATTAGTAATACTAAATTGACATTTATTGAAAGAAGACGCATCTGTTCAATCTGCATTGAAATACAAACTATTTAAATTTTTATTAAATTTACCTGTAACTTTCTGGACGTGGTCCATTGCTGTTGACGGTGTAATGGGCCATCTTATAAATTTTCCCATTTTTCTTCACATCGGTCATCTTGTATTTCATCCAGTAATCGAACTCTTTTTCTAACGTCTTTATAACATTGTTCAAATACTCATAATCTTGCGTATAATCCAGATATAGCTTGACCTGTGACGGAAAGATATTCAAGAGGAACGATTAGAATTTTACAGAAGGAATACGAAGAAGAAAAGAGTTAAAATTTTGTCGAAATTTTGATAGCAAGTTCGTGAAAATGTAATATTCGTGAAATTAATGATTGAAAATAAATGATCTTCACTCGGGTTACATTAAGGGTATATCTTGCTTGAAGATGATTGACAAGTACATCCTCCTACTAAGTTTGACGAATATTTTCCTTAAGAATCAAGGGCAAGGAAATGAGAAAGAAAGAAGAGAAAGTGACAGACGAAGTGTAGTAAACGAAGATGAGGAAATCAATGAGAGAGAAATTATGGAAAGAATTTCTCCGAGAAGAGTTTTCTATCTTGAAATGATTTAATCTTTTAATTGATACCGTAGTCCATCATACACGGCTTGCAAATATTTGGAATATTTAAAAAAGGATCAATCAGTACGCTTGATTAAAATCGAATTTTAAATATTATAGATCAATCATTATCTAAACGATAATTTGATCATTAAAACCAAAATATCAAGCTCAATAGAAAGTAGTATATTCCATGTACATTCGTGTTTAATTAGAAACAACGTTAGTTGAGAAATGCAGATATTTTATAAAATTTAAGAAATATGGCTCATAATACGTATTAACTTAGAGTTTGAAAATAACGAGTGTTATTGTGAAATAGTAAAACTTTTCATTGTGAGTTAACGTTTCTTTTTCTTTTTTTTTTTTTTAACTATAATTGTGTAACTCGTTGACGAAGTTTACCGAAGAATTGACGCGTGTATATGCGTCATTATGGAATGCACATAAATATCAAAAGGTTGAGACCACTCTAATCTCGATATGTTTCCTCAGTTCATTCACGTAGTCATCGTAGTAATTATTTAATAATGTGAAATCGTTTAAGAAGCTCTCGTACCAAGACTTACCATGGGAATTACCAATGGAGGATGACTTCTCATGAGATAGTAGATACGACCGCCGTTTGGTATGAATCCGAATTTTTCGACCATCGATAAAAAGTTATTTATCATTCCTTTTGCAGTATCTTTCATTCCGCATATCAATAATCCTTCGATCACCCAATAACTGTCCCAGTAGTAAAACTCTGTCAAAAGATTATTTTTAATATTGAAAATCTCCTTGAACCAATTCTTTCGTAATCGAAACTGATGAAAACGAAATCATCAAAATAATATTTCAAATGTCAGATATTATAACGCGCAATTCGTTGATGTATATTTCATAATGACAATTAATACTTGTCAAGTTCACTCGTTAAATCATCCGATTAAATAGCCGTTGGATAAGTATTTTTCTTTTCTTTTTCTTTTATTTTTTTATTTTTTTTTTTTTTTTTTTTTTTACCTTTGAATCGACCACCCGGTATTACGAACGCATTATCCACGTAAATTAGACTATGCCTCTCTGGATGTTCAGCCACTATTGGTTTTATCTTCCTCGCCAATTTCTTCCATATTTCGTTTAATTCCTTCGCCCACTTTCGTAGATTAGGATCCTCGATGGTCTTCAAAAACGGAGGATCTTCTTGCCAATCCGGTAACGTGTAGTTATCGAGCTCATCATTCGCCGAGAAATTATCAAGGACGAATTGAGCGACTTGGGAACGATTCGGCTGATTATTTGTTTCCTCCATTAATTTATTGTAGCTGAAAGATAGTTAGTCCATGTTAAATGCTTATTTTTATTGAATTTATTTTTAACGCAAAAAAATATCTTCAAAATCGATAAAACGCGCTTCGTTTGTTAATTATGAAATTATGATGGATTATAAAAGTTAAATTGCTGTGAGAGTTGTGTAACTTAAGAATCGTTATATTGAATAATATGCAATTGACGTAACAAGTAAAAGAAACTGACATAATTAATTGCACAGCTGATACTGTTTATTCATCTGATGTGAGTTAATTATCAATGGGCATTCATTGGGCGTGTAATTACGATCCATTTAACAAACTTATTATTATCGTATTAACGATCAATTTGTAAAATTTTCTTTTTTTTTTTTTTTTCTTCTCTTTTCTACTACATAGGACGAAGTCGTTTGGAAATTTTCATTTCGAGCATTATACGGGATATATCTCCTCTCGTAAGATATTTCACTGGTTACAACGGTCTAAGATAAAATTTGAATACCTTTCAGACGAGACATTTTGTCCCTCGTAGAACGCGAGTACTTACGTTTTCACTGTTTCGCGACAATAAGGAGCAGCTGGTGGAAACACGTGTCTCTTACGTCGATCGAGATCGTATGAAAATGCTAATGTCGATTGTTCGATGGAAAATATAAATCGTTTACGATAATCACTTTAGAAATATTTATCTCGGATAATATTATATCTAATTTTCATTGCAATGAAAAACTACCCACGTTCCATTAGAAAATAAGAAAGTATATTTATTAACAATAATAATTGGTATACACAAAAATAGAATGGCGTTACTTACTTGGCAAGTGTCATTTCCGGTTCTTGCTTTTGTGACATATCGACGAAGGTTTTACTGTCATTGAAGATCTCCGCTAATTGTACCGTTTTCAAAAGTGGCCCTTGACAATAGATCTGGCTGTAAGTTGAAAGAAAAAAACAAAGATTATAAGGTGGAATGGATAAAGAGATTACTGTCTTGCCTTTCGATCGATTTTTATCGGGACGAAACCACTTCTTTCTTTTTTCTTTCTTTCTTTTTTTTTTTTTTTTTTTTTTTTTGAAGTCTTATCAATAAGAACCGGGATGTGATTTCAATATGGTAACTATCGGAGAGTGGAAAAATGTCACGTTTCTGGGACAGCTAAGGGAATAAATATATAGTTTGAGAATCCTTTTAATAAGATGTCAAATAAAAGAGAACGAGAAAGCTTATTTCTCTTTTTTTTTTTGGGAGAAACGGAATAGATACGATCATATTTTCTGATATGTATTAAGATAGGAGGTGAATCGAAAAGTTTAAATTTGATTTCAAATAAATGAAAAAACATACTTCGGTTTGTAGGTCAGAACTAAACTAGGATCTTTCTTTATGTGTCTCATTTTTACAATGTGTATTTGTCGTTCTTTTTTTCTTTTTTTTTTTTTTTTCTACTTTGTAATACGGGAACACTGATTTGAGAGGTACCGTTTAAATTTTCGTTTACTCTTCGGACATACTTTTAAGTTCTCGAGGATACGAGCTGTAATAAAAGTAATACTCGAACAGACTTTAGAGAATCTCTTATGACATGGACTTTGAGAAGGAAGGTAGGATAGAAAAAGAAAAAGATATTTCTGTTTTACCGTTGGCGAACTAAACGAAGTAGCTAATCAAAGCTTTCAAGTGGCTTGGGAATTAACCTTCGGACTAATCTACCCTCCTGGATCTTCCTTTTCGCTGGAGAAACTTCGTTTTATCGCTAAAAATGTCATTTCTGACATACATTCAGAAGCGCGATCTCTATTACATCTTCTATTTCTAATATTTTTTAAGAGTATTAAGAGAACTAAAGTCAAAGGATTTCGAGTGTGTGTTTCGAATGCTACTACTACTACTAATACTACTACTACTACTACTACACACACACACACATACTGCAATAAAATAGATAAAATCGAAGAGTATTGAATTTCATTAAGTTTCTTTCAAGAGTTAGATACTCGAAACACATCTTGAAATCAATCGAAAATAATCTATTAGAGATATAATTCCTAGTTTGAAAGTTCGTGAAAAAAATTTTAATAGTCACAGTTGATTAAAAAATAAAAAACTAATAAGATTTAGGGAAATAATTTTATATTCCCTTTTCATAAAATAATCGGTATATGGATATAATCCAACGTGGTGACATAGCTCTCGTTCTTAGACGAGAGATAAATTTTCTCTCGTTATCCTTCCTTCGTCCTATTTCCCTCTCTCTCTCACTCTCTCTCTCTCTCTCTCTTTCTCTCTCCTTCAACTTTTATTCTTTAGCCCACGGCGATGAAAAAAAATAGATGATGATATCAACCTCGGTATCGTTCCACCGAGTTTATGTTCGTCTTGATGAAGAAAGAAAAAAGAAAAGAAAAAAAAAAATTGAAAAGGAAAAAGAAAAAAAGGAAAGAATGGCGAAATCTCGCGGTACATTGACCTGTCATCCTCAGCCATGAGATTTCTATTACTAACCACCATTATTAGTACGATTCGTTTTATACCTTTTTAAAAGTTCTATCTACGAAGATCCGTTGAGATTTCTACTGTACAATGGCATTGATGGCGCGCGAGAATCGTGTCAGACGGATGCGATGTTAAAGGATGCTTTTTTATACTCGACGCGTAAGATAAATCATACATTTTTGAGTAACCCCCAGTTTCTTTTCTTTCTTTTTTTTTTTTTTTTTTATTTTATGTGAAGAGGATCCATCCTATATGCGTGCATACGTTTCTATGTACACATATTTAGATATATGTATATTTATTTAACGAATTCATATTCACTTTAATAAGAAAATTAATTAGATAATTCTCGTGTGATGGTACGGGATAATATGTAAAAGATTTCATAAATTTTTATTTTTAATAACTTGGGATCTTCGAGGTGAGTTGCGTTGCATAAATTAAGTTTTATAACGAACGAAGATTTATTATCCATTACGGTTCATTTTGTGGTTTTATACCGTTCCGATCTATAATCATTTATAATTTTTCCGAAATTAATCTCACTATTATTATTTAAACGTTATATTATATCAAACCTTATCGGATAAAATTATAAGCGCTGTTTTAACTTAATTTAATGTAAAGATATCGTTAACAGTATCGAATAGCGTAAAAATCTCAATGATAAAATGCATTTACACTGTCCATGTATGTACATAAGTATTATCGAAGTGTTACATCAAATGCAAATAAAGTCCGATTGCCCATGATTTCTTTAACAAATAATGTTCGTTCCATGCGATAATCGACAAATGTCAACATACGTATCGTTCTGTTTTCCTTCATTTATCCCGTTTTCGTAGTCTCCGTATAAAGTAAACTGAATTCACGTATTTCGTATTACTTTAATTCTTTCTTTAAATAAAATTTGTATTTTAAGGATTTACATATATATCATATTCCGATAACATATTTCAGTTACAGTTGATCGGGGTCAGTGATAAATTTTACCGATAACTTTTTCTATTTATTTCTGTTACAACGTAACGTCGTTATTGCAAGGCGTTAAAAAACATACGTGTTTGAGAAATGACATTTTCATGACAACCAAACGATATAGTCTATAGAAGAATTCTATTGATTTTCAAATACTATATCGTGTATACAGATATGAAATTTCTTGCACTAATCTGCAAGTTAATAAATTAAGTCTACTGTGATATATCATACTCTTTAATTAATATCGTTAAATTCGTCTAATAATAAAACATTGCAATATTGTAATAAAAATATATTCGTTTATTAAAAAAAAAAAACAAAAAAAAAAAAATACCGATGATTTGGAAATATCGAAAAAAAAAATATTTGACTCTTCGAATCAATCAATTTCTTACTCTCCAAATTTTTTATATCATCAAAAGCAACGGTAATATTTTTATATGTTCAAGTTAAAAAGTTGACGTCCTGTATATCTATATACGCACACATATGTATATGGGTATAACTATAATGCACTTAATGATAACCGGCAAACTGTCAAAAATCAATAATCTTTAAATCAACTGTTTCCTTGATTTAAAGATTTTTCCAACACTATAGACGTCGGTCGCTACGAACAAATATAAATAAAAAACTTGCCGATCGAAAACCAATTTTTCCTCTTTCTTCTCTCGGGTATGCAAATAAAACGTAGATATATCTACGTTGGATAAATTTGATTTGGTTGATCGAGTGAGATCGGGCTACGCGCCGGACATGAAAAGAAACATTATTAAGAGAAAGATTAAATATTTACGAATATAAGAGAAACAAAAATTGATCGATAGGTACGTATTGAAATCAAAATTATTCGAATTTTACGATTCGAGATATTGCAAAATAATGTCTCCTCATCGACGATGTATCGACATCTTCATTCAAGATTGAACTATACTAAGGTTTCATGGGTCAATTGAGAGGAGTCAATCCTGTATGGTCTCTACTTCGTGTTCTCTCTCTCTCTCTCTCTCTCTCTCTCTCTCTCCTCCTCCTCCTCTTCCTCCTCTTTCTTTCTTTCTTTCTTTTCATTTCTTATTTCAGCGAACATCGTCCCACCAACTCAAGTATCGTATGTACAATGTATGTACACACACACACACCATATATATATATATATATATATATATATATATATATATATGTATACGTCGTATATATGTATGTCTGGTTAAAGAGAAAGCTCATCGTCAATACTTTTCACTCTTTTTCCTTCTCACTTTGAAACTACATCGTATCCGTACTGCTTCTATCCGTACGACCACAGGAACGTTTCGTCTTCGAGCAAACTTTATCGTCCTTCGTCTTCGTATTTTTCTACTATGAGAAAATTGTAGGTTATCTTCGTGGTCTCCTACAACTTCGAAAGTAGAATCAAAACAGTCCTACATAAATCTTCCACATCTCTACCGAATATAATTCAGAAATGCAAACCAAACGACGAAAATGTCGACGGTAATATTTTTTTCAACAAAAACAAAAAAAAGAAAAAAGAAAGAAACATTATCGAATCGTTCGAAAACGATTATGGTTGCAGTTAAGCGTTCCCATGTGAAATGAGATAAGTGAAAACATTATTTAACATATTGCAATATTTTCTTAAAGTTTAACGTGTTTCGTAGTCGTTTTGAGATAAATTGAATGAAAATTCAAGGAGATAGTCCTATATCTTCTTCCGATAAGTTATTCGATGAAATCATACTTTCGTAGAATTTTATTGCGGTGTGCTCATTTATAAAAAAAAAGAATTAATTTTTGTTTTGATACGTACAAAATTAATCGTTTTTTTTTTTTTACGATATAATAAGATATCGACCAGATCCGTTCTATTTAGAAATCGTTTTACAAGTAAATAATAGCAAACTCTCTTGGTCGGCAGGTCAATTAAGTTTGACAAATGAATAACCCGCTAGCTCTAAAATGTTTTGACCCAATAATAGAATGGCGCTACAAACGTTTATGGATCAAACATTTTATTTCTTTACATTTTCTTTTTATTATTAGGTTAGGTATGCACGATGCAGTTATCGTACGATTCATTTTGTTTTTAACCGTTTCTTTTCTTCTCTTCTTTTTTTTTTCTTTCCTTTTTTTTCTCTTTCAATAACCGTTTGCAATAATTAAAAGACCGGTCGATACAGACCGGTACTTTTGTTACAAACTGAAATAGTCAGCTTTAATTTGACGATATTAAATGACGTCATCGATAAATAATACTGATCGTCGAATCCGCAGTCCCGAAAATTTACGGCAAACTCTAACGCAACTTGATTCGTTCATCCGTAGTCGCTTATTACATAATACCGATTTATCAAGCATTTCGTGTTAACGAGAGCCCATCAATAATGCAAGAAAGATAATTCAGATATCGTCGAAAACATTTACTTTATATCACATTGTACATGAAACGGTATAGTAAAAATATTTAATACTATTAGGTGGTAAATCGATTAAATGGAATTTAATAATTATCGTGATATTATAAATAAATGGATGTTAAATATCAACGCGATGAAACAGGATAAGGATAATACGTATAAATGCTAAAATTAATTATATATACCAATGTATTTTATATACATGCGAGATGGGAAATGTATTTGTTTATTAATGAATTAGATAGCCTCCTTATAAACAAATGATATCTTGAATGAAAAGTTTTCCTTGAAATCGTATGTCAATATGTAATGGAGACATTTAAATTCGACGTTTGTCAAATTATTATTTTTTATTCTTTTTTTTGTTTTTAAATGACGTTTTTTTTTTTTCTTTTTTTTTTTAAGCACTGTCGGCGATTCTGATTAGAAGTAATCCACTGATGACAGATAAAATTAAAAGCATTGATAACTTTTAAAACAAACAATCACTTCAAATTTGATACGATACGATAACATAGTATTATCAAAATACTTGAAAAAGATAAACTTTAGTCGTTTCGGTCGACAATACTTTTTCGTTGAATATCGTACGCGCCAACAGTATACTACATTCCACCAACAAAAATGTTTCCTTCATGCTCATAAAGCAAGTCCTTTATGGAGACATTATACCGGCTTGAACCAGCCCTACTTCATTGCAAATCTCACCCCTTGGGTATCGTGACGAACTTTCTACCCCCGGGAAGGCCGATTTTTCTCCTTTTGTTCGATGCCACCAGTTAAAAAAGCGAAAGTGGAAAGGACTGAATTACTCTTAAATTAGCTTAGATCTTATCCTTAAAAAAAAAAAAAAATATATATATATATATATATATACTCTCTGGAGTATTTTTATCGTGTTCCCCGTTTAATTTATCTCTGTAACTATATAAATTATTATAGGTTTTATTATCGAAAACGTTTAAATATATCATCGATTTTATATAGAGAATTTATTTGAATCTTTTATTTAAAATTAAATTCTCTTTTATTAACGTACCTTGATGGCCAGGCACGAATTGAACGTTAATATAAATTTATTTATATTTTCCGTCAATAAGCAGCTAAGATAGATAAAAGGAAATTTTTATTACGAAGCACGAAGCTTTCGAGACTCGTAACTAAATAAGAATTAAATAATATCAATAATAATAATAATAATAATAATAATAATAATAATAATAATAATTCGTAATACAAATTTTAATTACGGATGTTTTATAATAAAAAAAAAGAAAAATATGATTTTGATCGACTGATAAATTTCATCTCAAGCAGTCTATCGTTTCGTTTTGGGATGAAATTTGTCTAAGGAAAATCCCTCTTACTAAGAGGTATTCAATCTTCTTTTTTTATCTTTTCCTCGAGAAATGAAGAAAATTGAGATTTCACGATAACGGGAAAATACTGAAATAATACTGGGTTTTCTCTTAAATAACTTACTATTTTATTTTTTGATAAAAAACGTAAAAGGATAGAAATTTGTTAACTCGACGTATTTCAATAAATAAATTTGTCTAAATGGATTTGCAAAAACTCATTAATAAATCTTCATTTCCCGTGATGTATGTTAGTAATTATTTTTTAAATACAATTTTCGACTATTCTTTCATAGAAACTGCGAAGTGTCAAAGGATGCAATATTAACAAAAAAAAAAAAAAAAATAAATAAATAAATCTAAACTAGAGCATCTACAAATATTCTCTGGTTAATTTCAACAGATTAAAGAAAGATACGGTTCGTTATTTATCTCAAAAAAAATCTCTACGAGACATTTTTAAAATTTATATATTTTATAGTTCTCTCTATTATAATAGAATTTTATATGTTTCAATTTATTATATAAAAGGATTCCTATTAGTAAGAAAATAGAATAATTTTCAATAAGAAACTTTAGAGTTTTGTTTGACATTATACTTCTCTTCAAATATTTATGAGTTATACGTTCTTAGCGAGTTTATCGATCAATAAAATACTAATAAACAATGAAATTTTTCAATTTTACGATGTAATAGGGAGCATTGTATGCATAGAGAGGTGCGTCAAATAGAATTCGTGTCGCGCCGATAATAAATATCACCATAATTGCCTATGATTTCAGTGAAAGGTCATTGTCGTTGCCTCGCAGCTCGTTTCAAGAGTTTCAACTAATACGAATGAACGGCACGTAATAACCTCGGTTTCTATTTGATTCGCTATACTCTGTACTTTCAATATTTCTAGGAACTCCTATCATATCGTTTAGTTAAAATATTAAATATTTAGTATAAAAGTGACAAAAAAAAAAGAAGGTATAGACCACGTTATATTCGGCGAGGATTATTATTTAATTAAAACATATTTCTCATATTGTTGCAATTGATATGAAGGAATTTTTGAAGAAGATCGAAAGAAAAGATAATAAAACTAAATGATTATTATTATTAACAACTTCCTTTTATCATTTCAAAGGCAAAATAAATTTTTATGATATTTCAAATGTTTCACGATAGCGCTCTCAGATATCAAGTAGAAAATGTTTGAAAAGAGAAATTTAAGAAATTATTATGTCGATGAGATAATCGTTTCTGGAGCGATTCGAGTGAGTCAATATATAAATAGGGAAATGTAAAATAGATAACACGGGAAGAAAATTGTGAGTCGATGGATGTGGGACCTTCCAAATGTGCTCGTTTTCTTTCCCTTCTTTCTCGCGGTGAATCCAATTCCACATATGTTCCGACGATAAGGCTTATCCCAACTCGCATGGATAACGTTTACCAATGTTACTCATTCATTCTTTGTCACCAATGGAAATCGATAAGCATAAAACGTAATCGATTGGATCTATCACGTCTATATATAATATATATATATATATATATATATATATATATATATATATTTTTTTTTTTTCTTATAAACATATTTACCTATATATATATATATATATATATACTTTGGCATGTAAGAAAAGATACAAAGAAATAAAAAGAGGAGAAAGAATGACAACCGGTAACTATATAAATTCTGGAATCTAATGAGACAATCATTATTATCTTTAATTGCCATCGATCAATAGATATTACGAAAGAGACGATTTCTGAATTGCAAATTCGTGCGAACCTGGCATGTTTCGATTTCCCCTCGATATAAGCAACGTTATCGACGATGACTAGCAACGTTATCAATGACAAATCCACCGCGATGTAATTTCGTTCAGGATTCCACGATTACGAGAAAATGATCAATTATAAAATGGTTTGTATAATCGTTTGTAACGTCGATCAATTGTTATTTCACGTATTTCTTTGTTTGTAAATTTTTTCTTTTCCGTTCCCTTCTCTTTTCACGAAAACCTTTCCCACGATTTTATTTGATTTTAAAATGTTTCTCGATGGATCGAATGAAATAATGGAATTAAAAGAAAAGAAAAAATAAATCCAAACTCTTTGTGTAACTATAAAAAAATTTCTATAGAGGTATACAGATATGCCATCGAATTATATACTTTGATGAAGATTTAACAGGTTTTAAACAGCAAATTAAAAACGAATGAAGGATTTCTTATCGCGATTAAATCGCCGTCAATATTTCAAACCTCTTTATACAATTGTATTTTTTTTCTTCTCTTTTTCGTTGAGTAGCGCAACAGTGTCTTCATTCAATCATTATTTTCGCATGTATCCGAAGATAATTATTTTCATGTATTCGATGATAACATCGATAAACTACGTTTTTTATATAGTATCTTTGTTATTCATTCTCTTGACACATTATAATTTTTCAAACATGTAAAAGTATCGTAGAATTATTTTGAGAATTAGATACTATCGTGCAAAATGATTATAGAAAGAGTTCGATTAGCAATAATCTCTTACAGATATGTTGATGCGATCTGAGATATTAAATAAAAAAAATATTTATAGAGATTTAAAATATTGGGGAATAATTACATAGTAATAATTAGAAATTGATGATGTTTATGATCTTACATGAGTCACGTCGAAGTAGACGACTTTGAATCGGTCAAATGAAAAGTAGATAATAATTACGTTATTTCATTAAACAGAGACATGGCTTGTTGTGTTCATTAATGTGCAACATATACGTAAGTACACAGTTCGTTACAAAAAAAAGAAGCAGAGAAGAAGAGTTCTTTCTTCGATTGAAACGATTAGTTATCGAATATGAAAGAAAAAAAAAAAAAATACATTTGGAAAATTGACGGTTTTTTTTTCAAATTATCGATTAATCAGAAGTGATAAGAGTATCATTAAATGAAAGAAAAAATAGTTATGTAGCATAATAAGTATCTTCGAATTTTCTTTCTTATTTCTTCTCGTCTATTTGTTATCATTATCTTGGAAGCGATAGGAAACAATTACATATTTATTGTAGTTTGATGAGAATGTAGATACTCAAAGCGATCAATGAACAAATAATTATAGAAATCATGGACGATTGTTTTAATGTCACGGTCAAAGAATATCATCTTCGATCATTTCTTTGATTACTAGAGTTCGTATTTTCTCGTTATATTTATCAAAATTTTCCTGCTCGAAATTATTTTTGAAATTATCGGATAACTAGTAATGACGAACAAGGAACAGGAAAACAAAGTCAAATATTTATCGATTCAAATTATATTAAAAATTACCGTAGCATAGACGTAACTTAGCCAGTCAAACGATCACAGATAAGAATTGAAATATTTGTATAATCAATGAAAATTTTTATCAATGCGTGCAAAACCGCGGCTATATAGTTAAAAATGCATATGCTTGTTTATTTTTACGAAAAAAAAAAAAGATAACAGCTTCGTTTGAATATGTGTGTGACAGTGTTATTACCGTTCGATACTAGAACGATTATCCTTGGTATTATCATCAACCTTAGTTTTATAATAAACGTTTCGTGATAAAGGGATAATACGATATTCGATAATTTCTTTTTCTTCTATCTTAAGTTGTTACGCTATCTGCATTTATTTATTATTTATTTTTTTAAAATATAGTAAAGTGAGAGTGTATCTCGGTATGCGATGATATTACACTTATCTTAAAGATATAAACAAGAAGATTAGATTGAAGAATCCATTACTACTCTTTCTTTTCAAAATTACAAATTATAAGAAAATTTGAGGAAATAATTTCAAATATATTTTTTCTATTGCACAGTGGTGTAATCTTTGCATATATATATATATATATGACCGACAAAAATAATCAAAGTATATGCATTGGAATGTCCATAACTAACTGATAGAGTTCAAACTTATACGATAACGACTCCAATCACACGTTCATATAATTTCCAACATTTGAAATATTCATACGCTAAGCAAACGTTAACATTACAATTTACATTTTTTAATGGTCATTCTAGTGAGCAACTTAGCAACGTTCGACTTTTATCGCATTGACGACTCGAGGAATGCGAGCAGTTGCATCGAATAAAGAAACGCTTTGTACATAACGATTTATCTCGCTGTCTTGCCAAGAGTGAGACAAATTTGGGTATAGCGTTCTTACGACTATCAAAAAGGAAGGACAAACATGGATCTTGGGTAATGTACAGCGAAATAAATGAAATAGAAATAAGAGCGTACGAAACTTGCTTTTTTTACATTAGAACTCGTAAAAAGAAAGAATAGATTCGATTCGGTTGAACGATAATGGAAGACTTTAAGAGGGTCGATCGATAAGTATGAGAAAAGAGAGATAAAGAAAAATGTAAAATACAAAAAGTAACATCATTAAGTGTCTCGTTATGATTGGCATTGGATTCAACGTGATAGAAATATAAAATTAAATTATCGAGAGACCTTCACGCTCTCTCCTTTCGCTCACCTGGTACAGAGGTCCGGGCTGTTGTTGTCATTTCTCCTAATCGATGCTGCGCTGCCCGAAGCGGCAATTACAGCCAAAATCAAAAGAATTCCAATCGCCATCTCTGCTTTACCTTCTCTTTTTCTTTTCTTCTTTTATTTCTCTCTCTTTCTCTCTCTCTCTCTCTCTTCACTCTCTCTCTCTTTCTCTCTCTCTCTCTCTCTCTCTCTCTCTCTTCACTCTCTCTCTCTTTCTCTCTTCACTTGACGGTAATGAGTTGATCGGTAAAATGTCGCAACGAATTTTGATTTAACCTTTTTACGAGGATTTACGGGCACGCGGAGCCCTCTTAGTCGCGAGACCGACCGATCCGCGCCGAGCAACGATCGGTCAATCGACTGACACACCGGCTATTACTACGACATACGAGCTTGAGTTGGACGGAGAAAGAAAAGGACATCCGCTCTCCGAACGTAGTTTCTTGCTCTTTCACTCTTCTCTCTCTTTCTCCCTCCTTCTATCTCTCTCTCTCTCTCTCTCTCTCTCTCTCTCTCTCTCTCGTGTTTTCGAGCTCGAGAACGATAGACTTCTAATGATTATTGTAATTAGATAAGAGTAATAATATTCTCTCTTT
Organism: Dolichovespula media; assembly: GCA_911387685.1. Classification (NCBI taxonomy): domain Eukaryota; kingdom Metazoa; phylum Arthropoda; class Insecta; order Hymenoptera; family Vespidae; genus Dolichovespula; species Dolichovespula media. The sequence continues at coordinate 8,432,294 of OU426853.1, forward strand.
TTCTTTATATATTTCTTTCTTTCTTTCTTTCTTTCTTTCTAAGAAATTTTAAAAAGCTATAAGTACATTTTCTATCTTTCTTTTTCTTATCTCTTTCGCCTTCGAACTCTTTATCTTCGTTATAACTCTTTATCTCTCTCTCTCTCTCTCTCTCTCTTTCTCTCTCTCTTTTCTTCCGTTCTCGCTTCTATGCGAATACAATTATTTAATTTTCTCTTTGTTTATTTCTCTCTTTTTCGCTCCACCGATGGGTACGAACCCGTGCGGTACCTATTTCACTCGTCTTGAACGTAGCAGGATAAGTGGTTATATACTCGACATTTCCTTCGCGCGACGATAAGGACGCGTCGTTGATTGGTCAACGCTAGGATTCTCCTCGATGCTTATTGGTCAACGATTACAATTTACACGTGCTCAATCTTTATCATCCCGCGAAACGTACCACATATGTCCATTCCTTTTTTGTTTAAACTCTTTCGTTTGATCGATGTGACTCTTTGGAATGATAAAAATGATTAAGGTGTATTTACTCGCTCGTGGAATTCCCAAGGAGAAATGTAGATTGAAATATATTAAAATTATATTTATTTAACCGAGAAGCATGATCTTCTTTAGTTAATTGTTCTCAATAGTTACGAGCTTCTTTCTTTTGAATTTCGAATAATATTTTGAACGTAACGGATGCCTGTTCTTACGTTATTCTCGAAATTATTATAAATCACGATTGACTTGTTTTATGATAAATACAATTACATCGTACAAAGATAGTATTTCATTTTTATTACTGTTCATTTTGACTCATTTTCATATATTTGATGAGCTGAGAACATCTGTATATATTATTTTGATAAATTCACGTGAAAGTTATTTATCTTTTATTAAATTTATCATGAGAATTATCGTTTAATCGATCTCCAAAATCTACTGTATGTCTGTTTGAAAAATGCGTGAATTACATATGACAAATTTCTATCTCTTATAGATTTAATTGGCAACGTATGAAACATATGCAATAGAAAAATTACAGACTATCTGCTTGTTTCGATCTACAACGATAAACTGTTCAAATATCGAGATCTAAAAATTTGGTTGAATAGCCAATAAACTTGTGCAAAGGGATATAAGAGAAAGTGCATAGAATTGCAGCTCTATAAGAAAATGAAATGTCTATAGTAACAAGCTCTCTCTCTCTCTCTCTCCCTCTCTCTCTCTCTCTCTCTCTCTCTCTCTCTCTCTTTTTCTCTATAGACTAATTCTGTGAGTTAGTTACAAACTTTTAAGGATGAGAGAGGAGATCATTATAAACAACTTCCATATAGAACTCTTGTGCGAGAACGTTTTGTTTGTTAATTGAAGAACTTAATGTTCGTTGTTAGAATACTTTTCTATAACACAACTAACCATTGTTGTGTCCTCAATGAAGTTTATATTGAAATTACGAATTGGATTTTGGATTATTATTCTGTTATATTACTTAGACTGGTTAGCACCTACATCACGTTCGGTAATTACCAAACGAAACGTTTTCGGACACGGGTTCCTATATTAAAGTTGTTCATAATGATTTCCTCTATTGGCCCTAATAATTTGTAAGAAAGACACAATATCTATATTAAAGGAAATTAAATATATTGAAGGAAAATATCACAGGAAAAAAAAAACACACACACACACACACAAATAAAGCATTTAATATAACATAGTATAAGGAGTTGGTAATTAACTTGACATTTTTCCACTGTAAGAATTACGAATTAATTCCCATCATAAATTAATTCGAATTGTCTCGTTGTTCGGTCAAATTTTGATTATAAATTATATTCCAGGAAATAAATTCAAATTGCCAGAACGTTCAGAATGATTATTTCCCGGAAAGTTCATTGAAACGGAAAATGTCGATATTCGTTTCTCGTTAAATAAGAACGAGAAGATAGAAGGTTAAATCGAAACGTCGAGGACCATATCGATCCGTCACGTTTTGACGTTCCTCTTTTGGAGGTACTATTTATAATTCTATCCACGTACGTAATTGGAATGGTAGTGAACTCGCTAACCGGTATCAATTTATTTTATTCATTTACTTCCTGATCTGAATCATCTTGTATGTTAGACTTCGACGAGCATCACGTTTAGCACACATCATCGATCAAAACAAGTTAAAAGGGATCTTGAAAGTTATTTAGGTCCTTGGTCGCATTTACGAGCTTGACAGTGGAATACACTCATATACGTCTACATATTCTAGTACCTTTGCAAATATATGCAATATTTATTATATCATACATAACAGTGTTTCGAAAAATACCTTATCGACGAGACGTTATCAAAGTTTAACCTATTTTTCTTGAGATAAATAAAAGTTAAACTTGTTAAATGTTTTTTCTTTCTTCGTTCGTTATTTTCATTCATTAGACTATTATCAGAATTGTTGTACAATTAGTACTCATTATAGACGACCAGTATTAATAATCGAAATATTTAACGTAATACAAACGAATGTATATAAGTACGTGGGATATATTACGTTTTTATATTGTCTATTATGCGTAATATCAAGTTTTTTAGGTCGTATTTTGTATTACTGATTGAAAGAAATGTCTCGTGTGAAACATTCTTCTTCTTTTTTTTTTCCCCCTACGAAATTAGGTCTTAGAATTCATTAAAAATGTTTTTATCAAAATATTTATATTAGAAGAAAATCCTCCTTACGAAATCTATTTCTATTTCCCTTTTGCTTTTTGTATTTATCATACCTACATATTAATGAAGCTTGAAATTAACCTGAGATACGCGGCAACAACTTCCTTCGTCGATTACATAAATTGCAATGTCGTCTAGATTATATATTAGCAACCTTATTACAGCGCCTATTTTCGTGAAATTGTTTTGCTTCTGCTTTCGCCATTAATCGCAACTAGAGTTAGCATAGAACTTCCGTTTGAAGTTTAATTCCTACCAGTTCATGTTAATTCAAAAACTTTCTAGAAAAAACTAATATACGATTCATATAACGTCTCATATATAAGATGCTTCGTGGTTATGTTTGCTTCGTGGTAACGTATTTTTTATTATAATTTCATAATAATAATAATAATAATAATAATAATAATAATAATAATAATAATAATAATAATAATAAAATCTAGTTAAGATAAAACTGTAAAATGATTATGAAGATGTATTAACGTCGACAATTAATAAAGTTTAGACCGAACGATTGCCTAGCTTTGAATCTATTTCATTATGATTAATTCATCGAACGATACAAGTTGTTATCATCGTGAATTTGCATAAAGTGCTATACTTGAAGCTAAGAGATGTCGCTTTATAAGTCTCGCGTGGAATAAATTTCCTCATAACGTGTTGCTTTACATCCTAATTACTGCTCGAAGTCCTGTTTGATGTTATCTGAGGGATCTCCTTACTAACCCGAGAAAAAGATATGACGTACGAGTAAAATAGGGAAATACTTTATTCCCATGTATTCTCAAGACTCTCGTAAATCCTGAGCAAGAAATGAACAATTGAATGGCAGAATAAATTCATAGATCCTATATAGATTTAACTTACAGTGTGTGTGTGTTTGTGTGTTTGTGATGTGTAAAAAACGGAATATACGCTATATAGCACAATTCAACTGATTCATAATCTTTAATCTTCGCTTTATGATTAATTTTAATAATCATAATCGTATTATCGTGTTGACAAATCAGCTGTTGCATATGACACATACATTTATATATATTCAATTAGCATACCAAGACTTTTATATCTGCAGAATTAAATAAGCAATAAAATTTGTTTTTAGAATGTAAAAGAAATACTTATATTAATAAATATGATGGAAAATATAATGAAAATAAAAAATTTTTTTTTTTTTTTTTTTTTTTAATGACTATTCTTAAAAACAACTAGCGTTTCTTTGATCATTTTTTTTATAAAGAAGTGATAAGATTGGTGGAAAAATAATTGCGGTTTTTATTATTTCACTCGATATGTAAAAACCGCAATTATTTTTGCACCAACCTAATAAATTGTTACCTTTCAGTATAGTATTTTTATCTTTCCATTACTTCACGAGACAGCTGAAAAAGGCAAAAATAGATAGAAACAAAAAGTTTCCTTCTTTTTATCTGAATCTATAAAATTTTATTAAAATTGAAGGCCTCCATTTCGCGAATGTTTCTTCTTAGAGGTACGTGCTTATTATTTTAACTTATCAATTTATATAAATCAAAGAGTGTGTCACATATAAAATACGCGTCAGTATTTTTTTTATCTTCTTTTTTCTTTTTCAGAATACACGAAGGTTTTGGACCTTCAACGAATTTGGAATTTATGAACGTTTGTTATTTATGAGTTCGACGGCGACAAAAGTTCTTGCAAATCGTGTTCTAAATGTTTATGAGTAGGTCTCAAGAAATCACACGTAAATCACATAGACGCAGGGATTGCGTCAAATATCAAAGACGCGAGGGGATTTTCCAAAACAATAAAACATTTATTTGCCGGATTTATAGAGATTCTCTCGTGGGAAAATTCTTTAAGTGGGTTTCCACAGAACTCGACGCTACTCCTATCATCTTCTACACGGGAGAACGAGGTTGACTAATAGTCAATTTTGGGAGGGAACTTAATCTTTTATGAACCAACCTTCAAGGAATATAAAAAATCTATTTTAACTTGCAGGAAAAGCAGTCGTTTCTTAAATAGTAAATTATGTATGTATATATATATATATATATATATATTCAATAAGCCCGCAACCAATACATTAAATATTTTCAATAAATCTCGTTTCACGATTTTGAATTAAATATCTTTATTTGCGTATAATTACATCGATAAAGCAACATTCTCAAGTAATAAACAACTATATTTTGAACTAATAATATTTGCAGCGATTGAAAATTAATGGTAAAATGAAGTTACGGCCCACGATAATGTGTGCAATATAAGTATGGCTGTAACTCTATTAGATTTGTATTTTTCATTTGCCTGAGTATCTTACCAAGTGTTCGGATACAGTAGGACTCGTTATATCCTACATTTATAGATATATAATATATGTAGGATATATCCTATGTATATATGTAGGATATTATATATCCTACATATATATATATGTATAATATATAATATGTAGGATATATAATATCCTACATTTCGAGATAGAACTGGATACTTGAGTATTTTAGAGCCATTGTATATATCAGATAGATAGATCATTTGAAACTGGAAAAATAGAACAATTAAATATCTGTAACCAATAATTCTGTAAACTTTATTTACAGTTATCACAATAGGAGAGTAGGCTATGAACTTATCTTAATTCGATCAATAATTTTTATATAAATAAAAAAATTAAATTTCATTTAAAAAAATGTCGACTACCGCCATATCATGGAAATTATGATTTACAGATAAAAATTTTTACCCCGCCTATATTTGTGTCTATTGGAATATTTATGCTTTCAGTTTTAAATGACTCAGTTGGTAGATATATTTTGTTAGTATCTTTAAAATACACTCCATGTATTTTTTAAAGTTATTTTCCCGTAATTATTATACATGAAATTCATATTTGCCGTATCGGTTACCTTGACCAAGTAAAACGTTGATTAATGTATCGCGTTTTTGCTAAGCGCTAATGGAAAAAATTAACGAGTCATAAACATTAACGGTATACAATTTTCATAAAATTATGAAACAATGAACTTTATTTCGTTTTATTGAAATATATAATGATCGGGAGTCTTACAAAATATTAAGGAGTAAGGAGAGTTTTATGTTTTTTTTTTTTTTTTATGTGTACCTGTGGATTCTTCGTATTCTATTTTAAGCATTAATTATAATAGATAAGTGGAATTTGTTATTCGAGGAATGTCAGGGTAGTCCATTTTACGAGGTTCATTCGAAACAGTGCCAAGAATGTTTGATGTCTCATATTTCATAATGATAAGAACAATTGAGATCACAGCAACAAGGCTTATTTCGAACGATATAATATCTTCGTAATAAATCAAACAATTTCTACTTATTACTTTCATACAATCTCTGGTATAAAAGTATATAATATTATATCATTATATAATATTATATATATATATATATATATAATATTAGATAGAAGTATATAATATTATATACTTGGAAAGCACTATAAAGCAACATGTAAGTCATTAACAAACTCTCCCTCTCTCAAAGCTATTTCTAAAACCAAAAAAAATTACCTGAAAAATCTAGTGGCCTATCTTTCATACTGATTTATCTATCTCTGGAATTAATATTAAACAAGGGAATATTTTTATGAAGAAAAAATCAAACTAATAACAATAATAATAATAATAATAATAATAATAATAATAAATCACTTATTTAGGAGTTTGGTTTGTTTTTGATTAGTTAATTTTTTGAAATAAAATAGTGAACATCTTTATTAGTGAACATTTATTTAATTTCTTCGCGTTGCGTGGCTAATATGGAATGAATAATAAATAAGATACGTTTCGTGTATCTTAAATCACATTATATCGATGAAATAGCTAACAGAAAGAAACGGAATCGACTGAATGTTGATACAAAGGAAACAAACTGTATTTCAGTGATGTAGTTTGTCATGTGTTATTTTCTCTCCAAACTCACGACTTTTCCTCAACTCGTTGGGATTAGTTTAACGCGTGCAAACCGAGCCTAGATACATGCCAGCATCTACCGCTTTTACACCTTTCCATTGTTTATCTTACTCGAGTTAGTTAAGTTCTAATTTACAGAAGAATAGAGAAAGAGAGAGAGAGAGAGAGAGAGAGAGAGAATAGATATAAGAGAACTTTGAATTTCGCAGAAACACTCCTTGGCCCTTTTATTTTCTTTTCGCAACACGAAAGCCAAGAAAATACGCTATCGAATCGTCGCGACGTTTTATTCTATCAATGTAGGACTCATTCCGATGCAAACTGTCGACGAACGTTTCTAGATCTACATAGAAAATTTATCACGAAGAAAATCGACCGAAAAGAAAAATCGTTTATGCAAAATACTGGATAAGAATTAATAAGAAATAGTTTTGGGTATAGGATACATTTAGTTCTTTCTCATTGTAATAAATGATGATAGATGTAACCTATAAATCATTCGTTGTCCTTTTTTACAACGCGTTCTTTATATGAGTATAAGAATCGTAGATATTTACTAGATCCAATATTTTCTTCCCCTTTATTAAAAGGAAAACCTCGAAATTGTCGCTATCGGAGTACAACTAACTGGTCTTAACAACGTATTTCAAACGTTTATCGATTTTCAGAGAATTAAAGTCTATATATATATATATATATATATATATATATATATATATATATATTAAATCGTATCATGGCTGTACCGTGTCCAAACATTTATATACGATTGGAGACCGTCCGTGTATGTGACGATCAATTTGAAGCCAGACGTTGTAGCGTCATGCGCGGATAAGACACGTTTAGATAGGTTTAGATAGGTTTATACAAGCTCATGTTCTGGCTGTGTCTTTTCATGGTTAGACCCAGAAACAAGGAAAATATATATACTCGGAGGCTATAAAATGTAACCGAAGGACGTCCAGGCAACGGATGGTGATGGACACGGCACGTATGATGTATAAACTGTTATATATAAAACTATAGTAACCCATTCGAGTCCAGTGTTCGGCCGGAACACTGAATGACTATAACGTGGTTGTATATAAATGGATCTTTGAGCTTCGATATAGATATTATATCATACGACACGAACACGAATTCATGATATTAACAAAATGTATGAAAAGGATGAACTATTTTCATCGAACCAACGTACCACGAGATCAAATTGGTTTTTTTCTTTTTCTTTTTTCTCCCTCTTCTTTTCGGAAAACTATTTCATCTCGTTTTAATCGTCGATTTTTGTTAAAATGGATAAAAAGAACGTATAATACGTAAAGAATGAGGTATGCTAAAGAGTATTAATTGTAGCGATTAATCTAGCCGGATGTGTTTAGTGATTGGTATCTTGTCCAATATAAATTTTCTAATTTTATAATTGTGTGCAACGTTCAAATGATCTTTTACAAAACGTTCGTTCGGTTTAACGTATAATTAATTTATTTCTACTTAATAATCTGATGTCACGAAGAATAATAATGAGTCAATCGTACGATATACAAGGATGTTGGATATGAATAAATTCAATAGCCGGTGATTGAGATTGCCGGTTAAATGAATAGTACCGACAGGTGATGGAGTTAGATATGTAGTAATCAACCTGACTGGATATCTCTAATTTTTTTTTTTTTTTTTTTTTTTTATTGTAATTTTACATACGTGAAAATTGAAAGATCTTTTAACTTTTCGAAAAGATTAAAACATCAATCAATATTAAATTATGGATAGTTGTATAGTTTAAATATTTGCATGATTTGTTTTAGATTAATTGATTGTTTTTAAAACGATAACGATGCACCGATTACCTATACATTATAAACGATACAAGTACTGTTGGCAAGATCTTTTAAACATGTAAGTATCGATCTTTACGTAATAGATATTCAAGTTAATTGTCTCCTCTTGTTCGTATTTATGTAATCGAAGTTTACAGTTGTGCAACAATAAATGCTTATATATATATATATATATATATATATATATATATAATACGTAAAAACTAAATATTATATGTTAATAATTCAAATGAAATTAAAACAAAAATTAAATAACGATAACAATTCATGTGTAGGTGCGAGATACGTCATCAATTGAACCATCTCGTATCTAAAATTTCGCGATCGATTTTTCAGTTGCAAAATAATCGTGTGAAATGAAAAATAAGTAAATACGTGCATCCAAGTTCGCTAATCTTCCATAATATTTCTACTTGGCAATTTTTTTTACTTTTCGTTTGGCCATCGGCCGAATCTCATCTGGTATGTTTTATTACAAGCACGGAAAGGGAATTCCACAAATCAGCAAAAATTTCTTACGGGCCAGTTCTCGAAATATTTTAGGTCATCTAAAGACGATTCGTATATTTTTTATTCTCTCTCTCTCTCTCTCTCTCTCACTCTCTCTCTTTCTTTCTTACCTCCCTCTCTCTTTTCTAAGCTCAGCTATTTTTCAAACTTCTCCCTCGTGGGGTCCCTCAGCACGTACTAAAACCAGATTGCTCGTTTTCACGCGACCGGTATGCCAATGACTTTTTCAACGTTCCCTTATGTTTTCACCTATCTCAAAATTACCAGTGATACTTTGCATAGGATTACTTAAGGACGTGGACATTAATTCAATTTCAAATTGCAAAAATCTCAACATAAGAATATAAACGTAATATGTTTTAACGAACGGGGCTTCAAGAACTCGTTTCAGATAATGAAAATGTTCGTAATGTTCCTTAATTGTTATATCCAAGATTTGCAAAATACGATAATTTTTCTTTTTCTTTTTCATAATTCTATATACCAACGAACTATTATTTAAATCTGGTTTCTACATTATGGCGCGTTTCCAAAAAAAAAGAAAAAATATATTGATTCAATAATTTTTCGAAAACTTGAAAATACGTGCTATATATAACTTGGATATTTATGTGGTTGCCTACAGAGAATTATCTCTTTTGCTAGCACCCTATCGGTCTACGTCCAGTCCCGAAAGGTATAACGATTAATTACATTCTGGACCGCCTGTTAACCGAAACAACGCTTTCTATGTGTATATTATGTATTACATATATATGTACATATATGGTATAAGCTTGCGAGTATAACTTATCGTCGACATTTACATTCTAAATATAACATGACTTCTATCTCATTTTCACGTGTAATAAAGAGGCTCGGGCTTTCGGTAATGAAGGACAGATTTAAGCAAGCTTTCACGCGTCCCAATTAGTTATCCTGACAATGAGAACATTTATAGAAATAACGTAATTGTCGTTACTTTCTTTACTGACAATCCATTATGTATATATTTACGTAACAATACATGTTACTTACACGTATAAATGTACAGATTTACATATATTCGAAGTGTTGTATATTTAAAATAATATAAACAGGTGCAAAAGTTAGACACAAAGTCATTAATACATATTACCAAAGAGAAGAAATATTATTAGAATTAATAGATATAAATATATCAATTATTTTATAAAGAAATAATTATAAAATATTAATATATATATATATATATATTAAATTATTTTATATATATTGTGTGTATATATATTAAGAAAGACATACAGAACGTCTACAACAGATCTCAAATTTTTATATACACATTATAGCTGACTCAAAACCATGTAAATCTGTCTTATTAAACTTTGTTGTAACTTTAATCATATTCAGATATTTTCTCGGATATAGACGAATACTCTGTATGTATATATATATATATATATATATATATATATATATATATATATATATATATATATAGAGTATCATCGAGACCATCGTTATTCCGTTAAAATTGGAAAAATATTTAAATTGTATTATACTTAATCACATTTCGATCTTTCTTGTGACAATTGTTATTACTTTAACGGGATATAACACTCGTTTATTTTTATAGTTAATAACCGAAGGGATTATCTCGTATGTGTGAAATTGAAAGATAGTAAAGAATGAAATGAAATGAAATGAAATGAAAGCGATATTCAATACTGTTAGATCACTTAATATAAAATATCCAGGCAAAAACGTTTATGAATATAGATAGGTGTATGGTAGAAAACGAATAACGAAAATGTCAATGAAATATACGGCACACTAGCTTTCAATATCACGAGTAATATTAGCAGTCAGTTGTATGAAGCGCGACGTGAAGATTATCACAAGTTGCACAAATTCTTATCGTTCGGCGAATTATCCAAAAATCATTATCGCATTTACCAAAGCATCGAAGCGATGATTGATTCATCGAAGCGAATTTAGAAATTATACCATCCGTCGTATCAAATACTTCCTTATATCTTAATGAATATTTCATGAAATTTTCACGGCGGTCTCATTTGGTCAGCATGAAATTTCTCGGAAGAGATTAAGTGAACTTGAAAAATTAGTATCGTGGTCGCGTACAAGGATCGATTTTTAATCATTTGGAAATAATACGGTTGTATAGAATGTTAATGAAATATATTCAAATCTTTTCTCTCTCTCTCTCTCTCTCTCTATCTTTTCTCTATCTCTTTCATGGTCTTTCTTTACCTCTCTTAGTTTCTCTCTATCTCTTTCACGGTCTTTCTCTCCCTCTCTTTGCTTCTATCTATTTCTTTCACGGTCTTTCTCTACTTCTTTTTCTTCTTCTCTCTCTTTCTCTTCCTTTCCTATCTATTCAATTTCCGGATTGTCATCACCGAATGGATTTTCCTACGTTACCCATATTCGCCACTAACGTTTTCACCGAGATTCTCATTTCATTCTTGAGTGATTACTTTCTCCGAGCTTTCTCTCTCTCTCTCTCTGTAACTTTTTTAATGAAATCGCCAGTGACTTCTTATATTCTTAAGTTAATTTTATTCAGCCGTAAATTATGCAATGAATAAAATGAATTCTCTCGAAGGCTACAACGTGTAAAATGTTTTCTTTTCCATCTTTCTCTCTCTTATGCTTTCTTTCTTTCTTTCTTTCTTTTTTTTTTTTTTTTTTTTTTTTTGTAAGAGGAAGCTTCTAGACGAACAAATTCGTCGTTTTCTTTTTCGTAAGATGGAGATTGTTATTTTCGGAACGGTCTTTCTAGAAAGTATAAGAAAACTTTGGTCTTGCTATTTAACATTTAACTTCTTACACTTATCGTGACGATAGAAATTTCTTATCCTTTAATGAGTTTATTTTATTATTAATTGTACTTGGAATATTCAAAAAGTGTTTATAATATATATGTATGAAAAAATTTACACAACAATCGGTATTTAAATAATGGAGAGAAATTAAAAGATGTTTTTGATTAAAAAAGTATATATATATATATATATATATATATATACATTTGATAACTTTGAGTATAGAAATATTGTTTAACAAAAAATATTCTCTTTTTTCCTAAGGATATATTACAATCGCTTACGAAATCGTATATTGTAAATATAAAAGAATAACAGGTATTAATTATCCATCTTGTCATACTATTACTCATCGAGATAAAACCTCGTAGAATAATATCAGAGTGAACAAAAAGAAGTTTCGGTACTTTTGTCTCTTTGAGAGTAACTACGTGCTGAGAATTGGTATGAGTGAGCAAATATCGATCGAGTGTTTTCTTAAACAAAGGAGAGACCATTAAAATGCGAAATATAAGAGAGGTGAAAAAAAAAAATTCAAATAGAAGGAACATTCATTCTATGATTCTCTTCACAAATTTTTTTTTGTCTTTTCTTTTTTCTATATTTTCCTTCAAATTTAATAAATCTCATTCGGCAAGTCCCCTTTTTATCTCTTCTCTCTTTTTTCTTTTTTTTTTTTTTTTTTCTTTGTTTTTACGAATTCAAGAGATAACACGGAATGTCAAAAATATAAGAGAGGAGGAAAGTAGACGTTACAAGGTTGCTAATGAGTATATAGTACGAAACAAAACCAAGAATGTAATTTGCTGGAACATGATCATGAAAATGCTTCGCGTTCGGTTAATAAGGTCAACATAATAGATAGTAAAGTAAACGAGGAGGGAAGAAATTAAAGCTGGCCGCGGCGCTAGGCTTTGTTTACATTTCGAGTACGTGGAAAAATCTGAATGAGCGAAACAATATAGGAACGTGCGCTTTTTTTAAATAAATTGTAATACGTATCGCGAACGAAATTTCAGAGATTATTGTCAATCGATTTTCGATTTTCATCAGAATTTTTAGAATTTTTATCGAGCAAAT
>OU426853.1:8447660-8547660 GCA_911387685.1 Dolichovespula media
AGCAATTGATTATTTCGTATAATTTAGATGAAGAAATTAAATTGGCCGGTTACGATTGGATGTAATCATTTCTTCGACGTAACCTTGATATTGGTATTTAAAAAAACTGAATGGAAAACATGTTTGGTTTGGTCACAGGCAATGAATTGTAATAATGTAAAATAATATTTTACGATGGAAGAAATGATGACAAAAAATGATCTATTTTATAAACTCTCAAATATGAATGAATCAGACTTTTCTGTTCAATAATCGTAAGTTATGTACTCGTGGAAAAAGTTTCCAAGGATGTTTTTTCGATTGTTTCCAATGAAAAGAGAAGAACAATAACCATAATTGGCCGCTACCAACGTTGAAGGTTGCTTTCCTCCTCTGGCATGTATAATGAAAGGAAAATACAAAGGAACCGGAATTTTAAGAAAATTTGCATCCTGGTACTTCATTATTTATTACCTCTAAGTTTGCATACTCATCTTATAAAACGAAAATCATTGGAAGAAGTTTATTTGCCGCTTGTTAAACATCGTAAACTAATTGAAATTCTGAAATATATTCGCATAAAGCTGTATTATTCTTATTCGCATTATTTGTAGTCATTTAATCGCAGTGTTACCGAGTCTCCGAAAATAGATTATTGCGGAGCTTTTGGCCGAGGGTTTAGACGAAAATTGATTGGAAAACATTTAATAAGATTTACTTTTAATAAATTACTCGTATTATAGGGAAATATTGCACCATCAGAAAATGCAATATTTGAGTTAAAAACTATTGGATTATATACCCATTTAATACGGAAATTATCTTTCGATATGCATTTTTCTTGGATGTTTATAGTAATATTTATCTTACATATAAAGATTTTCCAAGACGAAGAAAATTTCTTAGATTATTTATCGATTATAGTTTGTGACATACAGAAACTAACAAGACATTTTTCATCAATTGCTACGACGTAATATTTATAGTTATACAACGATTTAAAATAAAAGAGATATCTCTATCAATGATATCGTTTGCTTTTTTCAAGTCCAATTTCATTATCAAAAAAAAAAAAAATTAAATAAATTATCGTTCACGACAAATAACCAATATTGTGATATCTAAAGAATACGTTGATATGAAAAAAAAAGAAGAAATAATAAAAATCTAATAAAGACTTGATGAAATAAATAAGTATTTCCAAAAGATTAAGAGAGAGAGAGAGAGAGAGAGTGCTAGTAGAAAGGTTAATATTTTTTTCTTTTTCAGCGATATAGAAATATTTATTGAAAATAAGTCGGATAAAACAGCGTTTAATTTTATTATTCAAGAGTACAAAACTAAACATCCGTTCAAGAACGAACATTCATTTTCGTAAATTTTACCACCACAGAACATTATCTTATGAACTTATTTGACGTAATATTTCACAAGTGAATTAATTAATATTAGAAGTCAAAAGTTCAAAATGAATGTCAGAATTTATTCCGATCCAGAATGGAAGTAGTACATCTGTAATTTTAATCAGACAAAGGAATTCCTAATCGAGTTTCGAAATTGATCAAACGCTATTCAATTTAGTCTGTCATTTGTTATAAAATTTGACAATTAATTATACGAAAATAAGGAACAAAATACTTTGTCGCAATATTGTATAGAAAGTTAGCTTAAATCGAGTTCGATTAATAATACTTTTAATGTGTACTATTAAAACAGATTTTTATTTCTAACGAATGAGACCGATCTAAGCACCTAGAGAATCGATCTTTTAATAAAAATATAGGAATATTAAAAAAAAAAAAAAAAAAGAAAAATTAATAGAAAAATTGATGTTTGTGACGAAAGATATGCTATCATTATATCTATTATTCCTCTTAGACTTATCATGGAGATTAAGACAATCTAATCTTTAATAAATATTTCTAGCGCATTCGATTTATCATGATTTCGATATGATAAAAAACAAATGAGTTTTTTATTCAACGATATATTTCCTTGGTATCGAAAGGATCTCTGTTTTATTTCCTCAAGTGAAAGAAGAAGTTCGACCGACAAGATTTCGATTAAAATTTTTAACGTAGTCATAACGAACTGTTTATCAGAATGAAGAAGACCAAAGAAGCACTGAAAAGTTCGTCAATAATTTAAAGGAAAGCATCGACGTGTAATTCTAAAACCAACTTTGCTTTCTTCCCCGAAATGACGAAACTTTTAAATCCACAAAGTTTTCTTTTCACAGTATATTCCGAGAAAACGGTGACATAAATCTCGACGAAACATTGAGACTAGTTGTGAGTTGTATAAAAATACATCATTTTTGCTCTGAAGTAATTTTCAGAAAACAATAAATCAATAAAAATCAAAGAGAACCTGAAACTCTTTCATATAGAATAAATTACTTTCGAAAAGTTCAATAATCGAAAAAATAAACCTGTGATCAGTAAGCCAAGCCACATAATCACAAGCGTAAACCTAAAACTATAAATCTTTATCTGTATAAAATTACGGTTTCAGGATGCTTTCTATTTTATAGAAAGTATTTCCATGAGGATACTAAACTATCGATCGATCCGCCGGATTGAAAACTTGTTTTTCGTGCGATACTGCCTTGAACGTTACTTTAGAAAAAAAAAAAAAGAATAGTTAGACGTATCTTACGTAGGATAATTTCGTAAATGGTCTTGAGATTTTCGTTTGAGCAAACTTCCATCAAGTTCCAAAGCCAAATCCAAGAAAGTACAGTTAATCTCGAACTGTTGAAGAACTCTTGATACTGGTAACTTCTCTCAAATGAATGACAGAGTCTTGAATAACTTAATAAATATCTCAAATATAGGAATGATAGTTTATATACCGATAGGGAAAGTACGGGTATGTCTCCTCAAAACATCTCATTTATCTCTAATTTTGCATAACAAACTTAAAATAGATGAACAATCAAGAATTGAGACATTATTTGATACTAAGTGCAAAATCGTGGAAGTTCGAAGCTTGTGACGTTAGTTAAATTAGTTAATAATACGTAATTTTGTCATTTTCCGTATGTAATAAATATTTTTCAACCTAATTAAAATAATAATAATAATAATAATAATAATAATAATAATAATAATAATAATAATATTCAATAATATAATATAACGATAACGATAAATATGATAATAATGATATAAATGATAATGAAAATAATAATAATCTAACAGAGAAGTATAATGGAACGTAACAATGTGATGCCTCTTTATAGATTTATATTCTCTTTGATAAATTAATCGAGAAGAACAAAAACAATACACACACACATATATATATATATATATATATATATATATATATATATATATATGTTTCCGATTACAAAGATACACATAGTGGTTGGAAGTCGTAGAAGCTTACGGTTGATTGACGGAAAAGTTTGAGATATGCAGAGTCATGGAGGGCTCAAGAGTTTCAGGTCAATTAAAGCCGCTTCAATGGTTTCTCCGTTTCTTCTCTTTCTTTCTCGTTAGATAAAATCAATGGTTAGATAACGGGTAGATAACGTGAATCGCTTAAAATTTTCGACTTTCGAAGGATTCGTTTAAAAATTCATTTTGTTTTTTATTTAACTTTTCTACATATTAATTTATTATTTATATATTATGTTTGCATATGTTATTAATGTATTGAGTATATGATATTTGGCTCATTGTTCGAGATTGAGCATGATCTCAAAAATCAATAATTATACTCAATCGACGAATTACGGCCTATGTGGCGCCGTGCGTTTGCCCGCTTCGAAAAAGTCGCTATTCGAAAGAAAAACAGTCGGTCGTCTACAAACAATCAACGATACGACGACAAATAGTCATCCTTTTTATGTATATACGCCAGTGCACACGGTTCTTGTAATAAAAGTAGAGCAAACTAATCTAACTTACGATACTTGCGTCCACTAACCGCTAAACCGAGTTCAGTGAAACTATAGGATCAGTTTAGTAACCGAGTTAAACTATTCAAAACTCTAGCTACTTATATATTTTGTCTATTGTACCTTTAAAAAGAGATTTGAAACTTTTAATGTGATTGATTAAAAAATTAAAAACAAAAAAAAAAAAAACAGAGAAATCAATAGAACGTTGGATATACTTGTGGACAATAAACATTTATTTTTATAATTTCGAAATAAAAAGTTAGTTTAACAGAATAAATGAATAAGTAAAATGAAGAAATAATGTTCTTGAATTATCATAATTATATATTATGTAACGTTATGAGGCTGAATTAAACAAAAGTTGATAAATTAATCTTCATCGATATTTTCATCGATAATAGGCATTGTATCAATTGAATCAAAAACATGTGCGTCAATATATCAATTTCAGATAATTTTTAATAGATAAAAAATCCTTAAGAAAATCTTTATTATTAATATCCATTCAATATTCTCAAATAATAATAGTAATCTTTCAACTAAACAGACGTTCGATCGACACAATTCTCTTCCTTTTTCTCTTTCTCCCATTCTGGTTATTGTTAGTATGCTTGAGTTATTACTATCGATGAAACAACAAAAGTGTAACAGTTCCATGCTGTTTCATCAACGAGAAATGCCAAACACAGCTGACGACGTCGTCGAAGAGGAAATGTCCGAATAACTCTGAGAGAAATGAAAGGTCCGACGACATAATTAGATATTGCTTTACTTTTTTGCGAGTACTCATAATTATTTTATTAATTTTCTATGAACACTTATCATAATCTTTTGATGACGAGTTATAAATTAAAAATAAATGAAATGAAAAGGAAATTTCAATTTTTTTAATTTAAAACTTTTATCATTTTTAACAAAATACGATCCAAAAGAACTCTCAAAAGGGGAAAATTATTATTTGTTAAAAGTTCAATCCAAATATGCAAAACGAGTAATTAACTTTTTGAAATTATCATTTTTTTTTTTTTTTTTTTTAATTTCATAAATAAAACTATTATACATTTTTCTTCTCTCTTTTCCAATAAAAATTACGCGAGATAGTTAGCACCGACGCGTATGAAAACAAAAACAAAAATGATATTGCTTGAAAAGATCAGAATTAAATGTTCGGGAAACGAAGGATTTGCGAAACAGCGTATGTATGTGCTTTCGTTCCTTACGATTTCATTTATATTCGTGTCCTCGAGGAAAATAATTCTGTGAAAAGTGGTAGCCGGTAATGAAAATTCCAAGGCTGCATCTATTGTCACGACTCGACTACATTTATCCAACTATCCTGTCATCTTTAGAAAAGTAAGATCATATTTTTTTCTTCTTCTCGCAGCTCATGTATTTTTTTTTCTATTTTATTTTTTTCTTTTCCTCTTCTATCTTAATCTACGTAACACGCGCGCGCGCGCGAGTCAGAGAGAGAGAGAGAGAAGTACAGTCGATTCTTGACAAAATATTTGATGATAGTAGAGGAAGCATAACGATTGATAAATTTGTTGCTATTCCTCGCTTGATATTATCTTCAAATGTTAAAACGCCATTGAGGGTGTCAGGCGTTTTCTTAAAATCGATCAAATATCATGCGATAATTTTGCTGAAGAAGATGTGAAAGATCATCTGATCCTGGTAATATAATTTCCAAGTGTAATAACGAATGACGGAGCACTTTGAGATCGACGAAGATTTCCAAAGTGTAAAATGAATAACGCCTAGTGACCCGACTAAATAAACGAGCGAAATTTATCCCTGCTCGGTTTATTGTTACTAAAAGTGGAAAGTAGGAAAGTGTAAGGGGGGTTAGACCTCGTTGATTTAAAACTGTCGCAACCCTTATTCGAAGAATATTTTCTTAATGGTAGAAGTAAAAAGGGGGAAAAAAAAAATAAGTGAGGAGGTAAAGATAGCTAGGTGCTTCTTGGCACTTTGCCTGAATGTAATGCATCCATTGAAACTAGGAAGAAGAAAGAAACAAAATACTACAGTATGTACAGAGAAATATGAAAACTAAGACGTTTATTCAGTACATTCAGAGATACTTTAAAAAATGTTAAAATGAACAAATCATAACATTTATTTTACGTTATTTCGACGATCTTTATCAATTCAATTTAATATTTTAACATTTTATTTATGAATTAATTTATGATTAATCAGAGATAAACCGTTAACGAATGATTAATTAAAAGAGAAAGAAACGAGTATGATTGAAGGTATTCGTT
The DNA here is from genome assembly GCA_911387685.1 of Dolichovespula media. Classification (NCBI taxonomy): domain Eukaryota; kingdom Metazoa; phylum Arthropoda; class Insecta; order Hymenoptera; family Vespidae; genus Dolichovespula; species Dolichovespula media. The sequence goes on from OU426853.1 coordinate 8,453,820, forward strand.
AGTGAAGAAAAAAAAAAAAAATAAAAATAAAAAATTATTTATGAAGATACGATGAAAAAAAGCGAGAGATAAAATCGAGAGGAACAGCGTTTGGTAATAAATATGCAAATAGTAAAGAGGACGTAGTATGTAGCAGGTTTCATCGTGATCATTTCGTGGTCGGGGAAATGAAACGGAAGATGTGAGGTATTTAGCATGCACCTCGAGATTAGCTTGCATCCCGTTTTAAAATATCCTTTGGACGTCACTCACATAATGATGCTACGCTCTATCAGAACTGACAACGTATTTCGGTAGAGTTGCCAGATGGTCTTACTTAATCTCGGATTAATTTCAGAATCCTTTTTCAACGATAGCTGAATTACGCTTGAAAGAAAATTTCGAACTTGAAAAATAATTAAATCAAAAACGATTAAATTAGAAAATAATTTGAAGAAAATAAAAAAAAAAAAAAAAGAAAATATGATCACGTGAACCAAGATATAACGTCCGTATGAATTTTATATACTTTTTCTTATCACATTATCGTTTTATCAGGTAATTCTTTTTAAGTATCATAACCTAACTATACGTTTGTATTAATACACGATGAAGAAAGGTAATTTGTCGACACCGTGAAAGTAATATAATTTAAATCGAGGGTAAAATAAAATCTATCGATAAAATGTATTTTTTCGTGATTCCCTTGAAACGATGTTCCAATTAAAATTCTATGGTGACATAGGATAAAGGAAAAGTGAAAAAGTAGACATTTCGCACCTGAAGTACGATCACTTTCTCATCTATCTTTCCTTCTTCTATCCCTTCGTTTCTCTCTTTATCTATAGCTCGTATGCTCGTACGCAGATATCGTAAAACTTCGATGTTTTTTTCAAGACCATCCATAAATTTACGATCTCATTTTTGTTAAGGATTAAGGATCAAGTTATATAAAAAAAAATAATTTACCTTTTTATCAGCGTCTCATCTTATTACTCGATTCTTTTTGTAGTCACGTAATTCCAATTCCAAAATTATGACTTCTATATTCTGTAAAATATAAAGCTATTATTCTCTCTCTCTCTCTCTCTCTCTCTCTCTCTCTCTCTCTCTCTCTTTCTCTCCCTCTTTTTCTCTTTCCGCATCTCCTTCTATTATTAAATAAACAACTAGTTTCGTTAATATGAGAAATATTCCGTTCCCTTATTATCTCTGAATTTCTCTTTTCATGGAATGCAGTAATAAATTTAATAGAACGATAAGAAACCCCTTGGTTCAGCAAATATACAATTTTTATTTATCTGTTTTATATCATTCGTTAGAATTAATTAAAACGAGAGAAAATATGAAATGAGCTTGGCGTTCTCACAATTCGTATTTCTCAATTATTTCATCATCATCTTTACGAATGCGCGATTATCAGAATATCGTTTGATGAGTCGGATATTGAAAATTTTGTTATACTTTTTCTTTTTTTTTTCTCTCCTTGCGGATTTCATTTCCACCGAGAGACGTACAAATTTATCAGTTAACATCTGCCGCGTCTAACACGCTGTACGATTCTTCCGATTCTTTCCATAAAATTCGGTCCATAAATCAAAAACTTTAATGACGTATGCGCATTTATCATTCCGCGAATAGTTCTGCACTCGATCGAAAATGACTAGCCCAACGAAGGCCCTTTTTTTTCTATTTCCTACGAATCTTTCGATCCGATCTGTGACAAGCTCTAAATCCTCGGCACAGCGATCAATCAACTTTCTTTATTTCATTAAATCTCTCTCTCTCTCTCTCTCTTTCTCTTTCTCTTCCAGACAATTCGATATCGTCACATACTGTATTAACTTCTTCTTTAATGAAATATCCCAGATAAAAACGATTTGATTAAATATTTCTATATTGAAAAATCTGACCAATTCGTTCTAATTATTACGCGTAGCATGCGATCATGAATCTTGTAGAAAACGATTTAATAGAACGAGCTTCTAATTAAATCGTCCTTTTAAGTGGAATAACGTTAAAATTAATTTCGAACGACGATAATTTACCAACGAGGGACGGATTTTTTGTTTAAATCGCACGAACCTATTCCGACTTTGTTCCCGCATAGTAATAGAACGAATACCTCTCTTTTCATTAGTATTCTTTGTTAAGTCCGGTGGCGTAATTAAAGTGGTTTTATATATTTTTTTTTTTTTTTCTGATAAAAGCCGCGAAGCTTTTACCAGAAATAGATCGGAAAGAACGTGGATTCGATGTTGACTGACTTTTATACGATGATATGTAAATTCAAATAATATGTTGATTAATATTCTAAAGCTCCCGAAAGAAAAATAAAAGGATCTTATTAATAATGCAGCCATACATTGATAATGCTTAGAACAAGCACGGAAGTTACGATCGATCTCTTCTCACCGTCCAACAAACACATATTATTCCAATTCCATCGTTTCTTTTCCACGTTTTTGTTAATTACACATTTTGACCACAGGGAAAATCGAAAAAATAATTTCATTCTTCACATAGCGTTACTGAATAATGTCATTTAGAATCAATCTCTTGGTGGTGATATTGGTTTATGATGATAACTGAAAATTATAATCGATTCTTCCTGTACTTATTCTCTTCCTGTCCCATATTTGAAACATTTTATCGACCCGATATTAAACAGGCACTATTGTATTAAGTATCTTTACGCGTGAGATGAGAAAAGATTAACACAAAATGTATGTTCTAAACAGTTAAATATAAATTAAAGTATCATCCGATTAAAAGAATTATGGAATACTGATAGCTACTTGACTCGTGTTAAGCCAAGTTACACGTTTCTAATTTCCAAGGAAGAAAATGAAAGGCGTAGAATGAAATAACAGGACGCAGTATGAAACGCATTATTATTTTATTGATTTTACGGTTACGCAAATTCTTATAATGGTATCGAGTTAAAATCTGAAATCAAGTGGGATTCAATTACAATTTCGATTACAGGTTAAAATCATATTAAAATCGATATGCAAGCAATTAGTTCAAATATCACTGGTAAGCAATTGCTTGCCATAAAGTCAATTAGAATCCATATATTCGTCCAACGCACCGTGAACACAATAACGCTCGACGAACGTATTTGCTTAGAAATGCGAATGCGTATACGTCTATAATATTTATAAGGTATTCCTCATAAGTATTATTATAGCAAATGAGTGAATAGATTCATAGACCACTTCGAAATCTAATTTACTTAATCTACCGGTTGATACTTGGATATTATTATACAAAATTCATTTTTTTATTACTTAATATAATTAGTGATTACTTTAGGCCTTTATTTATTTTAAGTTCATTTGATAGACTTCCAGATCTTTTTCTTTTTTTTTTTTTTTCAGAACAAAATCTTGCGATGGTATGTAAAAAGTTATCAGTTCAAAAATCAAATTGAAAGTTTATTACAAATAAATCTTTTATTTTATTTAATACGTTCAAACGTGCATCTAACATCTCAGACATCGTCTCGAATGAATATGAATGATAACATTGATACTAAGTTCCGTAATTCGTTTAATAAATAAAAATAAGTTTTATTTAACTTAGAATAAATATGAAAGATCAAAGTTGTTAACGAAATCATAAAAAAAAAAAAAAATAGATGATGATAGATCGTTGTCGGTTGAGTTATCACGTATGAAGGATATTGTAAATGCAGGATTATATTCGACATTGGCTTAATCATTGGATTAAGAAACGTGACGTTGCATATCGATGCATGTAAATGAATCGATGTTGTTTGCCTGACAATGTAAAGTAACTTAATTTTTCTCTGTTATAGTAAGTACCGCGCGTTTTCATCTATCGATCGTTTGAAAAGTTTTAACAAGTGTTTGAAAAAAAAAAAGTTAAAATTTTTAAATCAAAGCTATGCGATCGCAAGATCGGATATCAATTCCGCAGAGATTTCGTTATCGTTATCGTTATTATTCATATATTTGCCAATTTTTTAACACGTATTTCACAAATTCATTCGCCGCATAACGAATTTTCAATAGATTTAACGGTTAAATAAGAATCATAATGAAAAAAAAACATTTAATCAAATATGAAAATAATTAATATTAGGGTGTCCCCTAAGTTTCTTTCGCGCCACGTATTCAATTCGCATAAAAAAAATAAAAAAAAAAGAGGAAGTAACTTATGGTACATCCTAATACTTTAGGAAGATAAGGAAATCATTGCTATCCACGATTTATGTGTAGTACGTTGTATTTACGTCCGATAGGCGAGGAGTTAAACGGACAACGAAAATGTATGTCACATTTAAACTGTCCATCCATTCCATCCATATCACGCTATGAGAAATATCTTCTGACTTTCTTTCTCCCCATCTCTTTTTTTTTTTTTTAAGTTCTTACTTCGAAATTATTCACATTCCGTCGTTCTCCGAGATTCTAGGTCCTTGAGAAGAAAACAACTGAGCTAAAAATATCGTCGAGCATCTTTATCTAACGGATCATAAGTCGATGATTAAGAATTCTTTAAATACTTCAGAATAATATCACGAACGTTCTGTAAACTTGCGAAATTCAATAATTGATTTTAAGAATTTTAATGCTTCACCAGTTCGGCGATGTCTCTTGATCAAACTTGTTGTCAATTTTACTCGCTTTATTGTTTCTTTTTTTTTTCCTCTCTCTTCTTCTCCTCGTGCAGAACGAGAGAGATTATTTTAAAGAGCGTCGTCATGAATTCGAAGGCAAATAGGGAAAAAGAAAAGAAATTAAATGGAAAGGGAAACGAGAACTCATCGTTGTCGAAGGGACGTTTGAATTATTTCGATTTCAATTAAAACAGGATATTGAGTTTACGTTCGTTTTTTTCTTTGTAACCGTAGAAAAATAACCGTGTTTATTCCTATCGTTTCGATAATCGATAAAAAAAGAAAAGTAATGCCTATACGTATGTATGTCACGTACAACGTAATGTATTACTAATTTTCGTGCAACAAGATTGTTAACGAACATACAAATCGCGATGTACCGAAATGGGAAAAGTTCATTATTTATTATCAAGCATATAGGTAACGCTGGCCGAGACTTATCAGGTTGTATATTTTCGTGATTTTCTGTGAGAAAACGCACAAATAAACTGAACAGTTTGTTCTGTCAGGTTCTTCAAATTTAAAAGGTGAAATCGTGCGTAAAGGAAAGATATAAGAACATTCTTTTCTTTTTTTCCCCCCCCCCCCCTTTGAAATATGGAGCGTGAAGCGATGTTGAAACTATTTTGTAGATTTCTAGTTCGAATTGTGACGAACAAAAGATATAAAAATAAAGAAAAAGGAAACAAAACCCAAATGCATGGTTATTTTGTATATTTATTTGTATTAAAATTCTTTCACGAATAAAATTTAGAAGCATAAAAATAAATGGAACGAGCGTAACAATGGACCATCGTAGACAATGACAAATAATAGTTTACGCGTTCATTTATTTCAATGGAATGCATTGTAGCTTATCAAGCTCGTGACTTTTATTTAAAATTAATCTCCTGGAAATAATACTTTTTTTTATTGGTTAACAAATACTTCTCGAGCACTCTTGCGAGAGATCAAATATTGATTTATCATGTGTTTCTCGATTATTAAAAAATGATTGATTCTTTTGACTTGATTATCAATCTACCATCGTAGATAATTAAATATTATCGCGCTCATTATAAATTCAAAAATATATTTATCATCATGGATAATTAATCATCTACATCCATTATGAGAGTAAAAAACAAGTTATGAACGCGTCTGTTCAAAACAGACTCGTACCACTTACAATTTCACAATCAGCTAACGAGTTCTGTAACATTTATACATCATAAATTAAAAAAAAAAAAAAAAAAAAAAAAAATAAAAGATCTGTTATTGACATGAACATTATTTTAACAAATATTTCTCTATTTTTATCATTATCCTCATGCGTTAGTTTTGCACTGAATAAAAGGAACAGGTACACAGAAAAAAATTCGATATAATAAGCTCGGGGACCCAACGAAACCGATATTTTGACTTCAATGAAATTGTATAAAACAAATTTACGCCTAGAGTAGTTGTTTAAAAGTTAGTATAAAGGCGAGAAATAAGTTAAGGAAAAGTTTCGTTTATATGGCTTATATAATTTTAATATTCCGTCTATCATTGATCCAATTTAATCTTATAAATGGATAGAGCTGACTTTATAACATATAATTATTATTAAATAACATATGTTCTTTTATCGCGTGATATAAACGCGTCGGTAACATGCAATGTGAAATGAAGTTAACCAACCAGAGGGTCAAATGTGTACAAAACTTGCATGGAAAACGTCGATAATATTTCTGCATAGGAATAAGATCGACGAAGAAAAGCAAAGACGATGAATAAACCTTGAATTATTTTAAAGATCGAAATAAAGAGACAAATGAATGGAAATTATTTGAGTATAGCTGTTTGTTTTACTCGAATTCATTCGGTAAGTGTGGATACAGGTTTTTAATGGACATTTAAAAAATTTTCAAATTCAACGACGAAGAAAAAATAAAGAAAAATAAAAATGGTCGATGTACATCGAAATGATATTACAATCCGTCGAAAGATTGGAGTCGGTAGAGATAAACAAAAAATTTGCGTTCTAAGTAAGTATTTTACTACGTCATAGATGCAAGGGATATCAACTATTGACTGGCGAATGGTAGTCAATTGTTGAATTCAGGAGCAAATTTGCATGGGTCATTGTTAGGATATGGTTCTACTGTGTTACAGTATCTGAAGGTTATGAATACACTCCTAGTCCAATCACGTGCGTTTGTTTACCTTATGTGCATTTGATATGTATTTGTAAGTTATTTCTGTAAATAGGCTACGTAATTTTGCTTGTTTCGTTTAATAGAAATACTTTGTTAGAATGAGGATGCAGCGCGAAACGAAGAGTTTAATAGTTAAACGAATTTATAATTATATGAATGAATCCATTGCGTTTGAATTTTATTTTTTTAACAAACTAATTAGTAATTTAAACTGGATATTTTCATTCCGATATCCACAAAGAATTATAATCTTAAACTTTATTTGATATAATTCGTTTTATTGCTTAGGTATATTTTTAACTTAAATAACATTTTTCCCGATTCTCCCGACTCACGATTCATTTGCTTGGGGTTAACACTCACTCGCGCTTCGAATAAAACCTATTTAACTATACTAAATTGAAACTTTAGTATCTGTTTTAACTCTCGCACGTATACGTATCTTATATACAGATAACAGATAAAAGGACAATCCTAACGTGTTAATAAAAAGTTTCGTGCTTTAAGCAAAGCCTGAACGGTTTCTACTTTATTGCTTTTGGAATTGGATATCGAGGTAATATAAAAGTCGATTCACGGAACCATAGACAACATCCTTTCATCCCTCTTATCCCTTACTCTTATCTAAAATCTAGGGACTTTGACTTTTTATAACCTTTTAAGAAGTCTTCACTTTGAGAATCGTAGCTTTTACAGATTTTGTTTCATCTTAAGAAAGTTCTTACAATATACGACGAGAAGTTTATTAATAATAACCTCGACACGTTGTTGATCACTTATATTGCGTTACTAGAAATAAATGTACACGTGTGAGAGCAAGAAAGAGAGAGAGGGAGAGAGGGAGGGAGATAGAGTAAAATAGAAGAAGGAAATTAAAATTTTACTTGGTATTTTAAGAACGAAGGACCGGTTAATATGTAAATAATATGTTACCGGTCGACACAGAGGACAAAAAAATTAGGGCTCTTCTTTTGGTCTTTTGTCACGTATGCGATAAAAAATATAAGAAGGAACCAAGATAACGATACAGCAACCTGTACTTATTCGTGAACATTTTAAGTTGAGGTAAAACAAGGACAAATGACAATATTTTAACTGATAAAGAAAGAGAGAGAGAGAGATTATATATACAAGGAAATAGATATACAAAAGCATACACTTATCTACATTCATAACAATTCCATTCTTCGATATTTACAAGAGTAAATACCTTCGTATTATATCCAACATGCATTTTCTAAGAACGTAGCTATCTGACCTAATCGTGCGCATAACACTTTAGCATTTATGCACTTATACATGGTCATTATTTCTATTACTAATAGAATGAAAACACGTTATAACGTCGTAACTATGTGAAATTACAAAAAAAAAAAAAAAAAAAAAAAAAAAAAATACAAATGAACGAACATTCTAGATAGTTCACGATTTTTATTTGTACTTGGTTATTGGAACGTGTAAGAATTTATGAATCAGGGAATTGTGGATAATAAATTTGGAAGAAAACAATGACCCAGTTTAAGAGAACTGTGATATACGAAGATTCAGTTTGAAATCTATTCGAGCATTGGTCATGCATGGTAAACAGTGGGCGACAGGCCAAGCTACAAATTACTGTGGACAGGAGTCCACTGACTTACGATGACGTCTTATCGTATTACTAGCCGAATTCAATGTGTTAAATTCGGCCTAGTTGGCAATAACTACGTCTATGAGTATTTGCGAGAAAATTAGACGTATTATTAATTTTACTTGCATATTCTTTTCTTTATTACAGAGAGGCCCTTTGTTTTCTAAAAGAATCACAACCTTCATAATTATAAAATAAGAAAATGCAATATTACCAAAAGAATTTCTTTTATCCTAATTTTATTTCAATCCTTCTTCGTCTTACAATTAAGTTCATATAACATCCTAGAAACTTTAGAAGTCGTATATATTTTTAATGGATAAAAAAATGTACTTCGCTATGTAGAATTTAATAACCTTTTATATTATTTATAAAGCATATTAATAATTTGTAGAAAAATGTTTCTTCATAAAAAAAAAGTTAAGAAACAAGATAAGCTTTCTATAAATTGCTTTTCGAGTGTTTCTACGAAAAAAAAAAAGATATATATATATATATATATATATATATCCATTTTCATTAAAATCGATTAATCCTAATGCGAATAACATTTGCTTGAAAACGTATATAAAATCGCCATTGAATCATAAAAGTTAATATTTATAATACTAATTGATGAAAAGATTTGAAAATAAACTTAGTATAATTCCTCCATGAATATACTTTTTGACACTTTCTAAATATCAGTGAAAATAATTTGAGTGATAATAACAATGTGGAGTCTTTTGTGAGAAGAAAACCCAGTTGAAAAAAAAAAAAAAAGTAACAAGCAACCTAAAGGTATTTTTAAGGGGAAACCATTAGAAGACTGCATTTACAAATGAGATCGTGGAACTCACCGAGGCACGAAGCATGGATAAACAACAAGTCCATATAACGGAAGATGTTTACGCCCTGCGAGATTTACGCTTAAGTACTTGCCAACCATCCTCTCAATCGTAGACGAGAGTTTCTTGCATCGTATGCATTCTACTAATTTTAACGTACGACGAATTCCCGTGGTTCATAAACGAGATACTGTTAACAAAATTTTATCTCCTCCAGAAATGGTAATGATACCATATCAAATAAATCCTGATTTAATTTCTAATTAAGATAAGGTAGACTTTGTCTCACAATCTCGTTAATGTAGAGAAGAAAGAACGATGCTATAAATGTTATTAATTTTAGTTCAGCCATAATTATAATTAAGATCTGTTTTTTTTTTTTTTTTTTTTTTTTTTATTCTTACGTTTGAAGGAAAGCAGTACTCGGTAAAAAGGAAGCTCATTTTTCGAAGTAAAATAGGTTCGACCAATATCGAGAATACATTTTTTATTAAAACGGTCCCAAACTCAGGAATAGTTATCATCGATCCTTTGTATCCAGTATATCCGCTTTAAATAGAACACTTAACTATCTATCTTCTTCAATTGCGATCACATGAACGTAGTTTAATAGATACTTCTAATGATTTCAAGAAACGATCGACAATTCCTTCCCAACTTTTATGCCATTTTTACAGAATCTTTAAAGTCATTGATTTTTTGTATTTATTACACAGAAAATATGTGATCGCTTGAGTATCGTGAGTATTGAAAAAAAAATGTTATCGGAAAGGGATTCGATAATGCATATTTCCATACATGTCGATGGATTATAGTATAACCGTCAATTGCATAAAGCGAATCAATGCTTTGATATGAAACGTGAACAGCAGGATCGCACTGCATCGTACTGAAACGATAAAATAATCTATTTACGTAGACCTAGTTGTATGTATTTTCGAGTAAAACATATTTAAATAACTTCAAACAATTTTCCATTAAAGATGACGTTTATATGAAATAGTCGAATGGTCGAAACAATAATAATAAATAATGACGAAGAATAACAAAATCATTGATTTTTCGTATGCATCGATGACGTTTCTTTTTAAGGCATTTCAATTACGAGCGAGTAAAGTACGATAGACCTCGAATTTTTTTTTCTCAAAAAAAAAAAAAAAAAAAATAACAAGATAAAAGTGTAAGTAAACGGTAAGAGATCATACGTCAGTGAAAATAAGAACACCTGGTTCCATTATTTATACGAGAATCACTCTTCTCCTTTCTACTCTCTTACAGTTGGAAGGAATCTTCTCGTTCTTGCAAGTTCAAGACGAGGAAGCTTTGTTTCGGGAAAGTTTAAATTGCTATTTAAACAAAAAAAAAAAAAAAAAGAAAAAAGAAAGTTCAAAAGGAGTCTCGATTTATACCGAGAGTGAGTAAAGTAAAAAAAGAAAAAATGAAAAGAAAAGAAAAGTAACAGGCCAAAGCTTTCTTCTGTTATCATCGTAATTTTTATTTCGATGTGCTACTCTTAGTTATGAATATATATATATGATAATTTATGATAAGATATTCATAATACTGGGGTATCTACAGACGTACTTGTAGCATCCCTCGATGATACTCATCGAGCTAAATTACGCGTCCACGTGATCGTATTTTCTGAGCTCGAATGAATAAGAAAAAAAAAAAAAATAAAACAAAAAAAAAAGAACACTCGGATGTTTCTAATACTACCTCAGGAAACTTTTCTATATTAGTTTCTTTTTGTTTTCCTTTAATATATTTACGGATAGTTTGCTAAGAAATATATTTGTTACACGTAGTTTTCAACTTGACACTTCCAAAGAAGTCGTAGTAATAAGGAATGATTGATCTTCGCGAAAGTGTCAAGAGAAATTGTCGAGATAAGTCATTCAACTTAGGACGAACTTCTCACAAATTCCATATTTTTGGGCATTGATGTCAACGACACGTAGAAAAGAAAAAGCTCTTTTTACTCGAGTAAGTGTTTCATCCGAATTTCGTTCCCGATCTTCCTTCGAATCAGAGTACTTACTTTCAAAGAAAAACGATTGTTCTCTCTCTCTCTCTCTCTCTCTCTCTCTTTCTCTCTCTCTCTCTCTCTCTCTCTCTCTCTTTCTCGTCCTCTCTCTTACGTAGAGTTTCAAAGACTTTTTCCGAAGAAAGAAAAGAAACGAGAAGAACTATTGATCGAAATAAATTTTCAAAGAATTTACGCGCGATAAGACGAAGAACGAACCCAATGGGACGAATCTTATCCTCCATGAAAAATATCTATCTACGTTATTCCTTTTGAGTAAATGTGTTAAAGAAATCCGATTGGTGGGTGGATCATCGTAATGAACGAAATGAAAAAATATATGCAAAAGAGATGTCTTTTATTTTCTAATAATAATGTTAAAAACTAATCACCCTACTTATTTATTTTATCGTTTACGTTAAAAATCGAAATAAAGTTACTCAATTATGTACAAAAATAAAAACTTCTTACGCGGCTTTAATAAACCTTTTTGTATGATTGTTTTAATATGATACACATATGCTCGCGACAAGAAAGAAGCCGAACGAACGATATAAATGAAAAGCACAGATGCGATCTTTATTTGAAAATAATAGAACGATTTAATATTTAAAAATAAAGAAAAAAAAAAAAAAGGATGACTCTCTAATCGCACGATAAAAGATAAATACGAGAGTGCACATTTCACGATATCGTTAAGGATAATATTTTCCGAATTCTTTTGCCTGGTTACTTGCACAATTCAAACGCGTTCATTTATTATTTCATAACACTTTTAACGCCATTTTCTCCTCCATCTTCTGCGAAATAAAGCGTTGCTTGTCGTTCCAAGATGATATTACCATCCGAGTGTGCTTAAAAGGACAACAGTTCGACTCTCAGCTTACTATTATTTTAAATTATAGCGTAAAATAAACTACTGGTCGATCCTAGTCTCTTAAAGTCCTTCACTTTCTCTCTCTCTCTCTCTCTCTCTCTCTCTCTCTCTCTCTCTCTTTCGTTCCCTCATGATTCAATTCTCTCGACTTCCACCTTAAATCGAGTTACAACCACGCTCGGGAGAAATAAATTACGCTTGATTTCTCCTTCGAAATAAAAAGACACCCCCACCCTTATCCTAAAGCATGACCTTCTCTTTTTCGCGTTCTTTCTCTCTCTCTCTCTCTCTCTCTCTCTCTCTCTCCCTTAAAGAGCGTTCGATTCCAAAAGCAGAAAACATTTCTTACATTCTCATCTGGTAAAAAACAAAAAAAGAACAAAGTAAAGCAGAAGGAAACAAAGTAAAGAGATCACTATCACAAATCAAATAATACCTTTCGTTTTCTTTTCTCTTCTTCGAACGTAAAGAATTTTCATTTGTTACTCCGTTATCTTTTCTTTATAATACTTATCAATACGTATCTTTTTTTTTTTTTATTTTGATAAATTCCAAATTATATTATAATAATAAAGTAAATTCCACACAATATACATGTTATTTAAGTATATATTATATAACGTAGATAATTATAGAGAAGCAAATTTCATGGTAATGTTTTCAAGAGTTATAGAAATCCGTTTATCGAGTTAAGACACATTTTCCCTTCATCGAAATCGGTTATGATCTCGCGATCAGCCAAAATCTAATGGAATATGGTTGGGCTTGTATGAAGTTATATATTTGAGACCGTACACACAGGGAGTAATCTCGTTTGGGTGGCGTGGATCGATAAATATGGTTTATCCAACGAAGAGAAGGATAAATACGTTCTTATGGGTAAACCACGTTGCTATCAATATGATCATCCTCCGCTTATTTTCCTTACTTCAAAAAAATCTTCAATATTTTATTCTCTCCTTTCATTTTCACTTCATTTATTACGCTGTCAACGCCCGAGCTATCGTTTTATATTCTATTACTCAATGTATTTTCCTTCAACGTCGATACCTATACGAACTTCTAAAGAAAGAAAAATGATTTTACATAATCTTAAAATTTTTTTTAACTATGTTACTATCGAGAAACAGATTCGCTCTGTTCTAGTTCCGAAACTTATAAAGAGAATTGAATTATAAAAGATACAAATAAATTATTATAATCCTCTTGTAAAAGTTGCAAGAGGATTCAGTTGGACATTTATGGAATAAGAATAAAGACTAAAATAAAAAAGTTGATTAAAGGGAATATTATATAATATGTATTGTATCTATTCAAAAGAAATATTTTCTTCGAAGTTCGACTTAAAAGTCAGTTGGTTTGGTTTTGCAATATTTTTTCTTCTTTTATTAATTTCTTTTTTTTCTTTATTTTTTTTTTTTTCTTTTTTTTTTTTCTATCGACTTTACTCATTTTTTCTCTCTTTTCTTCCACTTCAAGAATTCGTAATCGCATCGAGAAGAGTTCATTTTTTACTTTCCTCATCGAGCTTCCTCGTCGGTCGACTCACCAGACCGATTCATTACCATGTCAGGCTCCATGTTGATCTCTCCAAGAGAGCAAGAACATACAATTCTCTCTCTCTCTCTCTCTCTCTCTATCTATCTATCTATCTATCTATCTATCTATCTATCTATCTATCTATCTAACTATCTATCTATCTATCTCTCTTACTGACCATTTCCCGATTTTATGTATGTATGTGAAACGACTCACCACTGTTTAAACTTCTACGTTTACGTACCGACTGTAATAATATTTGACTGGCGAACGTTTTTCTCTTATTATCGGAAATTCGAAATCTATGAGATTGAAACTACCTTTCTCCTCTATGTTCGTTCTACGTTCGAACAACTCTTTTCTTTTTTTTTTTTTGCTGTTAATTTTTATTACTATCCATCGACAATCATTACTAACGTCATCCCTCAACAATGCATAACAATTAAATAAATAATAATGAAATAATAAATAGATTTGTAAAAACTATCAAAAATTATTATATCTATATAAAAGAATATCGCGATAAAAATCTTATCGAGCGTATAAATACAAATTAAATATAATTAAATATAAATACAAGAAATATTTTTTATAAGAATAATAAATCTATAAAAGTTTTTATTTAATATTCTTGCCGTTAACTGATTTCACCATTTATAAGTAAAAATATTTGTCGAATATTATATATATATATATTTATCACCAGTCATCATGAAGATTATTAGAAATATAGGAATGGAAATATCTCTAGAAAATTAGGAACTCCTGAAATTTAATGTGAACTTAAAATATAAACGCTTTATAACGATATTGTGATTATCTGGTACCGAGGGAGCAAACATATTTTTAACTACAATGAAATAAATTCCAGGCTATGCTTCTTCCCACTCTCTCGTCGTATATGTTAGTAGAAAATGGATGATAAAACAAAATGGACGTTTAAAAGGGAGCAGTATTAAAGGAGAAAGAAAGAGATAATCTAATTTTACGGCAGTTATATATGCTATTTTGCCTCCGGTAGCTAATTGTGAAAAGGGGGTCAGAAATTGAGAATTTTTCTTACTATACAAACCCAATCTTTCTCTCTCTATCTCTCTCTTTCTCTCCATCTACATCTCTATATATATTTATTTCTATCAACCATTATTTCTTTTTTATCTCTTTTTAATCTGAATACACGTGTATCATGGCTACATACAATTCACTCAGTTTTTAATACGACCGGGATTCATAGCCAGCTCACTGTGAAAATAACAAGTGAAAACGTGGGAAACAAAAATCCATTCGATGATACGCGATGTAAGCCATAGTAATTTTTTTATTAAAACCCGTTCGCTACCTTTCGCTCGTAGCGTATGTTACTTCGGCGATAGATATAAAAATAAACAGATTCAAAATATGAACTACTAACGCAATAGGGAAATATTGTCTCCACTGTGCGCCTATTGTATCGGTTTATAAGTTTTCGTAAATTATACATCTCCAAAACGTAACCTGACAATCGAATTAGTGGATAATAGAAATTTTGGTATACTACAAAGATAATAGCAAATCTGACAAAAGCTAGAAAAGAACCATATGAATATAGAATAATTGAATAGTATTTGTTATTTGTACAAACTTTATATTTTTTAACTCGAGTTAAACTTTATACGAATTGTTAAAACTATCGATCCAAATCTCACAACATGGATGTTGCTACGTGTGGAGATCTATGGGTTAACGATGAGTCTACTCATTTATACTACTACTATTACTACTATTATCATTAAAAAAAATAAAATCATCGTAAGTCGTTTAAATAAATTAAAAATAACGAAAAATAAGAAAGATAAATAAAATAACCAAGAAAGAGTGAGGAATTTTCATTAAACACGAATGATATCAGATTCGACTAGCGAGTACGACCTTCTTGTCACGATTGTAACGAAGGCAATTTTCAGTTCACATAATGATCGATCAAGTTGGATCATGTTCGGTACATACGAATCAACGATCGGAAATTTATCGAAGCATCAATCTCGTTGGTTAAATTTTTCCAGCTCTTCGATAGTTCTCGTTAAGTCATATCGCATCACTACCTTCGAACCAATCATTAAAGACTATCCCTTTATCTGTAAAATAACAGGATGAGTTTCCTATCATTTTCAATATCGAAAATATTATCCATCGAAAGTTCGTTGATTGTACGGCGGGATCATTTTAATATCGTTTCAAAAATTTACTCTTAAAGTCCAGATAACTCTTTCATTAGTAAAACATTTTACGATATAAAATATTAATTTTCTAAGAATTAAAATATTCATATACTTGGAGTCGAAATTACATGAATATAATGAATATTATTATGAATAATAAACTAAGGTACCTTCGAGTTTTACTAAATTCCAACCAAACATTCACCCTCGTAAATATTCGTTGTTAATCGTTGACAGTACTTAAGTTAGCGGTATTAAATATGTAGATCACTTTTCAGTAGTCTCGTTCGGGGGGCCAGAGCAGAAACTTGTAAATTACACTGACTAATCTAGCGCAGAGTGGCTGGAAAACATGGTAACACAGGGTGCTCCGTTAATCATATAATTATCTCATTTTATATAACACATCTCACGTCGTAATACGTAAACCGGAATATTATAGAAGCAGTGGCTGATGGTGCCCTAATTTGATATGTTTCATCAATATGCAATATTACGTGTTGAATTTGGTTACGTCCATCAAAATTCATCGATATCCTTTTATTATCACTAAGATAATCCAATAACTTTAATATAATCTAAAATATTCGAGAAAAACGAGAGAAATTTTCTTTCCTAACTTGATAACCCAGTTGTTACTTGTTACTGTCTCTTATTATGAGCGAAAGAGAATAAATAAATATTAATATTGAATAAAACATTAGCCCGTTACGTGACGGTTTATGAGAAAGAATATATAAAACAAATTTTGTAATTTTTGAAAATCTCTGAGAATCCCTTTAAAACTTGAATATTTCTCAAGTACTTTCATTTCATATAAACTTCATTTCATTTTATGTACATATATATATATATATATATATATATATATATATATATATATGCAAAAACATTTAAAACGTAATCATATCGATTTCAAATGATACTATTAAAAACTATTATTCGATCTTAGCGGACCTACAAAATACGAATGTGTACGTGCATATGTGTATGGATACATATGAAACCCATAACTCACCTCTGTCGTATTCGATAATACACGTTCTGCTTTCAAACCATAGAGTACGATCGATTATGTTTCTGCCAAATGTATTAATCTGCGAATTCTAGGTTGCGTGGCTGATAGGCAAAGCATGTTGTATGCACCTATGAGGCAAATATTGTGGTGTTCGTGTTCGCATAATCTATCAGGCATTAAATATTAAACGACGATATAAGCCTGTGATCTTGCTCTATAACTCCGTCCATTTTGTCTACAGACAAATTCGATTTTCATCGTAGAAAGAGTTGAAAGTTCCTTCGATAAACTTCTTATCATTTTGTTCACGTTATTGACCTTATGATTTCTTCCTCGTAACTCTTCGTTCTGTTCTAATTAATAATAATGACATCGCATAAGCGCATAAGTAGATTCTTTTTCATCTTAATGCACGTAAATAGATCACTTAAAAAAGGTGTGCCAGTTTGCCTTTAGACATTGAAGACATAACTTGTTTAATTAATTACAAACGTAATTATACCCTTTTCATTCTCTCTCTCGCTATCCATAATTCGTTATTGGATAAAAATTATGTTTTTGTGTATTTTCTCTCTTCTCTCTCTCTTCTCTCTCTCTCTCTCTCTCTCTCTTTTCCTTCCTTCTCTCTTTTTATCTTTAATTTTCCAAATTTATTAAAAATCTCAATATTCCCTTTGATAAGTTAATTTAATAAATCCTTTTGTAAAATATAAACGTGGCCAATTATTAGAGAAGAATTTAAAAACAAAAAGAAAATGAGAAATTCCAAATGCAAGAATTAATTCGATAAAGAGATTGAGTTTTTTTTTCTAATAGAATCTGTAAAAATGTATTTTTTTATTATACGATCGAATTATTATTTGTAACATGAAAACATTCGTCATCCTATTAACTGCATAATTATAATGCACATTAATATTGTAATCGATATGAAGTTTACTGCTCGTAATATCGTACGTTTCGTTGGTTTATCAAATTAAACGAATCACCAAAGTATCATTAGTCGAATATATGTAATATTGATGAACAAATTGGACACGCACAACTGATGGAAGAACGCGTATATACCCATAAACATCCAATCGAAAAGGATAAAATATCAATAACGTGGCATATAATATAAAAACGTATGTGGAGTATGTAGTAGTAAGAAATATATTTAGTCGAACGCAAACGTATTTCATTCATCATGGTGAAGATTTCGATGAATCTTGATTAATAAGTCAAGTACGATACCCGTAATAATAGTACGGGGACACTCAAACGTATTTTCGGAGATTGGCTCTCGGGGTAATTCGACCAACTCCGAAATTGTCTCCCGTTAGGTGACGAGTATCGGCGTAAACACACAACCACGAATTAATTTGCAGAGACGTTTTAATCAAGTTCCGAGAATTTCGACCACATGTGCATGTGGTGTGTGTGTGTGTGTGTGTGTGTGTGTGTGTGTGTGTGTGTGTGTGTACACGCGAACGCGTGTGCGTATTTCGTCCCTGAATCAATATATTGCATATGCAAATAACACAAAATATTTTTTATTGGTAAAATTAAACGTTTTACCTTTATCGTCAATGACATATCGATCATAATAATTCATATTATTAATAATTAATTCACACCACATGTACCTATCATTAGTAAGATTTTTATTGCCGATAATCTTTAATATTTATTAATGATATTGTTTAATAGGTATTATTGCTGTATTAATTTTATGCAAGATAGATACGGAACTTGGATAACCTGTCTATTTGCTATTTTTTCTTCCAATATAATAATTATAGAAATTTCTCTTTCCTCTCTCTCTCTCTCTCTCTCTCTCTCTCTCTCTCTCTCTCTTTCTCCTTCTCTTTCCAGACAAATAAACTGGGAGACAAAGTAAGAGTAGAATTGTTAGAGATAGATCGATTGAAGCCGTGACAATCTGTGAACGTGATTAAGACGTGGTTATAAATGTAATTTCATCGAGATGATCTTGAATGAAAGAAAGACGGAAAATGATAAATAAGAATGAATAAATATTAAGGAATGTATAGAACCATTTTCATAGAACCAAAGTTACACTTTAAGAGCAAGCAAACTGTTCGCCAATGAAAATTCTATTACTTTACTTTTATGCTTTTTCTTGTCTGTTGATTAATTGAGTCTACATAATACAAAAGATGCTATACTACTGACTTTTGTTGCGTTGAAACGATAATGGAATTTCAATTTTAAATTAATTTTAGAGAACGACTCGGAAAAAAATAATTTAATGTAACAATTAATCTTGGAGCAAATGTAACTCTATTGAAAAAGTTACGACAATGAATGAAATAAAAAACAATAAATGATTAAAAGAAACATTTTTACGTACGTTTAACACGATTCTTATGATATTCTTTCGTAAAACTTTCGTCGAGTTGACCGTCATACTCTTTTTCTTTTTTTTTTGTCTTCTTTTACTTCTTCTTCGTTGCTTCGACGACGACGCAATTACTAGTGCATACGTGATGATGTGGACCCCTTTAAGTTGCAGGGTTGGCCCATATTCTCTCCTTTCTGTTTTCGCGCCACTATATACAGATTTACCACTGACCTAAGAGAGCAAGATTGAAAAAGAGAGAGGAAGAGATATGTTTCGGAAGTTGACCTCATTCGAGATTGAACGCAAAAATACTTCCAAAGAAATTTGTTTCCTACTTTAATTATATAACTATAAAAAATATATACACACACACACACACATATATATATATATATATATATATATATATATATATATATATATATTAAAAAGTTTCCTAGTATCCAATATTGGATAGCATTATTTATGAAGTCAAATTCCATTCTTCATATTTTATATAATATTACAGAATAATATATAATAATTTTAAATACTTCATAAACTCTTATTATCAATTTAAACTTGACACATTATTATTATATTAAAAAATCAAATTCATTAAATATGTATTAAAAGTATCACCGTATAAAGGGACGCAACTACGATCTACCTTTGACTTTTCTAAACTATGAACTGTTCGCATTACAGGTCACGCCTGTTTACGCACTCATCCGGTTCTCGGAAACTCCATGACACTTCTTTGTATTTTTTAACTGTTTCAAATTTATTAAGTTTCTTCGTTTACTTACTTACGTTACTTTAATTGTGCCTTCATTTATCGCCGCCACAATTTATTAAAATTAATTAAGACTAAATATACTATTATCAATTAATTCTTTTTCGTGACATAACTATAATTACCTTACTACAATCATTCTTTATATATTTATTTTTTTTATATACTTTATATATATATATATTAGATAATAAATAAATTTACAAATCGGTCTATAATTTATAAATATATAATTAAATGAATTCGATCGTTATAATCATAGTCAATTAATCAATCGATCTTAAAATTCACTCGAAAATGTCAACTTAAAAATAATTAATGTTGATGTTTAGCAATTTTATCAAATATTTTTTAATGATCATAGACTTTTTTTTAGGACGAACGTTACAAGGCACGCATAATCTTATCGAAGTCGGCTATCAATTCTGAGAGAAAAAGAAAAAAAGAAGGAATTATAGCTACGTAAGCGTGGTAAATTCAAATTTTATTTTACGTTAATGCAAGTGCGAAGAAAAATCAGCAAGTACCTAAGGAGGTAAGCACCTACACTACGTGATTTTATTTATGCATAAACCACTCGGTTGGATAGGCGATCTATAAACCTCCGTTTCATAGGTTCATTCAAACCTCTTCCGCTCCAGAAACGCTTTTTCTTCCCCTTCTCTGAACATACATTGTTGTTTCTCTTAAGGATAAGGTTCATAGTCGTTATTTGCGTTGAAGAGACGATGCGCTTCTCAAGTGTAACATCGATACGAGTGCAAACATAAATGATTATTCGTGCAAACATAGCATATATTACTTACCTTATCGAATTCGTAGAATGAAAGTAATAATTTACAGTCGATTTCATTGATTATTTTCTACGACAAATACAATAGAAGATATTTAGATGCAAACGTGCTGATTTACGATGTTTTATCAACAAATCTCGAGAGAAACGAAGTTTTTCTTTTTTTGCCTTTTTCTTTTTCGTTTTTCTTTTTTTTTTTCGATCGTTTCTTTCTCTTGTCTTTCCTTTTATTTTATTATATATGTCACCAAATGTCTGAAACACTCATAAACGAAAGTTTGCGGTGTGCGATATGAAGACATCGATATTTACGACGTAGCGATGGTGCACTCGTAAAACTTAAGTCCTTTTAATTTTATTTGACATCGTAAAAGCACACTTAATCCTTTCGACAAGGAGAGAGAAGCTACGTCCGCCGACAGATGCCCATTTGGAGGATCAAAATTGTTATCTCTCTTTTAACTGTAACTCTTGCGCTGCTTCTCCAAAAGGGTAAAGTTTTGGATACACTCTGGAAAATAAATTGTACTTTCCTAGTTAATTCGAATAAGGTGACTGAAAATTATTCTGAAAAGGTATAAAAACGAAAAGTAAACTCTCGATTGTTTTTTAGTGTTGATTTATTCATTAATAATAATTATCAAGGAAATAATCTAACAAACTGGAAGTAGTTTGATCCGTCAAAAAAAAAAAAAATATATATATATACATAGAGAGAGAGAGAGAGAGAGAGAGAGAGAAATTTTATGTTCATTTTAAAATTTAATATATTAAATTATTTTAATTTAAATTCTGTATACGTTGTATATTTATTTTAAAATCTAAAATTTCAAATCAATTTTAATTTAAATCAGGAAATCCCTTTTAGAATTTAAAATATTAAATCCACATTTTAATTTAAATTATGTTTGTATGAATGTGTTTATTTTAAATTTCATTCATGGCTCTCTTTTATCAGAAATTATTGAAATCATTATTCAAAATCAAATTCCAACGATAGGTATAACGGGAGAAAAAAGGTATAATGAATATAAAAGAAGAGGAATCTCGAGCTTCGTTTTTCCGGAACATTAATTTCCTCAAAAGGGCAACTAATTCGTTCATTAACAATATATCCTTTGTTTCGCTTTCTCGCAAGCATAGTTTCATTAGGGAAAAAGCTCTTATCTCTCTATCTCATCAACGAAATTATAGCTAATTAACGATCGATTTTGTTCCCAAAAAGATACGTTCTTCGAATCATCGACGAGATTCTTCTCTTCGTTTTTTACGATAAAATCGAATACGGTCCTTTTAAAGTCTTATTCTGGAAAATCCCATCGAAGAGACAATATAGAAATTGATAGTCCATTTTTATAAATAAAACGAACGTAATAAAATAAATCATTTCATTACGAATTATATATTGACATAATTTTTATTTCTCTTTATTAATGATACACTATACAATTGTCGTCGATCGATTTCTTCTTTTTTTTTTTTAATTAATTCTTCCATTAACCTTACGATGAAATATTAGAGTTTTTCGAAAAGGAAACGACTCAATCTTTTTTTTTTTATTCATCCGTGGAAAAAAGCGGGGGCTCATTCGCTATCGTCCACGGTTTTGATCATTTTCTTTTCGTGTACACACACAGTTTACTTATTTTAAACGATAAATAAATTATATATATATATATATATATAATTTTATCGAAAGCTCGTTTAATCCGTTTACAATCAGTCATTGTTGTCAGTAATAGTGTAATAATCAAGAGGGCTAATTTAATTAACACGTCTCGAAATCTTAATAATCTTCGATAATATCTTAAGTTTAATTATCTTATCTTATCTTAATTTAACAATCTTCCATTTCTCCATGTATTCCTTTTTTTCCTTCTTTTTTTTTTTTTTACAAGAGCTATTTACATTTTTAAACAATATTAATTTTAAAACGGTGGAAAGATTTCGTGTCACTAAACGTCGATATTCGACGGATCCGGTAAAGTTTTATCATTAGGCTTATTAGTCTTATTTAAAATTATAGCATATATTTTAATTATTTATCTCACTCTCGCATGCACAACTTCATTAACTATAATATCTCGCGAATCTCGCTTGTTTTATTTATTAGAAACAAAAAAAAAATAAATAAATAAATAAATAGAAAAGAAAGAACCGAAACATCACAAAGTTTCGATTCATCATTTAAATGGAAATATTTTTAATTCACGTTCTTTTATGCACATATGTATACGGTGTACACGTATATACGTATTTTACATTTACATATATAATTCTCGGCACCTTTAGTAACTTCGTTAATCGAATTGTGCGCCATGAAATCATTCCACTCGTATAATACACTCTTTTTGTACAACGTCAAAAACATAAACCATCCATCAAATACATCCTTTGTTTTGTGTGTGTGTTTCTGCGTATGGGTGTGGGTGTGTGATTCTTTGCTTCTTTTTAATTTTTTTTTTTTTTTTTTTTTTTTTTTTTCTTTAATTACACAGAAAAATTCAATACCTATTGTCCATCCAGCATCAATCACATCGATGAACGTGGATATCGTACCTATAATATTAAAAGAATGAACATTATTTTGATGAGAAAGTAGAACAAACGAATACCATAAGTATAAAACGATCATCATCATTCTTATCCGAAACAAGAAGAATTTTAATTTAGCTGAACTATTTCTGGATAAAAACGAAATGTACACGGTACATCGCCTCGAGATAAAATATTACGACCACAACCGCACTACTTTGTTTTTTTCTGTACCGAGCGATATAAAAGATATTAACCGCGAGTTACGTAAATGTATAAGCATAATCATGACCACTACCGCAACGATAAAATATAAGAGAAGTTTTTTTTTTTTTTTTCTTTCTTTCAATATTTGTTTCATTCAATTTATCGCATGAAAAGGAAACATCTTTTTATTATTTACTACGATGAGAAATGTATGTATTTGTTTCTTTTTTCTTTTTTAATACATATGTACATTTCGTATAATGGAACGACATATATAACTTTATCTGAAATAATGCGAATGCTTGATATTGTATATTACTTCGAAAAAAAACTGAAATACACAAATGTTCTTTTCTTTTGTTCTTTTTAATCGTTATCACCCATCACGCTTGACGGGGATACATATATACTAGTGTAGCAAGGGAATAGCAATAGCGGTAAATCTATCGATTTAACAATGCGATCTGTTATTTCTTGATTTTGAAGACAGATAACCAGAGTAATATCACGTGCTAGCTGCTATACTAGAACATACTAGGAAGACAAAGGTATAGGAGAATAAGGAGATCCTCTGTCAAACGCGTGAGCCAGTCAGTCACTAAGAAAGAAGATCTGTAAATTTAGCCGCATCGAAAATCGATCTCTTCTGACAAGAATTGAATGACTAAGATTTCGCTCAGACAGCACCGAATCGATTAAAAAAAAAAAAAAAAAAGAAAAAAAAATTACATCGCTCTCTTATTCTGAGAATGAGGGAACAGTTGCCGAAGATGTGTATATAACTCGTGCATGTACAACTCTAACCCTGTCTGTGCGTAATAGTGATTTTTCAGTTGCTTTCATCTAGTCGTTGAGTAATAATGAGAGTAACGAGTGATAGGCTTTTTAGAATATTAATGAAACAACATAAAGCACAGATACACGCGCTTTCTATATAATTTTTTTCTATGTAGTCATTTCGTAATGGAGCTACGTATAGCTTGCGCGCGAATGTCAGAAGAGAAACTCAAAAGTTATAAAGCGATCAAACTATTTAATCGACCATCGTAGAAATTTTCAATGCTCGACTAAATTCAATCTAACAAAAGGTTAAAATAAAAAAATAGTATATATTCAGCGGTTTGATTTATTAGTAAAGTCAAACAATCTTTCTCAAACAACAATGATCGTTATCCTTCTATAATAAAAGAACAAAGTTAAGCTGCGGATATCGTTCTTATAATCAAAGTTCTTCTCCTTTGCAAACAATGAACGTGAGCCTTTTCGAAGTTCCTCTTTAAGGAACAATTCCGTCGAGTATGAGGATACGTCGAATGAAGAGAGGAAGACTTTTCCCGTTGTCGATGAGTAGATCTTAAAAAGATCTTACGTACCACCAATTGCTGCCGTTTGTACGATGCCAGCTCGACATTTTCCAATAACGCTCGATCTTCAAAATGTTCTCCAAGGAAAATATAAAAAAAAAAAAAAAAGTAACTGAGTAAAATTCATTCTCGCACGATATGATTACCTTTATCCCACTACTACCCTCTCCTCCTTCTCCCATATTCTATCTCCCACTTCTAATATACATTTATCGACTGTATAGATTTCCGTTTCAGTTTTATGGACTCGTATCTCGTCTAGTCTTCGCAATAAAGCTCGAAATATATCGAGATATTATTTGGATCGGGATTGATTTCAAATTGAATCAAGCGATTACTTATCGCGTTCATTAAAACGAAATTATTCGAAACACAATGAGTGTACGTTCGTGTAAACTTTGGTTCTACGATATTTAATATAAAATAAATTTGGAATTTTTATTTGACAATATATAAATAATGGAGGGAACTGGTAAGATAGAAATTAAAAAGAAAAAAAAAAGTAGAGTTGATGCGCAAGTATAAGGACTTAAATAGATTCTAGTGATGGGAATACGAATCGAAAAGTAGAGAGAGTAAATATAAAAAAAAAAAAAAGAGTGAGAAAAGGTTGAGTAGTAAAAGGGTAGAAAGTAGTGGTGTCCATTGAAAGAGGCCCATTTCTATTGTAATTCCTCGACTTCACACTCTCGCACTAGTATCACAATCGTATTGTATCTTTGAACACTTTAAAAGCATTCGAAAACGAGTTCGCAGAAACATCTGGTCAATTTTATTGCCAAGAAAAAATTTGTCCCTTTAGTTCCATCGATCCAAACGAATATTTCTATTATTCCATCGATGACAAAATTAAAGTACGATAAAACGATTGGTCGATTTATTATTATAGTTGACACAGCATATTTTCAAGCATTTATTAACAAGGAACGATAAAATATACATACATACATACATATGTTGATGTATGTCACTCGGCCAGCAAATCGAAGGAAATACCTCAGTAAAAATACACGCTAATTCTATACTACACGTAAATATAATGAATTTATGATCGCATTTTAATGCCGACAATAAAATTTCAACTTCATTCGATTTAGTCGCAAGCTAAAATCGTTTACTTTGAATAAATATAATAAACAAACGTAATAACCTTAAAATTAAATGACAAGAAATGTAATCTGAGTTTAGCTATACTTCCAAGTACTGAACTACTGACGGTAAAATTTTTTTCAATCCTTCATTGAGCGTGATTATTAAAACTTGTCGATACTGAAGTAACAACGAACAACTTTTTCCTGACGTTCCATGTAACTTAAAAAAAGTCGTCGTTTGTTATCGAACGTTTCTTTAGATTTCTATTGCCAATAAAACACAAGTGTTCCTCAGATTATGTTTCTTCAATATGGACAAAACGTTTCTATAAGTTACTATTTGAGAAAAATATTTTGGAACATGTGACAACGATAGGAGAGAGTAACTTTCTTATTGTTGTTTCAGTAGGGACAAGGCTTTAAGTTGAGATTATAATAATAATTCAAACACTTGCAGATTTCTTTCGCAAAGTCAATTTATCTCTTTTCTCCGATCATTTCTTTTGTTTCTCCTTAGAAAATTTTTGCTTCTGTTATAACAATATTTTTCAATGTTTCCTCGATGTTATTAAATTATCACAGTCACGATATATTATTATCTCCTATCTATGAATGAAGAATTTATACATTTATTGCTCATATAGACGATAATATCCGAAATCGCTGAATTAGTAGAAATATTCTATAGATGATGATAAAATAAATGTAGTATGAATATCATTTTTGCATCGACGTAATATGTACACGCCTGTGCTCTAATAAGGGAAGATTCCTAACCCGGAAGTTTCGATTTTAATTTGATTTTAATGAAATTTCGTAATATACA
The DNA here is from genome assembly GCA_911387685.1 of Dolichovespula media. Taxonomy (NCBI): domain Eukaryota; kingdom Metazoa; phylum Arthropoda; class Insecta; order Hymenoptera; family Vespidae; genus Dolichovespula; species Dolichovespula media. The sequence goes on from OU426853.1 coordinate 8,480,680, forward strand.
GGATCCATCAATTATGCAAGAAACAATTTTATCTCGGAGAAAAATCCCTTTAAGGAAATATAATATCGTTATATCTCTTAAAGTTATTAGAACCTTTGTTCTTTTCGATTTAACTAGTTGACTGTACGATTATAAAAGCAAAACAAAAATCCTTTGTATAAAGATTGCATTTTATTTGAAAAAGTTATATAAAAAACAAAAATTATTTAACTGTATAAATTTAATTTAATTTGATCTGACTATACGTTATCTTAAATTAAATAATTTTAATTTTTAATCAATTCGATTCAATCATAACAATTCAATCGTCGATTCGTAAATTATGGCGAAAAGGATAATATCGCACGGTGATTTGATTTGAAGCGACGAGCAATGAGACGACATTTTGTGACACGTGTCAAAGACCCCGAATTGCTTGTTAAAGGAATGTAAGATGTTTACTTACAAGAGCATGACAAATGAAGCGCAATTAAAATAGTATGTGTATGAGTGGACCGTCAGGTGTGACCTGATTCTTTGGAGAGTTGGTTCTACCCAGCGATCGATAACGAACGGATTAGCAATTATTAGCAATTTGTATTTACATAGCCAATGTTCCTACACAACTTCACTTTCTCAAACCCCAAAATTAATATTATTGTTAACCATCCCTTTTTAATTAAGGCATTGATTACCATCTAATTAACTTTTTCGAAAAGTTTAGTGTTTAATTTCAATTCCGTTCAGACGTTAACTAATCATCGTTTACTCGTATCGAACCACTTTGCTTTTGTACTGGATTAGGAACTTAGGCGTGCGCATCTTTAATCAATGGGAAAGTACACGCCGTCGCCCAAACTACACCGTAAGTATCGCGTCTCACAAGATCGATAACAAGATAAGATGATCGACATTACCAAATCAAACTAATAGGATTTATAAACAAAAATAGTAAGGGTGACTCAAGCGAAACTTTTTTATAAATGCCTGATTATGTTACGAAAGAGTATATATATATATATATATATATATATATATATATATATATATACATATATATATAATAAAAAATTTTCACTTTTAAACAAAAGTGATTTGTAAAATTTCAATTAAATCGCTTCGGCAATTTCGCTAATGTTTAAATAAAAAAAAATATTTGTTATCAATTAAACGTCAACTTCAATATTTTCACGTGAACAGTAAAATATAACTTTTCTGCGATGGCAAATAAACTGTCAGTAAAATTTGATTGTATTTTGATCAAAATTAATTAAATATGTTTTACAAGCACACACACACGCACACACATTTTAGTCACGATTTTAAGTGCAAAATTTCGAACAGACTTTAAGCAAAGCAACTATTTTTCTTATAATGATCGCATAATACACTTTTTATCATCATATTTAAAGAATGATTAGCTTAACGATGAACGAGTTAAGCGACGTAGGAAGATTAATAAGAAAGATTGGATGGAATAAAAGAGGACAAAAACAGGACAAAAAAAAATAGAAAAAATTATGATATCACGAATACTGAAAATTTCTTCCCTTTTTATCCCTTCAAAATGATCCTTTCTTTCTATGTATTGACATGTAAGTATCAGCAACATTCGACGTTTCTTCAGTATTTAAAAAAAAAAAAATAAATAAAAAAAAAAAAAAAAAAATAAGAAAAGAAAAATATCTTCTTCGTAAAAGACGAAGCTCTAAAATGACAGGAGGTAATGAATTTCTTTCATAGAAAGGTGCTTAAGGTTGATGATGGAAATCGGATGTCTGATCCCCGTTTTCAAGTGTCGATCAATAGCGAAAACTACGAGGCACCACAGTTTTATATACGACAAGAATTTTCCATTAAGTAAAACGAAGCCAATATTCGACTTGTCTCGACTACCACCAATACGGAATCTTCGAAGAAACTTTTTTTTTACCCTCGATGTTAATTTCTACTGCGAATTCGTTTACTCTGTCTCGTTCTTCTCTCAAAAACTGACAGCTTTTACTAGCGTTCGTTTCTTCTTCTACTCTCTCTCTCTCTCTCTCCCTCTCTCTCCCCCCCTCTCTCTCTCTCTCTTTTATCTTTTTCTCCCAGTCTTTCTGTCTATTTCTCTCTTCCTATCCATTTGTCCTTTCCTTCTCTCCTTCTCTCTGTCCATCTATGTCACTTTTTATCTTCCATTCTTGCCTTTCTCTGTATCACGTTGATTACTTACTTACGATAAATAACCCTTTCAAACCTCAAATGTACATCAAGGTAAATACACAAAGTAAAAGAAATTCAACATAGCTAACTTTAATAGCCAAGTTCTAGTAGTTTCGGTGTCACACGAAAATTTCCTAATTAGCGTTTGCCTGAGTGGCCTTTCACGAATTCAGGCGCAAACGAAGCGTTCTTTCGAAGCTGGAGTAAAAAGACAAACAAAAAAAAAAAGAAGAAGAATAAAAGAAGAAAAATGGAACGAGTGGAAAATCAAAACGATACGAAACGAAAGAAGAAAGATTTGCTTGACATAATTAATAAGGTTGGGAAAGGGTCATTGGAGACACTATAGATTAAATTAGATACTTACCCTTTCGTTTCTAATTATACAGTAAATTTTAACTACGACTATAGCGTCGAAAAGAGAAGGAATAATTATTGTTAGTATCGATGTGTCAAGCATTTAAAAGATAAACTTGTAATATATTTCTCCTCCTGTTATTACCATTGAGAGTTTTTGTTCTATATAGTATATGTAAATCTCTACGTCTATTCTAGAAATAGATTCAATTAACTATGCACAATGACAATCAATAAACATTGCTAATTGATATATCTGTCTATCTGTACATGCAAAGTATTTCAAACGAATTATTTCTTTCGAGTTTCTGATATAAAATCTGTATGTCTAAGTCTATTTTTGTATTTTATAAATTTATCCAAACATCTGTGTACTACGAAAATCGATAAATATTTTTAATCAATATGCGTATATTTATTTATTAGTATAAAACATAAACGTAAATATTATATAATAAATAATGAAGCTAGCGAAGGAATTTACATTTATAATATACTTAAACGTAATATCTATGCATATATATATATTTATACACACACGAATGTTCTTTTATTAAGGTGTAGACTAAAATTTAATACTTACTATTCATTATTTTTATTCTTAATAATATCATCGATATTGTTATTTATCTCAAACGATACTTCCTATTTATCTCCTATATTTCCCTCTGTGTATCACTGTCATTATGTATATATACGAGAAACTCGCACACGTACAACATATACACGTAATTTTCGAGATAGTTTCTGCCAACCCAGGTTCGATGCAATAGTTGCAATCTGTTCTCCGATCTCTAACACTAGTTAGTAGCCACTTTCGCACGATCATATGAAGACATTCTCCATATCATATATATATATATATATATATATGCATATATATTCATGTATACGTATATGCTCTGTAGTAATACATACGTACATACATACATATATATATATATATATATATATATATATATATATATATACACGCTTTTGTTTTTACGAAATGGTGCAGACCTATGAAACACCAATCAGCTCTACATTTTCAAGCTATCAATTCGAGCTGAACGACTCGTCAACAGTTCATTAGAAATCTATACAAGTGTTACGGATACTTTAGATATTTATAATCAACCCTTTAGAAATAGGTCTTTAAGAATTAATGGTGGTATTTAAACGATACATTTTATGTCCTACAAGATCTCTTTTAAAAGATTAAAAAAAAAAAAATCTTTTTTGAAACCTTTTTCTTTAATAATATATGTTATCCTATGCATATTTTTACGAATTATACTATTACAAGATACATTTAGAATTATTTATTAAAAAATGAAGAAATTTCATACCAGTGGGGATATAAAATTAAACACGAAGTGTATAGATCAATAAAAGGAACTATTCTTTTACTTAAACGCCAACGCAAAGTGTTCGAGAACAAACGAAATTAATCTTCGTAATCGTAATGATCGATCGGTCGTATGATCGACGTTTGCTAACAACCAAACATAAAAGTTTTATTCCAAAAAAATAATTGATGAAATAGTTGTCGATATAGTCGATCGATTATGTAAAGTTAAATTATTATCTCTATTAAAGAAAAATGAAAAAAGAAATTATAAGATTATGGATTATAATGGGATATTTTATGTAAAGTTTCAAAAATTAAGCAAAGAGGAGACGTCCTTCTTATGTCCCTAAGAATGGCTGAAGAATATATGAAAGAAACGTGAGTATCCCGAAGGGATCTTTAATGATATCGTATATCGTATTCCATTCAATATCATCCTTTCAGTTTACTAGAAAAGACACTTCGAATTTTATGATTGCTTTCTTAAGAATGCGTGGAGACTGTCTATTTCAATAGGATGCATTGAGTTATAAACGCGAATAAAGTGTGATATTATATCATAAGAAAGATTTTTAAAAGAAACTTTTCTACATATATATATATATATATATATTTTTTTTTTCTACTTCTTTGAAAGAATTATTTACTGCTTCCATGAATCTTGATGTGGATATGATTAAATCGAATAAATCATATTCAACATAAATATAATTCACATTGAATGTAATAATATATTACGATTTCTTATGCCCTTTATAAAATCGTCTTAATAACATTTTATATCCTTATTTTTGAGATTAACAAAATGTAATTACCTCGAGATTTTATATTATAAAGAATGGTATGATCGTTAGATAAAAAAAGAAAAAAAGTGAGAGCAAAAGAGGCATACAAAGTGAAATAGAGAGATAATAGTAATACGTATTAAAATTCTCGAGGAATCATGAGGTCACATGGACACCCACATACATCAATAGGAAAATTCATCTCGCATAGTCCCTATAACTCGGCCGACCACTTTACTTGCAATTGAAATTAGGAAGAAAGTATATTAAATTAACCACATTACGCAAGCTTTCTGATAAAAAAAACAAAAAGAAATGATATAATAATTAAAACTGTTTTAAATAACTCCATGCAGTTAAACTCATGTTGAAATAAAATTGTATAACTTCTTTTGAGTCCACCAATTGGATAAATCTAATTTGTAAAATGTGATCTTTCGTTATCTTTGAAGAAGTATACGTCCCAAACCATCCCACCAAAATTAATCGCACGATCTTAATGAATATAGTCGAGTTGTAATAAATGAATATATTTTCGGATATAACTGCTAATGTACATACTATTATATTTTAGAGTCGGCAGAAATGAGACTATCTCTAAGTTTTAACGTTTTATGTAGATGTTCGTAGGAAATTAGAAAAAGAAATGATTTTTGATTGCATTGGGAATGTGTACAGATTGTTAATATCGAAATTATTTAAATAATTTCATACGGTATCCCTCGTACGAAATAACTCGATTGCGTCACGACTAAAAAATAAAAGGTAAGGGTCATAAATCGTTTGATCTACGAGCTTCTTAATATAAAATAAAGAGGAAATGAAATCTGACTTTGTCTTCGTTACTCTATACGTTCTTAAAAACAGAGCTTTTCGAGCAGTCAATATAGAGTTTCCGTTTATTAAAAAATTTGCATACTTATTTTAATAGAAATATTTGTGATTGTTTTCATTGTTCGTTCGTTAAAAATCAATTTCCGAGCGGGTCAAAGTCTCAATCTAATTTGAATAGTATATACAGGAGCTTAGAAGATAAATAAAGAGGAAGAATGTGTGTATTGCTTAGAGAATTTTACATATATATTAGAGAATATTACATCATAAAAAAAGTCCATTTTTATATCGAAAAAAAGGTAAACAATGGAAGTCTCTTCTTCAGAAGATTATCATAATGCGCATTTCGTAATAGCATACAGTCCAATAATATTATAATGCTATCATTTAAACAGCAGTTGGAATAAATCCTTTTCCTTTAAGATTCAATAATCGATAAATTTTATACTATATCGATAATTTTTATATTCTCCTATAATCTAATAATGACAACTAACGACCAAACGACAATTAATGATCACTCGACTAAACTCGTATCTGTTTTTATTAACTATTCGGAGAAAATCTACTTCCTTATTTATTTGTAAATAAAAGCGAAGAGATAGAGAGAGAGAGAGAGAGAGAGAGGGGGAGAGGGAGAGAAGATGTTATCAATTCTACTTGTTACGACCTTCGTCGTTTACCTTAAAGCTCGATACGTATATTCCAGTTCAGTTTCAGTTCAGTCTCCGTTCAGTCGACATAATTTACATTAAAGGAGTTATCTCGCGTTCGATAAATTCTCAAACGCAAAGTCTAAGCGCAATTCGATGTAAGAAAATCGAAGCTCTTCTTCGTTATCGAATAATTTATTATTGATAAGTTAAGAACGAAGTGGTCTCGGAGAGAAAGAAATAGTGAAACGAAAGTGCAAATTACAATTACGTATGTAAATCCAACCACCTATATTACACTACAAATCACGATAACACATTTATAATCTGTGTTAAAGTCCCTAATAATAATACATCAATATGTGAAATTTATACTATTTGTATATGGTACAGTTATATTACATAATTCACCTAATTTACATTTTTTTTTACACGAAAAATTACATCATAGAAGATTGATAAATATAATATTACTTTCAATACCTTCAATATCTAAATTATATCACTCTGGTCAAGAACCAGAAAAAAGAAAAAAACGATTTCTCCTTGTATCTAACAAAAAATTTGTAAAATTGATACTCGTTTATTTGATTATTCGTAGATTTCATACAGAATATTTTAATACGAATTAATAAAGATATAAAATTCATGAAAGAGTGTCTATCATTAGACAGACGTTTTTTCTAAGAACGAATATATTCATCATTCTTATTTTCAATAAATACAAATCCACATTTCATCGTCGAAATTTTTTCTCGCGATATAACGAAAATTAGGAAAGCTAAAGCAGGTAATGGAGAAATTCAAACTTTCGAAACATTTACTGATACGACGTAGAATTAAAGCTAGATACCTAGCTATTCTTTGAGATGTTTTTCTTTTTTTTTTTTTTCTTTCTTATTTCTGATTAAGAAACCACCAATGTTTCCAGCGAGCGAGGTATTATCACGTCGAAAAGAAAAGAAAAGAGAATATATACGAGAGTATATACAGGGTGTACCAAATTTAAACAATCAAAATTCACCAGTATTTTCTATGAGTAGAAAGAAGAAAAAAAAGTAGTATATAAATATAGTTTATATAATAATATAATATTACTTAACAAATAATACATAAATATATATAAATATATATGTATATATAATAATGCTGAAATTTGATTATTTAAACCTCGAACACCTTGTATATACGTATGTACCTATGTAATAGATATATACGAGAATATATACATGTAATATTTATACAGAAACTATACGTGAACATATATGTAACTCATTTCTTCTGAGATAAAGAAAACCGCAAATGAAAATGTTAGAGAGGAAAAGAAAGAAAAGAGAAAGAAAAGAGAAAGAGAGACAAAGAGATTAAATTAACGAGAGAAGTTAATGGATCGTGAAACCTATTTTTAAAAAGAGATAAAAGTGAAGGAAAATTTCGTCTTGTCGATGTTTAAAAATAATAAAATATTCGTTATTCATAATTGTTGATCTCAGAATATTCGTCTATGAAAATAGCAAAGGGATGATTTATTACTCATTAATATAAGATTGATGAATTAATTAGTCGAGCAAAAACGAGTTAATCAGCTGTTTAATGCTGATGCTCGATCTCGTCGCTGCAATTTTAGTCTATTAAAAATACATAAAAAAATAAAATGTAAATAATCAAATATGCAAAATTCATTTTACATGAAAGAAAATGATAAGTCAGTATAATGTTTGGCTGAGAGAAATAAATCTTTTTTCTGCAAAAACTTGATCGAGAAAAATATTTGCTCCCAATTCTACGGAAATCATGAAAATTCACATCCCCGAAAATATACTGCAATTTATCAACAATCTATTAAACGTAGAAATATCTTTCTGCATATGTATGAATTCGTGATTTAGAAAAATATGAATATTTGTTAAACGTTTATAATAATATCTCATAATGTCCCATTTGTAAAGCCATGCCATTTGTGAATATTTATACGACGAAAGTCTTTTTTCTCATATTTTGTACGTTTACCTCATATTAAAAATCGCTTTACTCACTGATAATAAAAGAGAGAGAGAGAGAGAGAGAGAGAGAGAACTTTTCTTTGACGGAACATTATACTCATCCTTTAATAATCAAATAATTCGAATTGATGTCTTAAGGCGCTCGAACTTCAATTTTATTTCATTCAAAGTTAAGAGGTATCATTTCTCTTCGCACCACTTTAATACATTTCATCTGATATAATTTTCTCATTAGCGTGAAGAACTTGCTACAGCTAATTAAAGTGTTAGTTTGCGGATAAAATGTAACATAAGAAAAAGCATCCGACGTGTTTTGATACTTATAAATCCATTTAATATAAGTATTTAATTGTTATATTTAAATTTAAAAAAAAAAAAAAAAAAAACCAAGACAAATATTTTCGGATGCTAGTGTTTCGTAATGGCAACAGAAACTATACGATCGACATCCCTCGAATCGAGATATTATTTTATCCTGAGATATTTTCCCACCGATATTGCTATATTTTATAGAACGCGAAAGTATTACATTATAATACTTGATGATTCGATATTGAAGATTGAAGAAAGCAGCGGTCCAAATGTCGATTAAAATCATTAAATTTAATAAACGATAAAAATTAAAACAAACGGGAACGTTTGAACAATTAAAAATATAAATATGGCTCTATTTAATCGGCCTTCACAAATACATTCCTGGATTATACTTATTCTCAACAACATAATGGTGAACTTGTTTGCTTTTTCTTATCTCTTTTTCCCCCTCTCTCTCTCTCTCTCTCTCTCTCTCTCTCTCTCTCTCTCTCTCCTTCTTTCTCACTCTCTTTATTACTGTAACATTATAATTAGCATTGGAATTAATTGAAACATAAATATTCGGTGCATTTCCATTACGAAATATACCATATTATTTGTTTAATTTTGAAAACCCTGAATCTATTCATTCCAAAACAATTTACTTTTTCCATTTCGTTTACATATCATATACAAAATTATATATCGAATAATAACTCGCTCGTAGAGTCAAAAGTCACGGCTAATTAATAAACCCTAAGTTAAATATAAAATTAATATACACTGATGTAGAATAACAGTGCAAAAATTATATTTTTCATCTCGCCTTTAACGATCTTTTTTAAGGCACTTTTCATGCCTTTCACGTTAATGAAATGACATGAAAATCGTGTTTATATTTTTAGCAACAGTTTCATTTATGACTCGAATGACGAAGAACGAAATAAAATAAGATAGATAACTTTTGAAATAATAATTAGTTCCATATATACGATTGTTTTTCAGACTGAAAATTCTTAACAAGGTTAATGATAAAATGATCGATTCTTTAAAAAAAAGTTAATATTCTCAAATATAATGATCGAATGCATTGTAGAATGAAATATTTCGAGAAAACGATGAACAATTTTTAAGTATTATACATAACGGCAATTACAGGATTCAATATCGATCGTTGATAAAATAAAGGCCGAGAAGAAACGATTACGTCGAATTGTGGTCGTGGGACAATCGTTTCGACAAAAAACCATTATTGCCAGACTTGAATCGGACATTGATATAACCGATCGTCGTTTTATTACTGGAAACTTTTTTCTCGAGTTCAACCATCGAATCCTATTAAAATCGAGATAGACAGAGTGACGCGAATGAGTGATCTATCATATCTAAACGTTATTGGCAACATATCGCCGATCTGTTCGGGAAAAAACGAAAGAAAATAAAAATAATATATAATCTCGAAGTTTCTCCTCGGTAATTCGGCGAAATATTTTCTCTTCGACTAAATTACCTACTAAACTGGAACGTACCGCGTATCAATACTTTCTAACATGCTTTTATTATCAGTCAACGAACGTGCTAAAAGCTATAAAAGCTTTTAAAATTGTTCCTAGGAGATTTTCTATAATCCTTCGCTATCTCGTTCGTAAAAGAATAGAAAAAAAAAAAAAAGATTGGAAGAAACAAATTTCATTTAACGAAAATGTTTTTTAATAAACTTTGTTCTCTTAGTAAGAGAGTAGAGATGATTTTGAAAGTTTCTTATCGAACTACCATCATTACCACCACAACCACCATTACCACAACCTGTTTGAAATTGATTCTTTCGAAGTCTCTCCTTAAAAAAAGGAAGGAACACTTTCTAAAGTTTAATTATATAGCGATGACAATGTCACAACCGTTCAATTAACTCGATAATCATCACGAAGTGGATTATACGTACTTAATCGAATTTCAAGGGAACGAGATGTATTTCGCATTGGGTCAGCGGACTATCATTGGATTAATAATACTCTTCTAACTCACGTATAGGGGAGAGATGTTCGGCTTACCTCGAATTACCCCAAATCCATTTGAGTACTGTTAACGTTCACGTTAATTATCGAACCGAGTAAACCTGTTAAATTACCTTTAATACTCATAACGATGCTCCTTGTCCTTATTCGACATTATTCCCAATATCAAATAATATATATTACCATTATCTGTGATCGTATAACAAACTTTTTATAGTTAAAGTTATAGTATTTTAAAGAATGGATGTGATGATAAAAAAAAAAAATTATTCTCGAGTTTACTTTTTAAAAGACTTTTAAATCATTAATGCTTCACATAAATGGACTTATAATTAACTTATAATTAAACGATAAATTGAGATATTTAACAGTATATTTACGACAATGTACTGTAGAGCTTACCTGATCCCGAGATATTTACATTTTGTTTACACTTTCTGAAGTTATTTCATTCAAATATAATGGCCATTAAATGTAAAACGATGTAATATTGGATAAAATTTCTATGTCTTTTTAATTTACAATTAAAAATTTTTGCTTAAAGGCGAGGCAAATAAGAATTAATATGACGATATGTGATCTTCCTCACTTAAGAATTTTCTAAAAACCCCCAACGTTTATCAAAGATACGATACATCATTCAATAAAGTCGAAAGAAAGACAGAAGAAAACAAGATATATACGCAGAAGACGAGAGATTCTCCAACGAGTTCGATGTTTTATCTTTAAAAATTTCCTAAGTATAAAGAGCTTCCTCCTTCTCTGTGAAAAGCTCTGTGCTCTATTTCGAGATAGGTCAAGATAAATCAAGGATCCTTTGTATTTGTATTTTTGTTCTTTGGACCTTTGTGCATATGCGTTTCCATTTTTCCTTTTTACGTTTTCGAACAAACGTAAATAAATACAAACGTATTACGATAAAAAAAAATATCGTGATTTCTTTTTATTTGTGAAATTTTATTTAAAAAAAGTATGAGAATCAAATGTGTCTGTGATTCTGAGTGTGAGAAAGAAAGAAAGAGAGAGAGAGAGAGAGAGAGAGAGAGAGAGAGAGAGAGAGATGATTTCTAACAAAAGAGAGCAACATAAATGAAAAGATAATGCTAAGGCTTTTTCGCATGACAGAAATCTATAGAAAAATATCTTGTCCTTTCCAGTTGGAATAACAAAGAGATTTTCTCATCGTGAAGTTAGCCACGAATTCGTGGGCGTTCCACAAAAATAACGATAAAGCGACGGAGCATGAAGTTCGTTGTGGAAATGTCGAGGATGTCTTCGACTACCAGTAGATGTTTTCCCGTCTATTGCAACCGATAAACTACGAGAACGAAAAGATATGTAAAAAAAAAAAAAAAAAGGAGAAGGAAGAGAAAGAGATGACCCCTCCCCCCCCCCCAATGAACGCTTAACTATTGTCATTTTCATCGGACGGAGCAATTTTACATTCGATCCTATCGATTTTCATGAGTATTTATCGTGTTAGCAATCGCGTTGAACTGTTTATCGATATCTATTCGAAAGAGTTTCTGTAAAATAGATAAAGTTGATCAAGAAAAGAGAGTGAGAAAAATTCAATACGAAGAATCGAATAACTTTTCGGTCAAAGTTGAAAAATAACTTATTAAATTCATTTTTTTCCTTTTTAATCTTTCTTTTTGAGATGATATTGTATGGCGAGAGAAGAAAAATAATATAATGTAGTGAAAGTAAATAATATAATATAAATTACTTTTCGGTCTGTTCTATGTCTCTTTCTAATGATTTAATTTAAATATTAATGTTAAATTAATGTACATAAATTATATATATATATATATTAACCAATACAAACGGATTATAGATAGACAACAAATATATCATTATCATTATTATAAAAATAAAAAAATCGAATGATTATACTCGGAAGAAAATTAAGAAAACAATATGAATAGAAAGATAATGTCAGACTATTCGACGTGATAAAAATTGATTAATAAACGAAAATACTAATTAACGAAAATTACTATAATACTTAAGCACGCGTATATATAGATACTTCTTATCTAATTTAAACCGGAAAAATGAAAGATAAGCATAGATAAAAATCTCCCATGGAAATCGCCGAACCGTGCCATTTCTACTCTTTGCCAAGTTTCCAAATTCGAACCATCTTACGACATACAGTCAGAGTTTTATTGCGGGGTGAAAATTTTATCGCGGAAGTTGGCACCGTTAGTGACAACTCGATGGGTTTGTGTTTCTCTTCCAAAATTGCTCTGGATTCGATGAGAATATTGAACGCTTTGGAAACTTATACGATCGATATCATTGGAACAATTCCACGTCTACTATTCTATATTTAGATAAAATAAACGAGAATATACTCGTATAATATCATTGTAATACGAAAATATTCATTTTACATGACAATTAATTTCTGAAACAATATTTTCACTATACATCTCCTTTCATATATCGTTCATATATCATAATGAATGATAACAGGATTATTCGCCGAGGAATAGACTATCGTTGAAAAATATATGCGTGCTTAAAAAATTACTTATCGTGCCGAGAAAAGTTGTAGGAATTTTTCTTGTTTTTCTTTTTCTTTTTCCCCTCTTTTACTTAAGCAAAACAAATCGATTCGGCGAATTAACGATCGAATGAAAAAAGAATAATTCGAGATGAACGAGTTCGAGTTAATAAAAATCGTGTTTTACGGTGACAACATAAAGCCGTCCCTATATATTTTTGATTCTTATAAATAGATGATATTGAAATTGGCGCCATAGGAAGGCAGGAATAACCGAAAGATGTGGCAATTACACAGCATGGCGTCTATTTATTTCCATCGCCACTCAGCATGAATTCTTTACAACTTCGTTAACTTTATGCGGAGAGATCAAAAAGGGAGATAGACTTTGTGACTCACCGAAAAATCATTAAAACTTTCGGCGGAAGGTGTTTCTTCTGACTAAAAATATTCGATCAAACGCGATGGGATGAAATTCTAATTTATTAGCAATGACTTTTAGGTATATATATATATAAACACATGAACATAAAACATTTCTAATGGGGATATCATTCAAGAGTCACTTATTATTTTGTAAATTCTCGATGTTTTCATCAACATTGAAGATCGTCCGACAAAGGGAGACATAATTGACAGATCTCGTGAATGAGGATCGCTAGAAATATATCTGGGGTTAAAGAAAAAAATAAAAAAATAAAAAAAAGGAAAAAAAAGGGAAACGAGAGTGAACCAAAGAAGAGAGAAATAGGTCAATCGGTTTCACTTTTTTAAAACGATCTATCTATTTATTAACCACACAGATTTTAACGGTGAAGTCGTGTTATTTGCATCGTAAGTAAAAAAAAAAAAAAAAAAGAAAGAAATACTTAATCAATAAAAGTCGAAAAATTCACTTCGACAGAGTTATTAGTAATTATTGATTTTCGCAATGATAATTATTTAGTTTTGTAAAGGTAAGATACATACATAAGTATACTACAATTAAACACTTTGAATAATTCCTCCCCAAAGTCACGTTTTTGATCTAATGATTTCTATAACGCGACGGTTCATGCTATGTCGGTCGTTGTTTCGAATTCGCCATGACTTTTGAATGCTTTCTCTTTCTTTCCTTCTTTTTTTTTTCTCTTTCACTCAGGAAGCATTCTTCATTAGAGCAATTCTTCCTTGGTCTTAGGCTCTTCTTCACGAAACTTGAGGCCTTTCTTAACGAAAGAATCAAAAGTAGGCTTTCAGAGATCACCGGATTCCTCGTTGTCCTCTTTCTCGTGCCCTCTTTTTTACGTTCAACTTAACTCCCTTGTCTTTGGTGTTCCTCCTCCCCCTCCCTCCCTCCCTCCTCTCTCTTTCTCTTCTTCTCTCTTTGTTAGACTAATCGCACGACGATACTTATGTCTACCCCCCATCCAAGAATCATCTTCTCATCTCAACGTGTCCACTTCAATGTGTCTTATTTCATATTCACTGATAAATTGTACCAGTTTGTCCTTTTTACGCATCTCTTTTAAGCAAATTTTGAAAAAAAAAAAAATAAATTAAAAGCTGAATAAAATTTGTGACTAAAAGTATAAGAGTAATTTTTCTTCTTGATCCCTTATAAATACAATAGTCCCTTCTTCGATCGAATCGTTAGAAGATAATTTAAAATATAAATAGATATTGCACGTTAATAGTTTTATCGTAATAAAAATTTGAGATCACAAAAGAACGATGATGTTCCCGTTATTATGTCCGGGACATCATTTTCTTTTCGTGACACGGATAAAACGATATTTATTTCAAAAGATGTATTCAACACTGGACGCAAATTGTTATCATTAGTGTCAGCTGCAACGAAGAAAAAAATACGATTGAAAATATTTTTTTGTTGTCCACCCTCACGATACTCGCATATCTCGTTTTAATAAAGTCAAACTCGATATATAGTCATGTCCGTCATCGATTTATAAGAAATTTCCTTCGCAAAAATCTTGTCTAATATTTAGCGGGAGTTTCGCATTGCTTCATTGGGTGATTTTGAAAGATGCAACCATTATCATGTTATTGTATTATCTTACCATGAAATATAAAAGCAAAAGGTGAAGTTAATTTTATCATTTTTTTAATTATTATATTTTTTTTATATATATATATATATATATATATATATATATATATATATATATATATATATGAAAATGAAACAAATACATATATTGAAAAATAAATAATAAAAGATATTGGAAATAAATATAATAATAAAAAAATAAAAGATATTGGAATATATATATATATATATTTATTCATTTTCCAATCGCAAGAACATTGTCATCTGAATGTCCGTACGGATTGGATGATAATGCTCTCTAAACGTTCACATGATTCTTCTTGACCATTTTATTGTATCACGTGATACAAGGTAACATAACGCGTACGATGTAACCTGATACGCGTCCCACATTACTTGTTTTTATTTATTTACAAATCGAGTTATGATCTACCATCGGGGAACACAGAGAGAGCTGCAAAATTACAAAAGTCCCTCTATAAATAATTGCCTTCTATTCGTTCACGTGGAATAACAATCTTTCTGTCTCATATCGAACCTACAGAAGTTTCTTGTTTCTTATTTTTAGATCATTATGATATATATATATTTTTTTTTTTTCGTATGGAGGCGTTTATATTAATGAGATAATTAAATCTTATTTTCTAGCTTAATAAGATTTTGTTTTATTATTTTTTCTCTGATATATTTGTACTGTTAGTACTTAATGTTAAGTGGTACTTTCATACTCGTATTAATTTACACTTTTGTTTTTTTTTTCTTTTCTCTTCTTTTTTTTTTTTTTTGTTCATGAGTCACGCTAATTGAAAATGTCGATAGTAGCCATTTGCTCGAGTTAATGAATCCTTGAAATTGGATCTATCTCCCAATGAGCTACTGAAGCGTGGAACCCCACAGTAAACAATGCTATGAAAGAGAGAGAGAGAGAGAGAGAGAGAGAAAGTAGAGAAAAAAGAGTGAGAACAGATAGAAACTGAAGAGAAAAAAAAATAATTATCTATATATAGGGTGTTTCGTTTATTTCGAAAAATTGAATTATCTCGTGAGTTTCTGAGGAATATAAGCCTTTTCAAGTTACCAAATGTTATATTCTGTATACATGAGATAATATGTTTAGACTTTGTTTAAACTATGGAGACTTACAGCCGACAAGAAGCGAGAGATATTTACACTCCTGAGAAACTCACGAACTTATAACGTAGTTTATAATATTATGCAGTAATAAACGATCTCATATAGCACGTCGTTGAGTCTTACTATGATAAATATATGGTTTCATTTAGACGAAAAAAAAAAGAAATTAATTTGACTTGAAAATTTTCCCCATCACACGACGTGCAAAGAAAAAAAAAGTATAAAATTGGCGCCATATGATATCTCTCCCTTCGTAACAAACAAATTTTCAAGAAAATCATTTCGATAGGTTCGGTCCCTGATCGAAAGGATACCCCAATTTTTCTAAATAAACGTGATACCCCGTATCATGTTCACCGAACATATAAACCATGTAAATCCCAGGATATGTATCTGTATGCACGCGCAAGTACACATACATGACATGTATTGTAATGAACGAGTCTGAAGAGAAAAAGCAAGAAAAACAAAAACAAAACAGAAAAAAAATAGAAACGAAACATAAGAGAAAAAGATGAGAAAGGACACATCTTCGACAAACGATCGATTAAAAGAAAAAAAAAAAAAAAAGAAAGAAAGAAAAAATGAAAGAAAAGAAAGAAAGAAAAAAACCAGAATTGAGACAGCCAATTTGTTGGTTCGCGGACGATATCTAACATGATAATTGTTATGGCCTTTATGAGTGATAGCTACGAGGGGATAAAGAAGAAAAGAGAAAGACAGAAGAGAGAAAAAAAGAAATAAAGGAAATAGTGAAGGGCGATGGATGAGAGAGAGAGAGAGAGAATGAGAGAAGAAAAGAATGGGAGGAGCGATATAAAATGTGCAACGACGTACGAAGGGGGATAGAGGAAGGAAGAAAAAAAAGAGGTATGAAAGAAGAAGAGAGGAGAGAGAGAGAGAGAGAGAGAGAGAGAGAGAGAGAGAGAGAGAGAGAGAGAGAAGTGAATTCAGTGCAAAGCTTGCGGACTTAAAGGACGTGGCTTGTAGGATGCGACTTTCGAGAGTAATTAGGGCGACAAAGCTGTTCCTGAAAAGCTATCCCTTCCCCCCACTCTTTTCTCTTTCTCTTTACCACAGCCACGACTACTTTCCTCTTTTATATCCCTATTCCTTCCTCTCTCTCTCTCTCTCTCTCTCTCTCTCTCTCTCTCTCTCTCTATCATCTATCTCTCCCCCCCCACTCCTCATTGTTCTTTTTTATCGCAATTTCTCGTTAAAGACGATACTGTTATGTTCTTTCACATTTCGGCCAACAATCTTCTTCTCCGATCATATTCCATGAACTCAAGTAGAATAATCGATCAAAATGATTTCCACGATTTCATTCTTTCTCATCTTCTTTCCCTTCTTCCTTCATCTAATCGCGAAAGAAACAAACGGTGCTCCCTTCGAACTAATGTCGGGAGAAATGTCGTGGGTAAAAGTAGAACGTGTTGGATGTTGTTGATCGATCGATTCCCTTTCAAAAGGGTGTACTTCTTTCTCTTTCCTTTTTTTTTTTTTTTTTCCCCTCGCCGACTCGTTGCGCCACTTATAAGCTCCATTTTCCACGACCTCCATATGTGAACGCGCATACATACGTAAATACATGCACGTACATACATAGCTACAATTATTGTTTACACGGGCACGTCTGAAGGAACAAAACGATAAAATCAATAACGTAAGAAGAACAAATGTCACGTACGAAAATAAGTATGAGCTTGGATTTTCGATAGAAAAAGAAAAAATAGGAAGAAAGATGAAGAAAGAAAATATTTTCTCCGAAAAAAGAAAAAAAAAAAAAAAACGAAAGAAAGACGAAAGAAGGAACGTCGGAAAAAAAAATAGTCGTTTCTTTTCTTTTTCTTCTTCTTCTTCTTTTTCTTCTCCTTTGATATTGCAAATCGAACGGTGATCTTAAATTTGCAATCAGCATAACCCAATTTTACGAATTTTTTCAACGCATTGATTTTAACGATACCCTTTATAATTTAAACCGGCGTTTCGAACTCTCTCCTTTCCCCATTGCCATTTTATCGTTCGAACTTACGAACGACGGGACAGTTTTTCTCTCGGCTACGAACGCAAGAAATGCGAGAAATTTTCGTAATATACTTTATCAAAATTTTCGATAATTCTTACGAGATGGGTATTGCAATAACAGAATATTATGCTTTAATATTACGAAGGATGAAAAATATTCGTCATTTTATGATTCTAGCATCGACGATAAAAAGAAAAAGCAAAAGAAAAAAAGAAGAAAACGTGAAATTCTCTACTTAATTCAAAGTGTCAAATCGATATCGTTTATCCCGAAGGATATGATCGACGAATAAACGTTATCTCGAATGATCCAAGAGTGAAAAAAAGCGTTTAATATTCTTGCCATGATTAATGATTTCAAATGGTTCCAGTCTTTTCTTTTTTTTTTTTTTTTTTTATCTACGGTTTGTCTTCCTGAATGGCTATTTTCTTTCGGAAATTCTTTTATTGTGATCGTCAAAATATTCCCCTGAAAATTTTATGATATTTTCTGTAGAATTCTTTAATAAAAAAAATCTCTATCATGCGTAAAGATCAATGAATAATTTAATGAATCAATTTTTATATCCATCGTTTCCTGCCGTTTATAACATTCAATTGCAGTTTATAACGTCAATTTATTAGTTTTTACGATCGTTTTAACGACTCACCTTTTCTAATTAACTCTTCTAATTAATTCTATTGGAGCATGCTCCAACAGTAAAGCATTAATACTCTTTGGCGTATGATAGTCACTGAGATTTAGCTTATTATTGAATGTCAAACATAATCGTTGAATACATTTCTCTACATTGAATTATTTGATCGATTATTATTTAGCATTCCACATATCGTGGTCTTGATTAAATAAACATCGTATACACATCGTGTTTCATTTCAAACGACATGGTCAAATATCTTCGAACCTAATGGTTTAATAAACAAATATTTCCAATAAAAGTTGTTAGCTTTCGAGGAGTAATACTTATTGCAGCTGTTTCATAAGGGGAACTCTTGTGAAGATACAAAAATCATAAAAATATTTTTGTAAATGGAAATCGATATTTTAAAAGGGTGACAGACACCCCCCTAGAAGTTTGAAAAATCATGTTTTGTTTTCCATTTTCGTTAATTTTGATATTTTCCAAAGAGTTTAAGTCATATTCGGTATGAAAATTCGAAAAATTGACGAAGTTTGACGTTTCTAGGTAGAACGTTAATTAGTTTTCTTTTTAATATTAAGCTTCTGTTAGTCTACTTTTTATACAAAAATAGTATTTCCTTTACTGATCGACATTTTCTCAAGATACAAAAAAAAGCCCGTACGCTACTTCGTAGCCACATTATTCCCGGATAAGAAAATAATTTGTTTTTTTTTTTTTTTTTTTGTTTTTCCCCACGAAGCGTCATTACGGTCCAAAGATTAATAAACTTATCATTGCTATCGGAAGAACTCGATGACAATCAGAAAAGAAAAAGTTTAAAAATTTGCACAAATTAAGTCAACGTGCAACGACATTATGGGAGAAGTTCTTTGGAGGATAGAGAATGTCGTATTAGTTAGATTCATTTACATCTAAAATGGCAAGAGACCGCAAAGAATGATAAAGAGAAAGAGAGAAAGAGAGCTAGCGTATTCTAAGAGTGTCCTCTTCGTTTCTTAATCTAGCAATTTTAATGATTATGAAAATGGAGAGAAAAGTTGCTGAATATGAGATTACTGCTTTTGGACAAAAAAAAAAATAAAATTCTTTCGCTCGCTCTCTCTTTTTTTTTTTTTTTTTTTACTCCTATCGAATCCAATAACAACTTGATGCAAAACCGTGAAATATAATGATACATCTCGTACAGATAGGCACAACAGAGAGAAGTTTCTTGTGAAAAGAAGAAAATGATTTAAGGACAGTCCGACTCTTATCATAAATTTGTCATCGTTAAAGGATATCGTTCAAGAAGGTGACAATACTTTCTTATTCCTTATTGTTTTCCAAGAGAATTTAACTCAGCGTTTAAAGCAATTTCACCAAATGTTTAAGTATAGGATTATAGAGTAGCAACAAAGAGAAAAAAGAATAGAGAGAGGAGGATTGTGTGACTATAGCAGAGTCTATAATAACACCGTCTTCCTCGCGACATCTCCTCACCGACGTTGTTATAAACGCATTCGCATTGGAATACATTGATTTAATTTGAATCTCCCCCTGATGGTTTCTCGCGATATTTTATACCGCTATATCACTATATCATACTATATTATATCATATATCATATAATATATGATATATATTATATCACTATATTATACAAATATATTAAAGCGGCCAGGAACAAGGATAGTCGGTGAGCTGAGCATCACGATTTAAATCGAATTAATATATTCCAATGCGAGTGTTGGACCGTCGTAAGGTAGTTGCCATATTTTAGGTTCTTCTATCCTTACAATTCTTTTGTGTTTACTTTACTCTCGCCTCCCTGTCTCTCTATAATCCTTATAATTACTAATACATGCGATATTAATTTGACTTGATTTCCGCGTATTTATTTCAAATGTAATATTTATGATATTTATAATAATGACACTTATTGTTCAATTATTTAATATTAAAAATATGAATACTGGTTGTATATACGGGAAAGAGAGAGAGAGAGAGAAATCGTATTATCGAAAATTTGATCAAAAATTTCTCTCATTTCTCGTTTCGACTAATCGTGATTTCTCCACCTCACATTTCTTTTTTATTTTAATGCAAACAGCGTTCTCATCATTTCCAATGAATCTCGAGAAAATGTATTAGCTTTTGTACGAGTAGCGAGAAAAATTATAATCCACTGCATTTTAAGTAAAAAAAAAAAAAGAGAGAGAGAGAGAGAGAAAACCTTGCTCGAACACACTGTTATGACCTTTGAACCGTCTCCTTTATGGTAATATCATAAATTAATCCCGAATGAATTGGTCTCGGTAGCTCGTAAATAAGATCGAGCGAATGATCAAGAAAAACGGGATCACTTGAAGTAGATTTCTGGCAACGAGAGAAAAGAAGACGTCGAGGTAGCCGAAAAAAAGTCTCACATCAAAAACGAATACGAATGGTTGGCTATATCGGTGACTTCTATGAAGATAAACGAATTCTGTTCGAATGTCACAGTGATGAGAGAGAGAGAGAGAGAGAGAGAGAGAGAGAGAAAAGAAGGGTAGGAGGGAAGGAGGTACTATTTATACGAGGACATCTTCAAGGGAAACTTAACATTTTCGTGATTCCTTCGAGCTTAGCAACGTCTCGTTTTTCCTTTTCCTCAATATATCTTTCCTCTCTGAATCTTTTTTCTAAGTTTGGCTTAGAAATACCTTACAAAACCAGTGGGAGCTATTTGATTTCTCTTTCTCTCTCCTCAACGCGTATCAAAATAGAAGAAAAAGTCTCGTACGTATGTACGTAAGATTTAGGTTGACGATTTAGCGAGCCGCTCGATTATCATCTAGACTTGCGCGATAAAGATTGTAGTTTTCTTAGGCATAAGAATGAGGAAGTTAAAAAGGGGAAAAAAAAAAAATAAGGAAAAGAACGAGGAAAGAATAGTCGAAAATACGGCGTCTATATGAAAAATGGAAAGAAAAAAAGTGGAGGACACGGTATAATTCTCGCATTGTGCAAAGATGACGAATGATGTCTACCATTCTTTTACAGTTTTATTTTTGCATAAAAATAACGAAACAATAACCGTGACCAAGTTTGATCAAGTTTCGTGTTTTTGTTTTATCATCGTAATAAAATTTGTCGATTATACGTAAATGTTTTTATCATGACACGTGGAAAACCGAAATTATGGTTTTTTTTCAATTTCTCTGAAATTACATCTTATATTCGATAAAACGGGTCTTGAATAGAGTTTAAAATGTCGCTTGATCTAGAGATTCCGTATTTTCTTTCTTTTGGAAGAACATATAGTTACTAAGAACGTGCCTGGCTATTTCCGATAAAGTTGGAGAAATGTAGATCCCGATAGCTTCTTTCCAAGTGTATCACAAAAACGGATTCAGTGAAGTAGAGTAATGTAAATTTCTCAGAAACGCTTTGCAACTTCTTCTTTGTTAAAGCATGCATTATTACGCATCGTATATCTAATATTCATGGCAATTTGTACGAGAAATCATGCGGAGACAGAAAGAATATAAATCTTCTATAATCGTCCATGGATTCAATTGGACGTTAGATAAAATATCGAGATTCTTCCCACACTGAGTGTATGAGTGGGTGTACGTATGGTAGGAAAAGAAAAAGAAAAATAATTAAAAGAAAATAAAAATAAAAAGTAACGCGCGAACGAACGAAGAAAAATTACGAGGTAGTTCATTTTAAATAGTTCGATTGGTATCACGTTAAATTACGTTCAGCATTTTTTTTTTTTTTCTTTTTTAACGAATTCGCAAACGGATCAAATTCTTTGCGAGACCCAAGTTTCATAAATTTTTACATGGAATTTCGACGAAAACGAAATGAACAGGAAACGCCTATATGAAAAAGAAAAAACAAAAAGAAGAAGAAGAAGAAGAAGAAGTAAACGAGTAAAAAGTACAGAGTGAAAGACAGACAAAGGGAAAGCCAACGTTGGAGGGTGTGAAATCGTACGAGTGTTAGCTTGATTCTACAAAAAGAGGTCGTTAGGGTTTATTTACTGCACTAGGATAAAATAACATTTACGTGGAAAATATAGTTCTCGACCTGCAAGCTCAGACAGATTAACGTCGAACACACACACACACAGAGGAGAACGGTTGAACGTAAAACGGACAAACGTAAGTATATAGCATCGTTGTTTTCGAACCCTCACGTCCATTTGTCTCAGACATTATTCCTTTAGCATATCTTTCAACGCGAGCAACGACTCACTCACGATTTTCTCTTTCTCTTTCACACACACACACACACACACACACACACTCTCTCTCTCTCTCTCTCTCTCTCTCACACTCACACTCACACACACATACTCTCTCTCACTCTTTCCCTTTCACTTTCGTTCTGTCTTTCTAAAATAAAAGCTTTACGACAGGAGCTTGCCCCTTATTTCACAGTTTCCACCTTTCCGCCCCTCGTAAATCACTGAAAGTTTTCTTTCTTACGTCTACTGTTCCCTTCATTCTTTCACTGTATTTCGATATTACATCACAGAGAATCGAAACTTGGTACATCGCTACGAACTATACCCGTCTTACTCGAAGTATCTTTGGATATCATAATCTTTTTATGTTACCTTTTTATAGTCACTTTGGTGAATACATAAATCTGAGATTTTTTACTGTAGTATAATAAATAGTGTTTGGATATTCAAGTCATCTACGACTGAAAAATCCATTATCTTGGTTATTTTCGATAATAAAAAAAAAAAAAAAGAAAACATTTCTCAAGAAGTATATATTTGTTGAAAAGGGTCTGATACGATGGAGATTAAAAATTTTACCTTTTGATGATAATATATTTTAAGAAATATTAGGATCATCGATATTTTTCTAAATCGAACTTGATCGTTTTTCGATTTCGCTATATCGGCATCTCTTGAATCGAACGTTCTTTTTCAGTATTGTCTCCAAACCAATCAAGACATTCAAAGCTTACAAATTTGAGGTGACTCATCTGAGTGTATGTAAAAGAGTGTTTCTTTCTTACTTTAGTTAATAAACAACGTATTTCATATTCCTTTCAAAAATGATGTATGCATTGTGATGTAATACTAAAACTTACAAATTTGAATGATATACTTTGTTTAAAATAAAAAGGAAGAAATCTTTAAAAATAATGCAAACCTTTAAGTGATATTTTATCCTCATCATTTCAACTTCAAATTACTATTGGTAAAGAATTCGTAATATTAAATTCCATTAAAAGAAAAAAAATTAAAAAATGAAAAGCAAACTCGCGTAAACATTATATATCCTGGGAACGTAATTAAATATTACCCTTTTAGCTAGAAATCTCACGACGCCTATTTTCAATTAGTTTATTCGATTTATAATTGAAACGATGACCAACATTCTGTAAACATTTACGTTCGTTCATTTGATATTGATTACATTTGCGTACAATATTTTCCCTGAATTAAATTCTATGGCACTTTATAAAACAAGTATTATTCTTATCCCGTTGCAATTTATTCAACGGAATATGAGATAAAAGGGCAAACGTGCGCGAGTAAAATGAGCTCCTCTTAAGAATCAAGTTAAACGAATTAAAACAAAAAAAATTCTTTGCATTCTTTCATTTCTTTGAATAATATTACAATATCTTGACTAAGTTTACGCGCATTTTTCGATGTACTATAACTTACAAAATTTAGAATAAGAAGAAGTTATGGCATAATATGTACATTTATTAACGTTCGTTCGTGCGTACCAAGAAAATCGATAATCCCGAGAAGATCCCGTCTCGTGCGAGTTCTCTTCATCCCACAATTTCCTCTTCGATCAGACGATATGCACGCCTGAATAAGTTCTTCTTCATAAATGAAAACGTCAGCGAGAAAAAAAGAATTTATTTCGGTTCCTCTACTACCACGATATATGAATGAAGTGTCAATTTTATTACACATGTAATCTTGGAATTACAACACATTAATGTTTAATACGATTTAATGTGCAACGTAACATACACGCGACAATTTATTTTTTCATTAAATTTCGTTAAAAAAAAAAAAAAAAAAAAAAAAAAGAAAGAAATTATAACGATGGTCATTTTTTCATTAGTTTCGCATTGATATTCATTTAATACCTATTACAATATTCTTTTCATAAATATCGCCAAAATAATAAAATAAATAATAAACAAAATTTTAAAGCAAAGTACTTTCACATTTAAGATCGATAATTGTAAAGTGATAACGATAGAATGACTGACAAATTGTAATGACGTGATATCTTAACGTAAAAGATCCGATATGGATGCTATTCTATTGCAACAAATGTCTACTTTTTGTAAATATCTTTCGCGATCGTAAATAAAGGATAGATCGATTTAATTCAAACAAAATAAGGAGTATCGTAAAATCATTCAAAAAGTTATATGAGAAAGAAAACGCGTAATTTTCTTTATTTCTGAATGTTAAAGTCGTCCGTAGCTAATTTCGAAAAGGAAAATTCCTTTTAAGTAAAAAACCGATATTTCAATTTTGTTCTTAGCGCTTCGAGATTCGAATGAAAATCGATGATAAAATTGTAAAAAGAAAGGTCGAAGTTAAGAATCGCTCTCGTGACAGTTCTAGATTCGTTCGGTACTAGTTCTTCCGTACGCGGAAAAAGATACCCGCTGATTCTCGCCAGCTCGATGGCACGGAAAATGGAGGAAATTGCACTCGCGGCGAAACGAGAAGCGTAATTTAGAACAG
This sequence comes from Dolichovespula media, assembly GCA_911387685.1. Classification (NCBI taxonomy): domain Eukaryota; kingdom Metazoa; phylum Arthropoda; class Insecta; order Hymenoptera; family Vespidae; genus Dolichovespula; species Dolichovespula media. Next base: position 8,506,221 of record OU426853.1, read on the forward strand.
GCTGCTGCAAACCTAGACTTTCTCTACTAGTAGTACGCTACCCTCTAAAATGTTCCATCTTTCTCGCTCTTACACACTCTTCTTTGGATAGGCTCACGTTTCGAACTTGAGTCGAGTACTCGACTACGCCTACGAATACGAAAGAGGGAGAGAGAGAGAGAGAGAGAGAGAGAGAGAGAGAGAGAGAGAGAGAGAGAGATGAATAAAAAAAAAAAGAAGGAAATGTATTTCTTAGAGAAGAAAAAAGAATTCTCGAATTGAACGAAATAGAAATTCCCTACCAGCATGATAATAATAATCATTTTGATCGCTTTGTTTTACATTAGTGGTAATTAAATTTCATCCATTCGTCATATCATAAAAATAACTTGTAATATTCTTAGACACGAACGGGCATTTTATTCTCGTCCTGACATTCACTCTTTCTCTGCCGATCATATTTCAATTCTCTTTTTCTAAAATGACGAAATTTTATTGCGTGTGAAAATATTTGGATACAGACAATTTTGACGAATCAAGTATTTACTTAAGCGTTTAAATAGCTAATTAATTTTCAATTTCCCAAGTGAAAAGTTTATCGATTTATTGACTCACTCATAGGATATCACCGGTGCTAGCGGCTCTAGTAGTTTTTGTAGGTGGACCCGACCTTTGTGGATCTTGTCGTGGCCTACAATAGATGATTTTCCGGAAGGCCTTTCGGAAATTGTCGCTAAGAAAAGCGTAAAGGATGGGGTTGACGCAGCTATTGGTATACGCCAGGATGTGACTCGCTATTTGGACCATAATCGTCACTGATTTTAAAGGATATGCCTCCAGAGACTTCGTAACTAATATCACCTGTAAAAATAAATAGATATTTGCATGAGTATTTGTAATTTTTTTCTGTTTGTTTTTTTTTTTGTTTTTTTTAAGTACCTATACGTTGATCAATACAATTTGCTGAGATTAAATGATTACGATAATGGATCTACGAACGATATCTAATTACTCGAAAAGTGTAGTATTTATACATTACATAGTACACCTATAGATGTGAGCATTCTACTACTTATCTTAATTAGTTAAATGTACGTATATATGTGTATTAACTTATTGATTAAATACACTTTCTATATATATATATATATATATATATATATATATATATATATATATATATATATATATATATGCATATAAATATATACATATAAATGTATACATACAGATGTAACTTTTTTTCCGTTTCAATTAATTCATCAATAAAGGATTGATTAATCAAGAATTACTATGATTGTTCCGTTTAAATAATTAAATCTATCATATTGATCGATAAAATCATCATTGGCGTTATCCTTTCCTTAGTTTATATTTAATTCTCGAAGAGAGAGAGAGAAAATAATTTAATTCACCTGGATCGGACACCAACATATAGCGAAAACTCCTACAACGACGATAACCAAACGAGTCACTCGTCTTCTCCCTCGTCGGCTTTCGGCACTCACACGAGCACCACGCCATAGTCTGACAAGCATACAGACGTAAAAGACGCATATCAACGTCAATGGCAGCAAGTAACTCGTTAGGAAGAAGGATACCTGGAAAAAGGACCAATCATATTCCGGTAGGATCCGACAAGCCGTCGACGTATCGTCCAAATCCTGAAATATAAAGCGAATCTACATACATAAGGGAACGACTCTTGTGATAGAAAAGAGACTATAATTTAGGAAAGGTAAGAGATGTCGAAAGTTCAATTTTTTTTTTTTTTAATAAATATTAATAAATCGTTAAATCGAATATTTCATCATATATATATATTCATTTGTGCGTATGTTTTAAATCATATATAAATATATGTGGCTATTGTAATATATATATATATATATATATATATATTACAACAACTATAGATTCTGTACGAATGCACACTGTGTTACGTTTTATTTACTCCCCTCACTATGCGTTATCACTATCATCATAATTATAATTATCATTATATTAATTAGCGTTGTTATTGACATTGTGAATAATCTATGTGTGTGAATGTGTGTGTGTTTTTATAATCAATCCAGACGAAACTATAAACAAATGCATTCCAACTACCGAGCTCACAATACCAAATGTACAATAAATCAACAGATACACAAAACACAACTAATCATCTACAATTGTACGACAATATTTAAAATAAATTTATTACTTTCGAAAATCTATCTGTTCTTTCATAATACACGTTGAGATTATTTAAAAAGATGGAAAATACAATCGAAAAAATTACACGCCTGGGTTAATCAATAAAAAATGCAAATATTGTAGCAGGTACGTCAATATAACGTAGAAAATTGTTTAGGTTGCTTCCCGTTCAAGTTGCACATTAATTTGAATTATTATTCAAACAGAATGCCCCTGACAAGTAGACTACATCCGTTTACGATTACATATATCCTCGACCGTATGAACCATAATCTCAACAAAGCGTATTTGAGATATATGGATATAGATAAACAGTAACAGCATAACAACATCAAACATTTTTACTTAAATAGATCGATTGAACCGTCTACGTTTCAATTTTTTAATCGACATTTTGAGATAAAATTCGATATAAAAAAAAAATAATAATAATAATAATGTGAGAAATTTCATGAGAAAATATGACATGTATTTTTCAAACTCGATCGATCGATTTTTAAATGAATCACGAGTAAATGAATCTGCGATTAAAGAAAAGAAAAAAAAAAGTAGGATATTTTCGTGTGTTCTCTTTCTTTCTTCTTAAAATCAACTTTCGAAAATCTCTAATAAATTTTGACTGACTTACCTCGCCGTGAATAACGAGAGCTGGTGTTGATAATGCAAATATAAACGCCCATGCGATGCAAATCGCTACAATCGCATGGTTCTCTGTTCTCCAAGACATTGATGTTATCGGATGAACCACCGCCAAATACCTGAGAGCAAAGGAGAGAGAAAGAAAAAGAGAGAGGGAGAGAGAGAAAGAGAGAAAGATTATTAAGGAACGGATATAGAGAGAGATAGTAATAGACGAAATGAGAGAAACTTTGCTAACGTTAGCAATAGTCGATATCCAATTATTCTGTGTCATAGGAGTCACAACAACTTCAAGTACAGTTTTGAAATATATATATAGATAGTACATTATAACCAATATTTTTTCAAAGCGTTTTGGTGATTTTAATGTTAAAATATAACAATTTTCGCCATAACGTCTTCATCCGATGATCTTACCTGACTCTTGACTGATACGTACGATTATATTCATAGAATTTAATTTACTGATTAAAAATAGGCTTCGAGTCTTTAAATGGATGTGACAGGATCCTATTAAAAAAATGCGGACATAGCTACGAAGAAAGAAATATATACATATTTCGTGAAAATCAACGATCGTAACATGTATTCTGTAACGTGTAATAAATTCTCACCAGATTTGTTTATTCATCGACATATGAATAGTTGATTATAGAAGAAACAGTAACTACTATCGATATCCAATGTTATTCATAATAATGATAATTTTATCATCATAGATCACTATGAATATTATCTTGAGATTTTCCTGTTTACGTTTGCGTTATTATTAAAAGATCAAATTGACTAATCGCTATGCAGATGTTGTAATACAAATATTATTGGAAACTCGACGGGTTCTTCTCAAACTCATTCGCCTAATTTACAAGATCGCACGGATACGGGATTCGTTAATGAAGAGAAGCGTGACGAGTCGATCATCGTCGTACTCAGGCGAATTTTCGGATGAAATGCGTCAGAGAGATACGCCATAACGATTCGGTTATTTCGTGACATGTAAGAATTCGAAGGAGGGCGCTTTTATTAAGCGAGCTCTAACACTATTCCCGTATCAGGCTATATAATTTCATCTAAGTTAAATCTGGTCGTCAAGCTGGGGTTGCGAACGGTTTCCCCAACTCGTAATGATAACACGAAAGAGCGGTGGTAGGACATTTTTCAGTAAGCTGGGTAACTTTCCTGTGCTTAATAGCTGATGATAAGACAGGATATCGTTGAATTAGATGTGTCATACGTCCTAACATGTCCTACGCAACAATATATATAATTTATATATATATATATATATATATATATATATATATATATATATATATAATAAATTTGATTTAATATAACGTATGTCCTTATTTATCGATAATTATTTCGACTATGAATCCGACTTGGATGACTTCTCGTTGTACGTCACTTACCGTCACTGGATTTTCACAAAGAGATAAGTTTCAATTACAATCTATCGAAAGAGTGCTGTGTGAGCTACTTGCGTCGACCTTTTTTAAGCTTACAATTAGATCGATAGATGTGCATGAACAGATGATTAATAGGTCGCGATGTATGAGAAAGTGGGAGTGTCACGAATATAATCGTATTTGTCGTACACACCTATGTAACCGAAATATGGTTACAATATTTACATATGTATACTGGAAAGAGAAATTTTTCTCGTCCTATCGGCTTTCATTGGAATCATATAAATATTACACAGAAGAATATTATCCTTTATATATTCAAACTTTAGTTTCATAGATAAAATACAAATTACAAATAGAACTTAAATAGTTTCCATTTATGATATTATGAGTTTTGATGAATGTAAATTGCTATTAATGTACGATGAGGTTTAACTATAACGAATGGTTTGCTCGAATATAGAAAGAAAGTTAAATAAATAAACGATGTGAATACGATCTTTTCGTTGATATACAAATTAGTATACCAGAGAGAAATAAAAAACGTGAGAAAAGGTTTCGATTAGCCAGACAAAATTATCGTACGAAAAATGTGTACGGAAAAGGAACGAATTAAATAAATTTAACTATGAATGTTAATTTCCATTCTATTATCTTTACAATTAATAAATAATAAATAAAGGGAAAATATGAGGATAGATCTCAAGCATTTAACACGAAGATTAAAAGATTATATTTAATCAATAAATGATGTCGTAATTTTCAATAAAAAAACAATAATGTTGTCTATTTAGATATAACTACTGAAAATTTCGTAATTACTTATTGGCCGAATTAATATATTATCAGTAAGAGTGTAATAATCAATTGAAAGTGGAAAGAAACAAAAAATAGAAATAACTAGAAGAAGAACTATTATTTTATACGACGAAATACTGTAAATAACAAAAGTAACATCGTAGATTATTATTTTCATCTCCCTCGGTATCTAATAGCTTGTAATACCGTAAAAGCTTTCTTTTGAAATCATCTTATTTACAGAGTTATCCGTATTTGACGAATCGAATGTATTATTTTTATCTCTTTGTTCATCTTTTTTACGTATCGATACACCGATACACTTGCATTACACGGGGATGGATATAGAAATTTTGATAAAAAAATAAAAAAAATAATAAAATAAAAAAAAGACGTTATCTCTTTTGTTTCTCTTTCACGATAGATTCTTTATTTCCAATTTTTATTTTATTTTTCACCGACGAACAATTTATATATGTATGTATGTACAATGTGCACATGTACCAGCAAAAAAAGAAATCTTTCCTCGCTCAGAGCCAACAGTTTTCATCCCGTTGCTTTAATGCTTTCGTTGATTAAAAGAGTGATTGATCGTTTCGTGAGTCGAAAGAAAAGGGGAATTGAATGTATCGCGATACAAATCGATAAAGGAATTCTTGGACAAAATATCCCACTACGACTTTTCAATCTTATGTCAGATGTTACGAATGAAAGTTGTAAAGTATTAAAATCGTATATAACGCATAAATACATACATATGAACAATGTATAAGTACGTAAATATATTTTTATATTTTTTTTTTTTTTTTCGATGACTAAGGCTTTATCCCATAAACTCTTTATGACGTATTGATTTTATGTATAGTGATACGTGTAAACTTTGCAGAACAAAAAAGATAGAAGAAAAAAAGAAAAAAATGGATAAAACAAAGAGAGAGAGAGAGAGAGAGAGAGAGAGGAAAGGCTTGTAACGAGAACACGGGACAAAAATGTATCCGAGCTACATTTTCTTCTATAAAGCAAGAAGTAGAACGCACTTCGTTTTTCCTTTTTCTAATGGAATATCCTTTCTCGCTATTTTTCACGCGAATATACAAGAGGCTGATGTGTCCTGTGAGAACCGATGTCTCGACAAATTTACCTCAGCATTTTCTTTAATAAAACAAGAAAAATACCTTCTTTTTCCTTAAACTCTAACTCGATTATTGGACGAGAGTTCATCTAACATAAGATCTATTATCAGTGTAATATACTATATAACCGAAAGTTTTCTTGACGTTCCATCGGATTTTTCTTTTTACCGTATCCTGTGTTATCTCCTCGTAATTTATTTTACAACAACATATAAAATCATTGTCGATGTATTTTTCAATGCTTTCAATTATCGAAAGGGCACATAGGAATGAATGTGAATATATCTAATGTTAATACAACTTTAACACATTATATGCGATATGAAAAATTATTTTAATGTAAGAAAAATACTTAACAATATGACTTTTTAATAATTTCTTATAAGTGGAAAAGTAAATAATTATTTACATTTATAATACTTCACATACATACATATATATATATATATGTACATATAATATTGTGTAAATTACGAAGTGGTATCGTGTAAAACAACTTTCTTTGTCAAGATGTAGTAAAATATACAAACATATCGAGATGTATTCATATCTTCAAAATACAGGATACGAAAAGGACAAAATTTAATTAAGTAGACTTTTAATCCTAATAACGAAATGAATAATAATGTTATAAAGAAGTGTGTCACACGCAACTAAGCTAACGCCATGGGCTTGAAACTGGCATCAAAATAACTATAGACTAAAAGAAAAAACGAAAAAAAAAAAAAAAAAAAAAAAAACAGAATTTTCCATTACCTAAATCGTTGGATAAAAAAAATGCATGGCATTCTTTGTGAGTCGGTATATAATGTAATTTTCTAAAAAAAAAATATCTTTACTCTTTCTAACATATGGCACGTTCAAAATTATATTCATTCTTATTACTTTAAACATTGTTACGTTCAAAAGTAGAGTTTCATATTATTAGTTCAGTATGTTTGAACATATTGGACATGTAAAATATTTATTTTTCTTTTTTTTATTTTTTATATTTGATAAACATACCACGTGTTTCTAACGGATCAGATTTACCTGCTGGAGCTTTTTTTAATACCTGTATATCTCCTTTAAAGAAATCGACGAGTATTTTCCGCACGAAGGGCTACATTAGCAACGCGACGACACGATTTTATCGTCCGCAAGCAAAAGGATAAGCCGGAGAAGAAAAAACCACGATGTGGTTTTATCTCTCCCCGTCTCTCTCTCTCTCTCTCTCTCTCTCTGTCTCTCTCCATTCTCTTTCTTTCTCTTTGTCTGTATGTCTGTATGTCTGTCTGTTTGTCTCTCTCTCTCTCTCTCTCTCTCTCTCTCTCTCTCTCTCTCTCTCGTAGTTTTCCTTTCTACGACAAATACGAGGCGAATGAATTTTAAGAAGGTTCATCGGACGTCGACGTTCATTTTGTCGCACTGAGAATCATGCCGCTATGGTATGGAATACGAAACGAAGAGAAAAGTTAGATATTTGTGTGTCTTGCCAAATGGAATATGTGACCCCGCTATCTAAATTTTATGCGCGACGCCTGTCAAGAGTCCACCACCACTCAGGAAAGCATTTTTGGTAGATATTTACATCTTTTACGTGAGAAAAAGCGCTTCGTCATACCGACTGAAAGAAAAAAGAACAGGAGCAAAAAAAATTGGATCAACCTAACAAATACAGGGAATACGTGAACTTCATCGTTTTACATCTTTTGCATTTTAAATACTTTTACAATATTTTTCTCATGAAATTGTAATTATACTTGATATATTTAATTTTCTACGAATTTACATGATATCATATAACGTGTGTTCTATGTGTGTGCTGTTTCGCTCGAGAACAGAATTAATATAAATATAAAAAAAAAAAAAAAATACGACTATATATACTGCGTTCTCATTTAAATATTGGCTTATTTTAAATATATATCACATATGTTATATTTATAAATGGAACGGTCAAATCTTTATTTATCTAATACCTTTGTTTGTCTAATCAATTCATGCCAAAACATTTTCGATACTTAAAAAACATATTAATAAATTCGCAAGCAAAACAGTACTGGTAATATCAAAATTACAGAAAAAAAAAAATGGAAAATGAAAAGTGACAATAAAATAAAGGGTGGTCTTACCTGTCGAGACTCATGAGGACCAACGTGTAGACGCTAGCATAAGCTGTGACGATGATGAGATATTGGACGATCTTACACCAGACATTACCAAATGGCCAAAAGGGTAAGACAAAATCAGTCGCCGTGAATGGTATGCAAAATATGACGAAAAGAAGATCGGCCACTGCGAGATTAATGATGAGAATGTTAGTGGTTGATCTCATGCCTGGATTTGCAGCCACGACGATGACCACGAGAGTATTTCCAATCAATCCGAGGATGCCAATCATCCCAAAAAAAACTGGCACTATAACGCGGACAATCTTCTCGATGAGATCACGATCATAGCCAATTTCATCGAATTCAAGGTGCTTGCAATTTTCAATATCCGTGCCATTGCAAATGCTTAGATTTAATTCTTTCGTAAAATTTGAGATCCCAATGTCCCAAGTAGTCTCCATTTTGATTCCGAACTTTTTCTTCGTGAGGGAAGCAAAGGGGAAGGAGGAAAAGCAGAGGGAGGGGATCGATAAATGAGGATACTCGAAATTCTTTGACTTAAATGAGCTATACGATTTCCATTGGATTCTTCTCAACTGTTCGCGTGGTTTGCGTGACTCTCATCCCAGACTAATGTTTTTTTCTCCTTTCAGCTTGCGACGACCTTGGTAGATATTCTAAAAAATATATGGATACGTTTAATTTATTAAAAAGCTCGAAGTAATAATATTAATCTTCTCTCGAAACAAAACAAAAAAATAACTATTAATATCAAAATTTTCTAATTCTATTGATTGGCCATGATTTTTCATGCATAATGAGATCAAATATTTTAAAGATTTCTCATTTGCGATAACTATTCTAAATATCTGATCAATCATATATTTATTTAATTAACGTCGTATTATTATTGTTTCATTTGAATACAAATTTAGGATATTCAAGTTTTAATTTTTGAATAATCTACATTTCCTATATTTTTGAACGTCCTACATTCGTATCATTTAAAATAAGCAAAATCTTTCAATGTACAAGCCTTAAGGTTTACCCGACAATTTTTAACTACATAGTAAGATGATTTCATCGATCGATCTCGTCGAGATACGAACATTCTTGGAATTGGAAATTACGTCAACGGACTTCATTAAAAATATTCATGAGGGTCCTCGCATCTTAAAAGAAGAGCGTGTACAGTGAGAGGAGGCTGCCATTGAATTTCTTCATTTCGCACTTCTTACGATCAAGAAGAGCCAACGGATTCTGTTTTCATGTGAGAAATGATTATAACGATCGATATCAAGGGAGAACGAAATTTTCGATGAGAAAATGTTTTACGGAATAAATCCTTGATGATAATAAATGATTAATATATCCCATGACGATGACTATTCGATATCGATTTTGTCCGATCGCATACGATATTATAATACAATTCTCGCGGATCGTAAAACGCGATACATACGCGTAGACTTGCGAGATTGATTCAAAACGTTCCTTTCGATATTTCTTCCTTTTTCTAGATAAACAAAAGCTTAATAAAAAAAAAATATATATATATATATATATATAAATCATATGCAATACACACTTAAGTTCTTTACCAATGTCTAGAAAACATAATGAATAAATAATTGTAAGTGTTATATTACTTATATTACACGATATTATTATTATTCACTTATAATTATCTACGGTCTATTTTTTTCTTTTATTCCTTTTTTATTAAAAACAATTGCAAAAGAAAAAAAATCTAAAAAAGTCTAAAAAAATTAACTCATTCGATTCATATTGATTAAAAAATAAAAAATTATATACTCTTTCTTAAAGACGTGTTCGATTTTATTATACTGTATTGTATAGTTGCAAGGATTGGAAATGCAATCGAGCAATTATGGGAACGAGATCATAGTATATTTCTAAACAGCTTTAAACGGTAACCGTGCACCGGAACGAACGAATCGCGGACAAATAACAATGGAGAAAATGGATGGAAACTGTAGGATTTGGTTGAGCTTGTTTGATTTTACGCATCCAGTCGACAGATCAAATTAACCAGAACCATCGGCCATTCGAGCATAATACCGCGATAAATAGTTTCATTCGACTGCAACCGCCCATAAACGAGTCATTTATGCATTTCAACTACCTTCATGTGATCCACTTCTATTAAATCGATCATGATAGAATGATTTTACTGGATTGAGGTCCCATTGAACGGATGAACAAAATCTCGTAGTTTCTCTTTGTTTGTAATTCGTTAATGCTTTTACTGTCGGCGCGGATGTTCAACTAGAAATTAAAACGTTTACAAAATTTGTTTAATAATCGATTAATAATTAAAGCAACGATGAAAGTTATGAAAGTTTAAAAAAAAAAAAAATTAAAACAAAAAATATGTACGTGCGTAAAATATATAAAAATCATATTTCAAGGTAATAAAAAAAAGAAAATTAATGATCCGGAACAACATCGATATAATTTACTATGATTTTCTCCTCTTTTTTTTCTTGCTCTTTTGTTCCTAATGTTTCATTCTCATATAATCGATTATCTTATCTCAGAAAAGATTAATAACACGTAAGAATAAAAAGAACGAACGAGATCGATACGTAAGTAAAAAAAAAAAGAAATAATAATAATAACAGCAGGTAGCTCCGAATGTAATAGCGAGCATATATCTTACATCACGATGAACGTGCGATAATAGGAACAAAAGTTGCTTTACTTTTGTATATCGTAATAACTTTAACATGTACAAAAAAAAAAAGAAAGAAAGAATTACACACACACACACACAAACGTATATATAAACACGAATAGAAAATAATTAATTATAATATTCGCAGAGATATAATCTCTTTTTGATAATCGAACCACTTACACGTTAAATGTTAAACGCGTTATTAATCAATTTCACGGTAAATAGAAATTGCGAAAATCAGTGATGACAGATGATCAAAATGAAATTTTAACGAAGAAATGAAAGATAAAGGAGATTTAAATATTCCCAGGTAAAATATTTTATTGTTCAAATCAATGAGTACGATACGTCGATTCTTTCGTTTTACTCCTTTGACACTTTTGCAATGTTTTCCTCTTTATATATGTATGTACTCTCTCTCTCTCTCTCTCTCTCTCTCTCTCTCTCTATATATATATATATATATATATATATATATATATATATATATATATTCATTATATTCGTTTCTTGTACGTTTCGGAAGTAATTAAAACTAAAAATCCTTGCATTCAAAAAACATAGGTAAATAAAATAACGAAACTGTACTCCTTTTTCTTATCTATAATAGTTGTATTTTTCTATAAAACTATAATAACTATTATGCGTTATTACTTTTGCATAATGACGATTTATAATTGTGTCAAGAATCTAAACTCGACGATACGAATTAAAAATTATAAGTAGTTACGTAATAAAATAAACGAGAATACAAAGTGCAAATTGGAGTATTAATTAATTCACTTCTTTCTTTACACTCCGTTCAGATTCCTGCTGTTGATAACTAATTGACTTTGTCATCCTTCTTTATACGTTAATATATATCCTTTTGTCTTATTCAATTAATCTACGTATTCGTCTTCATTATTTTCTCATTTCTATTACTTATCGTTAATTCTTTTGAATCTTTACTAGCTTACTTCGTTTATAATGTATATCATTCTTGTACACTAAATTTTATTTTTCATATATACATACATATCTACATAACTGCATATGCATGACATATTGAAAAAAAAAAAAAAAAAAATATGATCAATGACGCGTTTTATCGCGATTATAAAATGATCGATACGCACGCATTACCGGAAGAAAAGTAGATCTAGCGTAATCATAGTAGATCGACCGTTCATTTTCCGGTAGAATATCCTACCGAGCTGAAATCTCTTTTTATTTCCCTTGGTAAAACCAGAAACGAATCGTCGTCATTATCATCATCATTTGATGCTTTCACACTATGGAAAATATTACCAAGAGGAAATTTCCTTCCATCCGTCATCTACGTAACTTCAATTTGACTGAGCAATATTGATTACGTCGGTGAAATCGCTAGAGAACTCTCTTGAAAACGTATATCTGGTGTTGTCTCCGCTTATTTTTAATTTTTTCATTTCATTTAAAAGTTTCATTCCGCGTCCGTTTTCCTACCGGAAATATTTCAAATTCTCCATTGAACATCGAAAAATTTCGTCTCGAGCTATAAGTATTCCAAGCTATAGTTTTACAAGCAACTTGTACATTTTATCCATATACGTGCAAAGAATAAACTCGTCTTCGTACTCGAAACACAATGTTTTCTATAGAATTTTAGTTATATCAAATATGGCATACAAGAAAAAAAAAAAAAAAAGAAAAGAAGCAGAGCCCTTCGAATAATATTCAAGCACGAATGAAATTATTCGCACGAGTGACACGTTTGAAAAGAAACGTCGAAAGTTAGATAAATATGTCGGAAAATTGTCCTCTATCGAAATTAAGAAAGTCAACAGGATGATAAATGTAATTACGAGTAACTTACCGATCGCAATTCTAAACGAAGAGTCTGTCTGGTCGAGAAGACTTCATAGAAGAACAACGAGACATGTGATGATTATACCTATCGATCAGTCTACAAGGGGAAGACCATGTAATTCACATAAATGAATAATGACGGAGGGCATCATTCTCTCTGTGTCGACATCGAAAATTTATATCGCAGTCGTGACAATCGCCGTTGGATTTACCTCGAAATAAATGTATTCTCTTATATACGCTACCTTTTATAATCGATCGGCCTTTTCCATTTTTTCTTTCTTTTTCATTTATTTATTTATTTATTTACGTTTTCTTTCTTTTGTATTTTTGATTTCTACGTGTCATCATAAAGGAACCTGTTTTCATTAATTATCTATACCGAAGGAGAAACTCGACGAAGTATTATATTTCGTTATGGAAATATATTCGTGTCTTTTGTAATTCGACTACTACGAACGAAGTAAAAAACGGAAAAGAAAAATGAAGTGATGAACACAGAGAGATCATAATCACCGGCCTAGATTTTCGAGCGCAATATCTTTTTATGTACACGGGTCGACAAACGGAAAACCCTTTTTTCTTTTTTTTTTCTTTTTTTTTTTCTTTTTAAATTCTTTAATGAAAGTACGAGCGGAGACGAGTTTTTTGCGTTCACACGCACAACCTTCCAACTTGATGATGAAACCTCTTACTAATCGTAATCTACTATCATGGACAATATTGAGTTTTTTTTTCTTTTTTCACTTTTTTTTTTCCTTTTGTCTCTTTCTTTATCGTTATTAAGTAGCTATTCAAGAAAGACATCAGGTATAATAATTGTATCACCCTACCGACGAATTATCAATAATATGTCTCGTTGAAAAACATTCTAGGATAATTATCAAAGCGTTGAATGCACATACCTCTATAATTCACGGGACGATGTCATCCAGACAGAAAAGAGAGAAGAGTGAAGAAGGAGACTAAAGTGAATTTTTCGTAATTCTTTTTTCCCGGCGGTCACATCCCTCGGTGACCACGTGACTGTCTTGATCGAGACAGACTGTTCTCACGAAAACTTTCGATCGCTTGTTTTCCTTTTTCTTTTTTTTGCTTCTTCCTCTTCTCCTCCTTCGTCTTCTTCTTCTTCTTCTTCTTCTTCTACCTCTTTTTCTTCTTCTTTTTCTTCTTCTTCTTCTTCTTTTTCTTCCTCTTTTTCTTCCTCTTCTTCTTCTTCTTCTTCTTCTTCTCACTTAGATGCCCGTTTTCTTCGACCTCGTCGATGAAGTGTTCTGCGAAGGATCTGACAATGAACTATTCGACGATGGTCGTTGAAGTAAAAGGCTCGTCGATTATCCATACGCATGACTAGCCGAAAAATCGACGAGCCGAATGAAATTCACAAGTAAACGCAAAGATCCCAGTAATCTCGATCTTTCGATCCTCCCGATCCACTCTAACGATCATGTCACAATCCTTCCAAAAATTTCAAGTCCTAAGTTAATTAATTCCAATTTTTTACCGACGAGATGTAGGCCACGAACGTGAATCACGCTTTCGTGCTTAATTCAGTATTCTTTCACATTTTTTCGATGAAAAGCGAGAACCGTTCAGCATGAATGTTACAGTTTTTTAATTCACGACAATAAGAAAAAAAAAAAACTATGTAAACATTCTGTTTCACGTTTGCTACTGTCACGATTAAAAACCAAATAGGATTGATCTTGTCACGACTGAAAAGTGAAGCCGTCGAATGTCAAGGGCAATCTTCACGATAGCAGTTTCACACGAAAGTATAATACACGTTCGTGGTTCACGCCTCGTGGAAACGCGGGAATAAAGAAGCAGGCATTATTTCGAAAGTGTTAAGTTATTGTGGGTAGAGAAAAAGAAGGCATTAAAAATCCAATGGTCGACGGTAAATCAGCGATGTCTCGTCGTCTCTCTGCTTTCATGATAATTCTGTTCTTTCTTTTTCTTTTATTAAGTGCCACTTTTGTTTACGCGTCGAGGACGAAATATTATTTTGCATGATTTAGCAAAGAGAAACGGAATAGACGTTTGTTGCCACGAAAACTAATTCATGTTGATTCATACATTGAGAAAAATTCGATCAAACACTCTTTGCACGATACCATATGATATCTTATAAAAATTAAATAAAAAAAAAAAACAAAATGCCTCTTTGGTCTTTAAATGTATTTATCTACGGCACGTTCCTTCGATCCTATCTTCTAACGATCAGGATCGTTGTCATGTAACAGACCACGCTCGCTCGAAGGACATTTCGTACTGACGACTTTTGCCCACCCACAGCGACTCACGCATCTATGAGAACTCTTCTAGAGGGTGTCCAGAATCAAGGAAGCGCGGAGGACGTTGGATGAAGCGCGACTGTACGATAACGTCCTCGAACTGCTGTGAGAAATTTGTCGCTTATTCCTCGATCCAGGAACGAAGTCGATTTCGGTAATACTGAGCTGTCCGTGGTGACATCTAGTAGATAGTTATCGCTCAAATACCATAAAAGATAATAGTTTCCAACTATGTCGATTGTTAAACTTCTCTTATACTAAAATATCGAATAATTTTTTTTTCCTTTTATAGAATTTCTAACGTTCGCCACTTCGCATACGATTTAGGTGGGCAAAATCCAAGAGAGAAATGTAGCAGACAACTCTCGCTGAACGGGCCAAATAAAGGAACAAAAGAATAAATGAATTGATTATATACGTTGAGCATTAGGATTGCATTAGGAATCTAAATTTCATTCCACTTTGCAATACAAAGCAAAGAAGAGACTATATGTCGAAGAGGTCTCAACAAACTGGCTCAAGAAGCCAACTATAAACTATTGAGTTACTTTTAACATAGTAAAAATATCAGCAAGAAGATATTTCCATACAACGGCCAAATAACAATTAAATAATAGTAGATTCCTGTTTTTCCTACATTTCGTAAAATAAACTACCGTTTATCGCTGATTAAAGCAAGAGGCCTCCTGTTTTACCATTAGTCAGTAAAGTAGATTTCTAGTTTTCGACTGTCGGTAGAATGATTTTGGTTAGTAATGATAATAACTAGTTTCTTATTTTACGAATGGTCAGTAAGATATATTTCTGTTTGGCCGATCGAGAAAAATGTAAGTGATTCCTGTTTTACCAACATCCCAGTGGAGCATTTTGCTTCAATGTCCATTTATGCAATATATGCAAAGAATGACAGGGTCGATTTGATATACACGTTTATGAATTGCTTTACAAAAAACTTTTTTGTTATTCAAATGTGTTGAAATCGTATCAAAACAATTTTCCATTTATTCTGACAAATCCTGTATGCATATATATCAATTTAATTAAATTGAAAGAATAAATATTTTTTTGAGGAAATATATATTTTAAATATTGTTCTATAATTAATCATTGAAACATATGCTTATGATACCTGTTATAAGTTTCTAGCTTTGATCGCTAAATAAGAATCTCCCTGGCAGTTAATCGCACATAAAACTCCCCAGATACCAAATTTTGTAATAAAATAAACTTTTATCTTCCGATTGCGATAAGTAATGTTTAATTCATTTATAAAATTTGCTACTAATTATTATGAATCTATATAATAATAAACAAAATTAGAAACGATAAATAACAATAAATACTACCTTGAGAAACGTTCATAAAATGATTCATAACAAGTATAACAAAATTATAAACTCTCAATCTTTATCTTGGATTTCGAGTGATTAGTGGGACATATTCTTGTTAAATAATAATAACACGTATCTTTAATGATAAGTAGAATATCACATTATTTTTTCATTGTACACAAGGTTATGTTGTTGTTTACTTTGAGTTTATTTGAAAATTTTATATTATCCAAAATAAATTCTTCAATGGAAATAGTTACAATAAATCGATAATCTGTTCTTAAATTAGATATAAAAAATAAAACATTATTTTATTTGTGGGTCTACAACTAAGATAAAAAATGTAAAACATAGTCAAGCATAGTATATATTTGTGATAAGTAATACGTTGTTTTATTTGTCTATTTCATAAAAATTCCATCTATTACTTATACAATCGAAGATAATGCAATGTTATTAATTTAAATCTCTCGGCTTTCGTTGCATCTACCTTCTTATTAAAAAATTGCATGTTTTCTATATCGTCGATGGTTATTTTATCCATATCTACAACGTTACTCTCGTCAGCGAGTACTGCGTGAACCAGCCAAAATCCAGTGAGCAATCCGTACAAACTGAACTTTTTCAACTCCGATTGGAACCATTCCATGGTCAAATTTTTAAGATCTTCCTCCGAAACGCCGTACTCTTTAAGCTTTTCAACAAATGTACGGTGATAAAGCTTTGTCAAATTATCATAACTATCTTCAATAATACAAGATCTTACGCTCGAGTAAATGAAATAAAGAAAGTCAATGGCAACGGATGTATGCCGAGATATTTGAAAATCAACGAATTTCAAATCGTTCACTTGACCGTTCTTATCGTGCTTGTAAAGGATATTGTTTATCCATGTATCTCCATGGCAGACAGTAAAATACCTATCTTTCGGTAAGGACAGCAACTTTGCCATCATGTCATAGCATTTATTCCTTAGAGACCCCAAGAATTCTATAGCCATTTTTAATTCTTCCGTTTGAAGTTTTATTGATTCCAAATGATCAATCGCACTGATCAGACCACTCTCAATGGTCCTGCCAACGGCGACATTAGTATCTACCGGGAAAATGGTTTCCTTCAATGGACTTACTAATTTTTCGAAACTTTGCGGATCCTTCAATTTTATCGATAGAGACTTCGCATGCCACTTCGCCAGAGTCTGAAAGAGACAAAAGGAAAAACGTGAATACTTCTTTAATTGTCCCGTGTGATAAATTTTTCGATAACGATTATCGACAACTATGCGAGTCATCACGATCAGTAATGTTAATTTTATGTCGATTTTTCATGACATGTTAAAGAATATTGAAAATATTTGCAACCGTTTGTCATAATTAATGAATAACTAATAAAAACTAGACGGAAGATTAAATAATATTGTTCAAATAAAATCTTTTCCGATGACGTATTCGAGAACATAAAAAAAAAAACGTACAACGATCCTATCAGTGCGATTGCCTTGGCAAATGTTTGCCGCATCTTACATTTATGATTAGTCGTATTATATTTTATAAACGGCTGAACACATGTATAGTTGTATCCGGTAGGAAGAATAATTACGTGAGAATTATTAACGAAAAATTAACGCAGGAATATCAAGAAAAAGATTTTCAATGTTACCTGAATGGTGAACAAGGTATGTTCCAAATCAAGATAATCTTGTCTTTTGCAATTAGAATATCCTTCTTCGCGCAAATCTTCCATAATAATCTCGTCCTTGTCGATGTAAATCCTACGCGGACCACAATCACCAATAATAGGAAGTATCTTTTCATACATGTATCCTTCGGTGACGTATAAAGCTTCGGTATTGATGAATTGGGTAACAGGACGAAAATGAGGAAGAATCTTCGTCATAAAATTTTTTTTATAAGCTACAAATAGAAAAAAAAATCAAAAAATTGAAACTTATACATTAAGTCGTTGATCGACTATCAATAAAATAAATAACAATGAGATTGCAATGAAGCGTATGATATGCTAATTGTAAAACAATGCGTAATACTAACGACTTCCGTTTCCATGTTTGCCGACGACAGTAGTTCTGATCATAACAGAGGTATAGTTGTCACCCAAGTTGGAACCCGCCTCATCTTTGGCTTCATGAATAACGAGTTCATCGTCACCTTCAAACTTCCTCAACAAAGGCTGCATCTTCTTTATGATATCTGTAGAAAATCAAATAATAAAAGTAGAAAAATATTTCAATTTTATTGTTAACAACGTCGAATGAAAAGAAAATAACAATAAACGAATCGTCTAATCAAATTTATTATTATAGTCTTTCGTGAAAGAAAAATACCTATAAAACAATATTATCGCAAAATCTATCGCTCGTACCTGACATAGATCTCTGCTCCATTTTTGATTTCACCCGCTCTAGACCTAGGCAGATCGCAAACTATTTGCTTGATAGCAAGCGCTGCCATAATAATGCATTAGGATGCTTTGACGTAGCTACAAAGATAACTACAGGTATTGCAGAAAATCAACTGACTTCTCGCATCTTGAATATGATCTCTCTCTCTCTCTCTCTCTCCCCCTCCCTCTCTCTCTCTCTCTCTCTCTCTCTCTCTCTCTTCCTTCCACACAATATTACTTCCCTAAGAATAAAATTTGTAATTCTACTACCATCATTATGAACGTTTCTAACACCACTACTATTCAAAACTACTATATTTGATTATTATTTTATTAAACCTACAGTATCACTCGCAACACTGCATGTGCATGTTCTATCCACCAAGAATACAAATTTGATTACACGCGAGCAAGAAAACTATTAACAAGGTCAAGAGCTAATAAATCGGACGGACTCTGCAATGATCTAACATCGTGCTTCTCTATCTCTTTACCCCTCTACCTCTTTCTTCTCTATTTCTTTCCTTCTCTTTTATCTAGCGTCATTTCTAGAAGAGTGCTATGTCATCGCTTCACCTTGGACGAATAGACAAGTACGTAGGAACTCGACTATATCTATATTCTGGTCTATATATATACATCTGCAGCTGTATATATACTTACACACGCTTTCTTCGCTATTTGTTTTCGGTTATGAAATCGATAAATTTTCGGAAACCATCTCGATCAGTTCTTTTTTTCTTTTTTTTTTTTTATAAACCTATTTTTCTTTCTTATCCGAATATATGACAGCACGTATATATGTAATTTCTTAAACAAAAATAACGACTTGGAAGAAGATTTAAGGAGAATAAATAAAAAAAAAAAAAAAAAAAATTGAGAAAAATAATCTCAAACAGTACGAATCTTAGTTATAATACGGAAACAGATGGCATATCATTATTGTCACGTGATGAGAATAATTACTATAACGACACAAGTAATGTTCGTTCACTAATTATACAGAACAATCGGTAACGTTACGTAGACCATGAAATCTACAAACGGATATAAAGATTGAAATAGATACAAATAACGAATACAAAGATAAGTTTTATCATACTTGGCCAAAAAATTGATAAGTATATATGCGATAAAACTAGAATAATATAAAAGTAATATATAAAATTTAATGGAGAAATAAAATATAAATTTCTAAATTCTCAACGGATACAGTTACTGATATTTGATTATTGATATTTATTTATAATTAATGTGTAACGATAGATAATACGTGGTAAAAATTGTAGAAATAAATATAAAAAGATTTTCTTTAAATTTCCATTAAATAATCGCCGTGATCTTGTTGATTAACTAGATAAGGAATAGATAAAAAGAGAGATAGATTGTTTTTATTATGGAATAAAAACTGCTTCTAACGTTTTTTCTTGATTATCATAGTGCTTCATAGGCGTCGTTATTATTACAATTTATGAATCTTCTGTCTCTCTCTCTCTCTCTCTCTCTCTCTCTCTCTCTCTCTCTCCTTCTCTCTGTTTTCACAATATATGTTGATTTATACGTACTTTCAGATGAGCGATTCAATGAAAAGTTTTTCTTCGACATCTTGTCATCTGCAGGTTCCATTATTTGATCAATCGGTAACAATTCAACGAACACGTGTTTCCGAATACTGTAAATGATTTTAAAAGAGTGACAAATTCATAAGCGATTGATACCTAAATGAATATTCTTTAATCGTGAACGATAACCCACCAATATTTTTGTTATCTTGTCGACCCACATAACAATACTGTCGGGAGCTTTCGGTTTTTTTCGTAGTACATTAACTCCACACTTTTTAAACGATCAAATTACGTAATTAATCATTTGATATTTCTTATTTGATAATTGTTATCATAATCTCTTGGAGAAAAGATTAGAATCTAAAGATGTTAATGAACCCTTTTATTCTTTCAATAAAACTTAATAAGAAATATATTTTTTCTTTTTACGATTTAAAATTACTTTTCTTTGTTCTTCGTTTAAAAAAACTATTTCAATTTGTTTGTTACTATTAATAATCCTATTGGTAATAATTTTCATCAATTTGAATAAAACGTAAAGAAAAGAAGTTAATGCAACTTATATTTATAAACGTATATCAAGAGTTTCATCTTATTTTTAATTTTTTCATTTCGTTCGAAAGATTTATTCCGCGTACGTTTACCGTCCGAAAATTGTCGAAATTCATTAAATATCGATAAATTTCGTCGAGCTATAAGTATTTTAAGCTATAGTTTAACAAGTAACTCGTACATTTTATGCATACGAACAAGAAATTCGTTTTCGTACTCCAAATACAATTTCTTCTACAGAATTTTAGTTATTTTACATGTGGCATAAAAAAAAAAAGAAGAGCATTACGAATAATGTCCAAGCACGAATTATATTATTCTCACGGAGGGCATCATTCTATGCGTGTCGTTGTTAAAAATTTATTTCGTAATCACGACCATCACCGTAGGGTTTATCACGAAATAAATGTATTCTACTATACACCATACCTTTTAAAATCGATCATCGTTTTCCTTTTTTTTCTCATTCATTTATTTATTTTTTTTTTCTTTCTTAATTTCTATATGTCATCATAAAAGAACATGTTCCTATTAAGTATCTATACAAGAAGGAGTAGCTCGACTAAGTATTATATTTCGTTATGGAAATACATTTGGGTCTTTTGTAATTCGATTGCGAACGAAGTAAAAAAACAGAAAAGAAAAATAAAGAGATGAACACAGAGAGATCATAATCACCGGTCTACATTTTTGAGCGCAATATCTTTTTATGTACACGGGTCGACAAACGGAAAACCCTATTTTATTTCTTTAAAAATTCTTTAATAAAAGTACGAGCGGAGACGCACAACTTCGCAACTTGATGATGAAACCTCACTAATCCTGATTTACTATCATCGAGAATATCAATTTTTCTTCATCTCTTTTTTACTTTTCTATTTATTTTTATTGATATAAAGCACCTTCGAAAAACATCGGGTATAATATTGTATCACACTACCGACAAATTTACAATAATGTCTCGTTGAAAAAAATTCAAGGATAATTATCAATCCGTTACATGCACATATCTCTAATGAAAGCAACGTTATCCAGAAAAAAAAGAGACTATTTTCTACTTTCTTTTTTCCCGCCAGTCAGAGGACCAAGATGACCATGTGACTGTTCTGAACGAAACTGCATTAAAACTGTTTTGTTTCGATCCAAGAATGAAGTCGATTTCGGTAATACTGAGTTGTTCGTGGTGACATCTAGTAGATAGTTATCGCTCAAATATCATAAAAGATAATAGTTTCCAACTATGTCGATTGTTAAACTTCTCTTATACTAAAATATCGAATAATTTGTTTTTCCTTTTATAGAATTTCTAACGTTCGGCACTTCGCATACGATTTAGGTGGGCAAAATTCAAGACAGAAACGTAGCAGACAACTCTCGCTGAACGGGCCAAATAAAGGAACAAAAGAATAAATGAATTGATTATATACGTTGAGCATTAGGATTGCATTAGGAATCTAAATTTCATTCCACTTTGCAATACAAAGCAAAGAAGAGACTATATGTCGAAGAGGTCTCAACAAACTGGCTCAAGAAGCCAACTATAAACTATTGAGTTACTTTTAACATAGTAAAAATATCAGCAAGAAGATATTTCCATACAACGGCCAAATAACAATTAAATAATAGCAGATTCCTGTTTTTCCTACATTTCGTAAAATAAACTACCGTTTATCACTGGTTAAAGCAAGAAGCCTCCTGTTTTACCATTAGTCAGTAAAGTAGATTTCTAGTTTTCAACTGTCGGTAGAATGATTTTGGTTAGTAATGATAATAACTACTTTCTTATTTTACGAATGGTCGGTAAGATATATTTCTGTTTGGCCGATCGAGAAAAATATAGATAATAGTATAATCCTGGTTTACCAACATGCCAGTGAAACATTTTCTACTATCGTTGAACATTTCTGATATTTCTCATTAAATTTTTATATTTTATTAGACCATATAGTTTTATTTAACTCCTTGCATTACAATTTGTATTTTTCTGATCAATTTAATATTTATGTTATACAGGTTAATACATCTAGAATATAAAAAGACGCATCTATGTGGGCATGCTCTAAGAAAAACTTGTTAATGTATTAGCAATTTGGCACATATTTGAACGCGTCGTAATTAATACAAAAAGTTAATTAATTGTTTTGTAATTTCGATTTTTTCTTTACTACATTTACAATATAATAATCATTTCGTTTACTTAGATATTTGTATAATAACTTTTCAATAATTGCTATAATGCCAGCCCATGACCAACATTTCTGCTGGTAATGTTTGTAGTAGTGTAAAATTTCAAGAATAATTTGGTGGTCAACATACTATTTCATTAAACTTATAACACTTTCTTTTCTAATAAAACTTTATTGGCAAGATTAAAAAATGTGAAACATAGTCATGCATGGTCAATTTTTATGATACACAATACGTTGTCTTATTTGTCTATTTTATGAAAATTTCATCTATTGCTTATAACGTCGAAGATTATGCAATATTATGAATTTAAATCTTTCGGCTTTCGTTGCATCCACCTTCTTATTAAAAAATTGCATGTTTTCTATATCGTCGATGGTTACTTTATCCATATCTATAACGTTACTCTCGTCAGCGAGTACTATGTGAACCAACCAAAATCCAGTGATCAATCCGTACAAACTGAACTTTTTCAACTCCGATTGGAACCATTCTATGGTCAAATTCTTAAGATCTTCCTCCGAAACGCCATACTCTTTAAGCTTTTCCACAAATGTACGGTGATAAAGCTTTATCAAATTATCATAACTATCTTCAATAATACAAGATCTTACGCTCGAGTAAATGAAATAATGGAAGTCAATGGAAACGGATGTATGCCGAGATATTTGAAAATCAACGAATTTCAAATCGTTCACTTGACCGTTCTTATCGTGCTTGTAAAGGATATTGTTTATCCATGTATCTCCATGACAGATAGTAAAATATCTCTCTTTCGGTAATGAAAACAACTTTGCCATCAAGTCGTAGCATTTATTCTTTAGAGATCTTAAAAACTCAATAGCATTCTTTAACTCTTCCGTTTGAAGTTTTATTGATTCCAAATGATCGATCGCACTAATTAGGCCCTCTTCAACGGTCTTGCCAACAACGACATTAGTATCTACCGGGAAAATGGTTTCCTTCAATGGACTTACTAATTTTTCGAAACTTTGCGGATCCTTCAATTTTATCGATAGAGACTTCGCATGCCACTTCGCCAGAGTCTGAAAGAGACAAAAGAAAAAACGTGAATACTTCTTTAATTGTCCCGTGTGATAAATTTTTCGATAACGATTATCGCCAACTATGCGAGTCATCACGATCAGTAATGTTAATTTTATGTCGATTTTTCATGACGTGTTAAAGAATATTGAAAATATTTGCAATCGTTTGTCATAATTAATGAATAACTAATAAAAACTAGACGGAAGATTAAATAATATTGTTCAAATAAAATCTTTCCCGATGACGTATTCGAGAACATAAAAAAAAAAAACGTACAACGATCCTATCAGTGCGATTGCCTTGGCAAATGTTTGCCGCATCTTACATTTATGATTAGTCGTATTATATTTTATAAACGGCTGAACACATGTATAGTTGTATCCGGTAGGAAGAATAATTACGTGAGAATTATTAACGAAAAATTAACGCAGTAATATCAAGAAAAAGATTTTCGATGGTACCTGAATGGTGAACAAGGTATGTTCCAAATCAAGATAATCTTGTCTTTTGCAATTAGTATATCCTTCGTCGCGCAAATCTTCCATAATTATCTCGTCTTTGTCGACGAAAATGCTACGCGGAGCATAATCACCGATAATAGGAAGGATCTTTTCATACATGTATCCTTCGGTGACGTATAAAGCTTCGGTATTGATAAATTTCGTAACAGGACGAAAATGAGGAAGAATCTTCGTCATAAATTTTTTTTTATAAGCTACAAATAGAAAAAAAAATCAAGAAATAGAAACTTATACATTAAGTCGTTGATCGACTATCAATAAAATAAATAACAATGAGATTGCAATGAAGCGTATGATATGCTAATTGTAAATCAATGAGTAATACTAACGACTTCCGTTTCCATATTTGCCGACGACGATAGTTCTGATCATAACAGATGAATAGTTGTCACCCAAATTTGAACCCGCCTCATCTTTGGCTTCATGAATAACGAGTTCATCGTCACCTTCAAACTTCCTCAACAAAGGCTGTATCTTCTTTATGATATCTGTAAAAAGTCAAAAAACAAAAAGTAGAATAATATTTGAAAATCTTTATTAACATCGTCGAAAGAAAAAAAAAGAAGATAACAATAAACGAATCGTCTAATCAAATTTACCATTAAAGTTCTATGTGAAAGAAAAATATCTATAAAACTGTATTATCGTAAAATCTTTTGCACGTACCTGACATAGACCTCGGCTCCATTTTTTATTGTAACAGCACTAGACCTAGGCAGATAGCAAACTATTTGCTTGATGTCAAGTCCTGCTATAATAATGCATTAGTATGCTATGACGAGCACCGTAGATAGGTACCGGTATTGCGGAGAATTAACTGACTTCTCGCTCTTAAATCTTTTCTCTCTCTTTCTCTGTCTTTTTCTCTCTCTCCCTCTCTCTTCCTCGCCCCTCACTCTCACTCTCTCTCTCTCTCTCTCTCTCTCTCTCTCTCTCTCTCTCTCTCTGTGTCCCTTTCTCTCTGTCACCCGTCCACTATTTCACTCACTCTCTCTTCCTTTCCTTTTCACTCTCTTTCTCACAATAATTCTTCTCCTAAGAAAAAAATTTGCAATTCTACTACCGTCTTCACCAACGTTTCTGGCAACACAACTATACAATATTATTATATTTGATTAATACTTTATTAAACCCATAGTATCATTCGCAACGCTGTATTGAATGTTATACCCACCAACAATACACGTTTAACTACACAAGAGCAAAAATACAAGTATCAACAAGGTCAAGAGCTAATGATTGGACGAATTTAGCAACGATCTGACGTCCAGTTATTCCATCTTTTGTCTTCTCTAACTCTCCTTTCTTTATTTCTTTCTTACTCCTTTATCTAACGCCATTTTTAATAAAGTGATGAGTCATTTCTTCACCTTGAGCGAATAGGCAAGTACGTAGGAACCCGACTATATCTGAATTCTGGTCTATATATATATATATATATATATCTGTAACTGTATATAACTTGCACGTGATCTCTTCACTATTCGTTTTCAGTTACGAAATCGAAAAAATTTCGGAAACCTTCGCGATCAGGTTTTTTATAAATCTCGTTTTCTCACTTATCCGAATATTTAACAGCACTTACATATGTAATTTCTTAAACAAAAATAACGACTTGGAAGAAGGTTTAAAAAGATATAAATAAAAAATAATTGAAAATAATAATCTTGAGCAGTACGAATTTAAGTTATAATACGGAAACAGATGGCATGTCGTTCATTGTAACATGATAAGAATAATTCATCATAACGATACAAATAATATTCGTTCGCTAATTATACAGAACAATCTGTATCGTTACGACGACTATGAAATAAAAAAAAAAAAAAAATAACGATTACGAAGATAAGTTTTATCATACTTCACCAAAAAATTGATAAGTATAAATGCGATATAACAAGAATAATATAAAAGTAATATGTAAAATGTAATGAAGAAATAAAAAATAAATTTCTAAATTTTCAACGGATACCGTTACTGATACTTGATTATTGATATTTATTTATAATTAATGTTCAACGATAGATAATACGTGGTAAAAATTGTAGAAATAAATATAAAAAGATTTTCTTTAAATTTCCATTAAATAATCGCCGTGATCTTGTTGATTAACTTAATAAGGAATAAATAAAAAGAGAGATAGATTGTTTTTATTATGGAATAAAAACTGCTTTTAACGTTTTTTTCTTGATTATCATAGTGCTTCATAGGCGTCGTTATTATTGCAATTTATGAATCTTTTGTCTCTCTCTCTATCTCTCTCTCTCTCTCTCTCCTTCTCTCTGTTTTCACAATATATGTTGATTTATACGTACTTTCAGATGTGCGATTTAATAAAAAGTTTCCCTTCGACATCTGTCATCTTGTGGTTCCATCGTTTGATCAATCGATAACATTCCATGAACACGTGATTTTGAATGCTGTTAACGATTTTAAAATATTGAAGAAATCATGAATGATTGAAACGTAAATAAATAAATTGCGAACGATCACACGCCGAATTTTTGTTATCTCGTCGACCTACATAACGATACTGTCGAGAGTTTTCGACTTTCTTCTCAGTACATTGCCTCCACACTTTTTAAACGATCAAATTACGTAATTAATCATTTGATACTTCTCATTCGATAATCGTTATCATAATCACCCGAGAGAAAGATTAGAAACTAAAGATGTTAATGAACCCTTTTATTCTTTCAATAAAACTTAATAGGAATTCTTTTTTTTTTTTATTTTACAATTTAAAATTACTTTGCTTCGTTCTTCGTTAAAATACTATTTTTGTTTGTTATTCCTATTAATATTTACTATAAATGATCTTACTGATAATAATTTTCATTACTATTTTTTATAAAAAGCAAGAAAAAATAAGTTAATGCAACTTTCTCTCTCTCTCTCTCTCTCTCTCTCTCTCTCTCTCTCACTCTCTCTCTCTCTCTCTCTCTTTATTTCGTTATTGTTCTTATCTAATCGCTCTGTTACGTTGATAAATATAAAAGTCTGATAATTTCCGCGATATTTCAAGAGCTCTGACGATAACACAGATAAACAATGGTGTTTCAAATAAAAACTATTTAAAGTTCTCTTACTACTCTTGTCATTATTTTATAGTCATTTCTTTGACATTTCCAAGATACGTAATCACCGTTTAATCATCAAAACGATTGATCGAACGACTAAATGCATAAGAAAAACGAAACTTTTTTCTTTTTATTGATAACTACTAATACCATGCATTTTCTATTTTCAAATTTACAAAAGGGGAAAAGTCGTCAAATAAAACAAAGTATCACTTACGTATTTGCACGTTTTATTATTTTCAAATGTTGCTTAGAACCTGAAGATATTCTTTCATAATCTAATAATTAATTAATGATAATTAAGTTTAACATTAACGCCTGACAACGACGAAGTAAAGATTATATATATATATATATATACATATACATATATACATATATATGTATATATATATATATATATATATTCATTTATTTATTTATATATATATATATATGTAAGCTAATCTTAGCCCAGACACATGTACTGATATGTAATGTTTAATGATTTTATTTATTTATTTATTTATATCTTGTTATTAATCTTATTACTTCGACTTTCTTTACGGGCATATAAATAAAATCTTATTGCTTAATAATTTTTGTTTATATGTATATATATGTATATATGTACATATGTATATATATATATACATATATACATATACATATACATATATATATATATATATATATATATATATATAGTAATATTATATACGATGATATGTTTTTGTAGTCCCAATGATTAATATGCACGCTTTTGTGCAAATGCCTCGGCGCGAGACACGTTTGGACGGATTGATCCAGACACGACGTGGACATTCCGAGAAATGATCGACAATTTCGTTCGAATCTTTGCTTCCTTAAAAGGAGGAGAGACATAGACAGGCTCGTCGTCGTGAGAGAACAACAACGAATGAAAGTAAAAGAAGGGGAAAAAAGAAAATATCCCGAAGGATATAGAAGAAAACGAATTTTTCAAGATAAAACGTGATAATCGGCTGATACGATCGCCGTTCGCGAAATGCTCGGAAGGTCCTCGCGTGTCCGGTAGTACTTGACGAGGCCTCGGATTGTCGTGTCGAACCTCGTCCTCGAAAGAGATGACAAATAAGAAGAAAAAAGAAAAACAAAACAATAAAAGAAAGAGGTCTAAAGAGAAAAAAAAAAAAAGAAAAAGAGAGAGAAACGGCTATATATCGAGACACCCACCGCTATACATACTTTGCTATCTTTCGTGGCGAATCGACCGTTTTCTTTTTTTTCCATTGTTTTTTTCCTTTTTTTAATTTTTTTTTTGGTTTTGTTTTTGTTTTTTCCATTGAAGAGGCAGCGCTCGGAGCCTCGTCGACATACTGATTAATTACTTTACTCCTACGCTCGCTAATATATCAGATTCTTATATCTCTGCGTCAATATGTATGTTTTTGTGTTTGTGTGTGTGTGTGTGTGTGTGTGTGTGTGTGCACGCGCGCGCGCGCGCGCGTTTGTATGCGTGTGTCGAGTGTATTTCTTTTTCTTTTTAGTTTATATCGCTACGGTAAAGTTACCATTACTTAAATATCACAATAACCTTACACAAAAAGCTGCTACAATTTATTACTATCGATTATTCCTACTGGTTATTACTATTACTTATTATCATTATCATCGTCAGCATCAGCATCAGCATGATCGACATTATCATTATCATCATTGTCTTCATTTATCATCATCATTATCATCGTCATCATCGTCATCATCATCATCAACGTCAACATCGTCGTCGTCGTCGTCGTCGTCGTCGTTACTTCGATATTGAGATTCATTCACGAATTATTTCTAACTCTCTCTATTCTTTGCCATCAAATATTCTTTCTATCCCATTACCAACTCTATCCTTTGCAAGAATATACGTTCTCGAAACGTTCCCTAAACTAATTCAAAACTCTTATTACGCGTCCATTAAGATAAGATTACGAAACGACGCAGGTAACTCGATCGTACATTTCAAATTTAAAATTTTCGCACGAACGAGCGCTACCTCCTGCTTCGCGAGTTGGATAAAAAATACCCCTACCCTCTCCCACCTACCTCCCCCCCCCCCAATTGTCATTAGTATCAGTATTGTAATCATTGCTATTTCTGCATGCGTCGACGGTACTTTCTTTACAAATTTTCTTTCTCCGTTTTTTTCTTCTTTTTTTTTTTTTACCTATTTATATGTTTTTTTTTTTTTTATCTTTCTCTTCTCCTCCCGTCATCTCCCAAATTTCAACCTTATCGTATATACTTTCCGATCTTAAATGTTAACTATCATATTTATGTATGTATGTATGTGTCCATGTACTTGTTTATGTATGCATGTATTATTTTCCATTTTAAGAGTATAAAAAATATCCATTCAACGATCTATTAATTGCCCTTTCATCATACTTTCATTCAAAATATGTATACGCTTGTGACATATTATTGAATTCATGATTATTACTGTGATCTCTTATCTTGTCTTGTCTTGTTTTGTCTTGTCTTGTCCTATTTTCATTATCTTCTCACTAGAGTATCCACGCACGGAGAAACATCATCGATGAACAGATTGAACCTTATAACAGTTGACAAGTCTGTCGTTTGACCGCTATCGAGGAGTAGAGTGAACTTTGGTTTCTTGACTCGCAATGGTTTAGTACGAAATATTGTATATTTGGTCATTCGTTACTTCAAAACTACTTAAAAGCAGAGAAATTCTATATTATATATATATATATGTGTATGTGTGTATGTTTATATATATATATATATATATATATATATATATATATATATTTAGTATATGACTGTATGATATGTATAGTATATGACAATATTGCAACGCATGATCTCCGCGCGTGAAGACCGATGTCGAATGAAAGACGTCAAACGAACACGTTAATAAATTATTTATCCTGTAAATATTCCTTCTGGACGTTCAGATTCGGTTGCCTAACTTCGTACAATATACTGCCGTTATGCGATGCATAGTATGCGGTATGTATATGTATGTATGTATATCACAATCCCATTCATTTACTTTCTCGCAAGCGTATCCTATATTTTTCGAAACGAACGAGTTTATTACTTTTTTATCGTATCTCTGTTTACCCGGGAAAATCTCGTTGATTGATTTACTCGCTGTTTAAGCTGTTTCCCTTAAATAAATCGAATCAGTATCAATTTTCCGGCGACGAGCATAAAGATCTTTAAGAATGTAAATGAGTATTACTTTCAGCTCGTAACGAGTCAAGAATCACAATTCAAACTTCGCGCCTTTTCGCATCACATCGATCTCTATTATTAAATACTTTAAACTTCTCGTTAACGGAAATTGACATGCTTTCAAATAGCTTTGGTTTAAACATAGGCGGTAAAAAGAGACAATAAAAAAGTATTTACGCAATCAAACAGCTTTATGATCGTCCAAAGGATGATTATGCATAAATGATCGATGAATTAGCTGTTCATAATTATGTGATGTTCATCTGATACGCAAAGAATCGCTGTGCCTGCATGACGCAATTTTTTCCGATTTTTACATATATATAGAATATATTATATATACATATATATATATATATATATATATATATATATATATATATATATATATATAACAGTAATCGCTCTTACATCGGTAATACATTCATGAAATAATCACTCGAAATTTTTACCCGACTTTTTCGCACTTTCCATATTTTCTTCTTACAACTTTATATAAGTAGGAACGAAATTCCTAGAAAAATCTTAGACGCTAAATCTTAGATTTAAAATTGAAAAATTTTTTAAATGTTCATTTTCCGAGGAAATATGCAAGATAAGCGTGCCTTCGTTCACATGAACGGTAAAGCATGTGTACGCCGATAAACGCATAATGGGCCTGTGCCTTAATTGAAGCTGACGTTTAGAACAGACATGAATCATTCAGAAATGAAATCATTTTTTCTATTTTTCTTTTTTTTTTCTCTCTTGCTACGTACGATAACGATCATTAATGATCGATAATTACCTAAGTAATAATAGTATCAACAGAATATAATGTATCTACGATGCATCTAATGCTATTTATAATCATAAAGAAAAAGAGCAAAAATAGACGTACACCGTGCACGCTGTTATGGGAACACATAACTCGGTTTAAAAAATATGCCCTTGAAATGATTGACGAACATCATTGAACATTCGTGATTTACGACGACATTCCTGGACGTTGTGTTTTTTGTTTCTTGTTGTTTCTGTCTTGTTAGATCGTTTCGATGAGTTTCACTGATATTGTTCAAATAAGAACACGACGGATCTCGACGGAATAGTGTAAGAATAATACTGATATCTGTTTCGTCGATTGAACCCCAAGCAATTAGGTGCTTATTTCTGATTTAATCTCCAAAAGGCTAATTTCTTTTTCTAAGTACGTTGAACTACGCACAACCACCGTACGATATAGTTTCACAGTAATCGTTAATATAATATATATATATATATATATATATATATATATATATTTTACCGAAACGATAAAATTTTCTTCGTGGATTCTTACATTAGGAAAAAGTTAAAAGAAGAAAAAGAGGCAAAAAAATTGAAAGAAAAATTTACATCATTTTTTTTTCTTTTTCTTTTTTTTCTTTTTTTCTTTTTTTTTTTTTTTTTTTTTTTTTTTTTTTTAATATCCGATCCGCCTAAATGCTCGTGTCTCTATAAACGACGTGACTCGAGTTTTATTTTCGTAAATATAACGATATGTATTAATGACTTGTCTCGTTTGTTAAGCTCGGTTTGTAAATTTCGAATAACTTAGCTATAAGCCTTGCGTTCTTCTTGAGTTTGAAATATCGCCAACAAGATGCATTTTTTTTTTTTTTTTTGAATGACAAAAGTGTGTACCTATAATTTTGTATAAAACTTTGGAAGGATCGAATCGTTGTCGATCGATTATCAAACTATTATCCAATTCTTATTTATTATAAGCAATTTATGATTCACCGAGCCAAAGACAAAAATTTTTTTCAAAATCGCCAATCGCGAATTTTTCCCACGGTCTACTTTTTACTGATCTACATATTTATACATACATATATATATATATATATATATATATATATATATATATATATATATATATAAAAGAAAAGAAATATGGGCTTTGTCTCATCCCGAATTGACCGAT
This sequence comes from Dolichovespula media, assembly GCA_911387685.1. Lineage (NCBI taxonomy): Eukaryota > Metazoa > Arthropoda > Insecta > Hymenoptera > Vespidae > Dolichovespula > Dolichovespula media. Next base: position 8,539,140 of record OU426853.1, read on the forward strand.
AAATTTCGATGGGATCGACAAACACTAAACGCTCGAGATTTCTCTCTCCGATTGTAACAGATAAAACTTTCGTATTCTTTTATCTTCCTTTCAACGTTTATACATTTCTTCACTTTGATCTTATTCTCCTTCGTTATTTCTCTATTTTTCTTTCCTCTTCGCTTTTCTAATCTTTGGAAGGATATACATACGTTGCTAATCTTTGGTTAAGAATATGTTCTTTCGGAGCTAGATCTCGACTAACCCCGAGGCTAGATAACCTCGAGTGCCTGAGGTTTCTAATTTTTATCTCCTTTTATTTATTTTTTTTTTTTTCTTTTTCTTTTCTTTTCTTTTCTTAAACTTCTTCGATGATACACACAAGAGCAAACTAGAACGATCTCACGCGTTTCCTTTTTTTTCTGCTTTTCTTCTATTCACGACCATTCACCCTTTCCAAACACAACCCTTTCCATCGTATTTTTCGTCGAGCACATCTTGGTCGATCGCCAGTGGCAAGAAAAGCAGAGTATTTCTTAAGACGATGATCCTCAATGTATAACGCGAGACGTTCCATTTTATAATTTTCTATTTTCCTTTTATTTCACACTTTTCATTTTTCGTTTCTTCGGCTTATGATGGACGACGTTGAACGTTGATAAAAATCGTCGCGAAAGGTAAATATTCTGCATAAGACGATGTTATTTCTCGTAATCGTGCTGACAGATCGACTATCTATATCGGATACGATAACAAACGGTTTCTTCGCGAATTGCTTTTATGAAAAATACATATCGTTGGTGCGAATCCACGCATCATTTATCTCCTGCCAGCGATACCGATCGACGTTATTGTAAAAGATCTTTCTCACGTAATATGTGTACATTTATATCTCTGTGTGTGTGTGTGTGTGTGAGTGAGTGAGTGTGTGTGTTTGTGTGAATGTGTGCGTGCGTGAACTTTTTCCTATCGGATTCATTTATCTTGTATCGACATTTTCGCATAACAATTGCGGATTATTACATTAACGTAATTTACACCATGATGATATTGCAATACATTTTATAAAAGAAAAAACAAGTAATCGAGTCGTTAAAATAGTTCCTCTTTCTTCTCCTACTTGCGTCGTTCTCTCGTGTTAGTTATTTTCTTCTTTCTTTTTATTTTTCTCTTCGTTTCCATATTACGGTACAAAATATCTGATAGACAATGTACATATTTCTCTTTTCGTTATACGCGAGTTTGTGTTTGTATATGTGTGTGTTTTCATTTTTTCTTTTATATATTTCTCTCTCTTTCTCTCTCTCTCTCCCTCTCTCTCTCTCTCTCTCTCTCTCTCTCTCTCTCTCTCTGCGTCTTATTTTTTCTATTTTCATACGTGTATATACATATGCATATGTTTGTATATATATATATATATATATATATATATATATATATATATGTATGCATATACTTTTTCAGTGTATATATGGATATATATATATTCACTTTTAATATATATTTATATACATACATATATATGTAGATATATATAATAAAACATATATATATATATATGTATATATATATAATAATGTATATGTATTACATATATATATATATATATATATATATATATATATATATATTATTCTAATATTCTTATTTACGCGTAAACCCTACTTTCTAGAGAATTACATACTAGCAATACTATCTACTGATATGAATTAGTTCACTTGTAAAGCACTTTAAAATTCAACCTAACGAACCGTCGTCGTTAGCTGACAACGAGTACGTTCCCTCACAATTCAAAATACAGAAAACCAGTTACGATTACAGGGAATGAATTCGCGCTATATTTCACCGATCCCGATGATTCCTCCTTCGTCGAAATATTTTATCAAACTACAGCGATAGAAACTCTACAAAAAGCAAAGAGGAGAACAGATATATATTATACTTTCGTATCTACACCGTTCTCGCCAATTGAGTCTCGTCGATTTCCCTCGTCGAAAAGGCCAATCGGGGAAACTAGAGAATTTCACTAATCGCACGAGACGTCAAGATATATGTATATGCATGTTACCAACATATAACATTTTCTTGATGATTTGCACGCGGAGCACGGGCAAAGCTCGTTCGTCGGATCATAGATATGTATATCGCGATCGTCGGTCTGTGTACGTTGTATTTTGTATTACATTTATATATATATATATATATATATATATATATATATTCTTTTTTTTTCTTTTTTTCTCTTTTTACGTTTTTCATTCTTTCTTTCTTTCTTTCTTTCTTTTCTCTATATCTTTTTCCGAATCTAGCTTTTCGAGCGACAACGCTCGAGCAATCGCGTTCGTACAGTAAAAAAAAAAAAAAAAAAAAAACTAAAAATAAAGGTGATAATCGAAATAACTCTTCACTTTCGAAAAAGAACCCGAAAATAGAATCGTTCTTTTCTCGACGAAACGAATTGGTCGTGCACCGAATCGTGTATCTCCCAAAGGAGAAAAGAATTTCAATGACGATAAATTAATTAACGAGCTTTCCTACGAGGCTTTTGGTTTATCTTCAATTGACTAAGTTATTTGGCATTGTTTGCACACTGATCCTCTCACCGATTTCTATTTCATTCAAATATTTCGCCAAGCGATCGCCCTTCATAAACGACGTTGAATTACTTATGAGAAATTTAATCTCGAATTTCGATTAAATAATTATACAATTGATTTATATGTGTATAATGGTTTGACCGAGTCGGTTACTCCGAAGAAAATATGCCATAATATATCATCGCTTCGTTTCATTCTATGTACTTTCCTAACTATAAAGCGAGCTCTTTGGTAAAAATCTTTAATAAATCACGAAAATGGGGTAGAACAAAATCAAAAAAAAAAAAAAAAAAACATAAATAAATAAATAAACTGAACCGGAATAGAGAAAAATTGAAGTTCGAAGAACTTCAAGATTATTCAACGTTCGCTCGTTGATGTTAATAATTTTCCCTGAAACCTCGATACGGGATGTAAGGCCTCGTTTGGCTCACAGCTTCAAAAACTGTTCTATTACTTTTGAAAATAACGTCTAACAAGCATTACCCTTTTTTAATGGTTACCATTTCTAATCGTAAGTACAAACTTCGAATGCAGCATTCGAGCGACTGCGTTCGAATTCGCTTTAATATATAATACATAAATAAGTTAATAATAGGATTAAGAAATCATTTTTCAACGATACTTGAAATATAAAATAACTTAAAAAACATTTCTATTCTTTTCGATTCACTCAAGTTACGAGAAAAAGAAAAAATAAATAAAAATATACGACCTAAATGTAGACACGTCAGAAATATAAATCAATCTATAATAAAACCACATGAATAGTAATAATTCACGTATATCGATAACTATAATCAAAGTTAACGACTTAAATCGTTTAACTCAAACGTATCACGTGAGATACCATGTAAAGATAAAGAATATAAATAAATAATTAACACACAATAAATATCGAAGCTTTACATTGTTGTTGCAAGTAATAATAAACTAAATACTATGGGTCTTCTCGCTAAAGGACCTCAATAAAATGAGAACAGCAAGACTCGTGTTTCTTATCACGCGCATTAACTTTTTTAAGGTGAAATTCTTAATCGAATTGCGATAAGCTCTATTACGTGCTGTAATTTGCATATTGTAGCATTGTAACCTATAATGTGTACGTGATAATTCAAAATATTTATATCGTGCAGAAAATGGAGTTCACTGAAAGAAAGGCAATTCAGGGAAACATTTCATTCGTGATATTTTATGCTCGCGACATTGAAAAAAAAAGAAAATTAATTTATTATTTTTTCCTTTTTTTATGTTCGATAGGAATTTGTCAATAAAATTTCGATTCCCATGAAACACACCGGATCTTTTCGTTTGAAATATATCGAAACAAGAAGCATACTGAATCATATTAAAATATCGGCGAGTATTGAAGTGGGATAAAAAAAAAAAGAAACCGTACAAAAAAGGACGGATCGAACTTGTAACTTTAAAATAAACCTCGAAAATGCTTTGATGCACGATGTCATTCAAAAAAGAGGAAATCGAAGTCGTCCTCATGGAATGATTCAAAAATAATGTAACTCGCATATCAATATCTTGTACGTGTTGCTGCAATTTTGAATACCCATGATGTTTTATTCCGTTTGATTTACTTATTTCTTTTTTTTTTGCTTTTCTCATTTAAAATTCAAGTTATTTTCTATTACTTTCTTTTTAACGTGGACTTGCTTTCCCGTTTTTTATAAAATTACGTTGCTCAAAACGGTCGCTCGCGTTTCCTTGAAATTTGATCATTCTTAGTCTAATCCAAGATTAGGAAATATATAATATATATATATATATATATATATATATATATATACATGTACAGTGTAACGACCCTGAATACCATTTGCAACGTACTTTTATTACTTTCCACACGATATGATACTTTCGGCCGTCGTTTTCCCTGAAACGATAATTCGGTCCCACTCTATACGTGTGTCTATGTGTGTATGTGTTTGTGTGTGTATATATATATATCTTATATATTTATTCGATATTATCATAATCAATAATATCAACGCTATAATTTGTCGTCTAGTTGTAAATTCATCGATTCGATCTCGGATCGACGAAAAGACGTATCGACGTGCTTATTCTTTTCCCTACTTCTTTTTCTATTTCCATTTTCATCTAATCAAGAGACTGTTCTATCTCACTGAAAGAACGATAAAATTCTATACGAACGTCCACTGCGCGATAATTGTCCCGACTTATATCCGAAGTCCCCACACCTTTTTCCTTTCATTCATTTTATTTTTCCTCTTCGTTTTTTCTTTTACTTTTCGTTCTCGTACTTTCTCTTCTGTATATTATTTCTTTTTCTTTTTTTTTTTTTTTTTTTCACCCAATTATAGTCGGCAATGTTGAACGGTCGATTCTCAGCGATTTTTGCGCGCGCTGGACATCCCGAACGTACGCGGAAACATTTAATACATCGAGCTTAATTAATGAACGTTATTCAACCGAGCGATACTCGGCGAACGATCGTTATACTTTCGATTCATAGTTTAAAGTCTATTAAAAATAATTAAGAACGTATTGATTGTTCTGTCCTATCCAGATTCCACCGATACTCAGTGAGTTTATTACACGAGTGCGATGTTAGGACGGCTAAGGATATGTGTCTATCGCGATGGAACATAAATACTTTTTCTCTCTCTCTCTCTCTCTCTCTCTCTCTCTCTCTCTCTCTCTCTCTCTCTCTCTTTCCTTATCCATGGAAAATGGAAAACGAGAGCCGAGACGATCGTGATCGGACTACCGAAATTATACGAAAACATTTCTCGTCGATATTACAAAAAGAGTGTCAAACCAATTAACGTTTTCATAAATTCACGAAACTCTAGCGCTATTCTCTTGTTATTAAGTTTATATTATTTAAAGATGGGAAAAAAGAAGAAGAAGAAGAAGAAGAAAAAAAAAGTAGAATATTGTGAACGTCACGAAAGGGATCCCTTTTCCTCCTTCGATCGCGACTTCGTTTAATCGATTGCTTAATCTTTCTCTATTTATCCATCCATCTCCCTTCATATCCTATAAACGTCGAGTCTCAAAACGCAAAAACCGCGACTTAGTGTCACATCGGCATTTATTTATTTTTTTCTTTGTCATTAATCGATGAACGACAGAGTTATTGGCATAATAAAGTAAGAACTAATCCGACGATTTGCGATTTAAAACATGGACGATCTTTAAAATCTCTAAATTGCAATTATTCGTTAACCATTTAATTTCTGCGTGAAACTTGTATCTATATACATAAGGCAATGACACAAGCTTCATTATCATTTTATTCTTTTCCGTCTAACTCGATTTCATTCGATTCTTGATTTAATTCTAACAACAGCACGTTTAAGATATGTATTTTACTCGACATCTTCGATATGGCATTGACGCCATTAACAGACCCGAGGGAGACGCGGAAAATTTTGCCTTAAAACCGTCCTAAATCCGGCGGATGATATATATATATATATATATATATATATATATATATATACATATATATATATATATATATACACATACATACATACATATACATATGTGTATATATGAAAAGAAGAAAGAAAAAACAGCGCTAGAGGCATAAACATTGAATTTTTAGTTTTTTTTTTTTTTTCTTTTTTTTCTTTCAGACGTTTAACATCCGGACGAGAGATTCTTTTTTTTTCTCTTTTATCTACAGTTTACGATTAAAGCATGACTCGACCAACGGGAAGGCACTTGGACAAATTACGTGCCGAGTTGGCCGCTGTTTATTTTATTTTTATTTTTTTTATTTTTTCTAGCACGCATGGCAAAACACCTGTTCTGTCTGCTTTCTCTTCTCTCGTTTTTTTTCCTCCTTTTCTTCTTTTTTTTTTTTTCCTTCTCCGATACATCACGACAACAGATCGTATAATAACGTTTCTCACGTTTTTTTTTTCTTTGCCCTTGCCTAATCGCTTAATCCTATGATATGTTCACATTCGTTATATTTATAGATATACATACATATATATATATATATATATATATATATATATATATATATGAATAAGGTTATCACTTAATACTCGTTCGATATTTTTTATAATTGTTCTCCCTTTTCTAATCCCTTTTCGCTAAATCGTACTAAATCTTTCGTCCTTTTTCTCCTATTTTTTTTTTGTTTATATTTTCTTTTCATTACACATTTCCCTTCCCATTACCAATCATCATCCCTTTAAACATCCCATCTGAACACCCATGTTCTGTCATATTATCCATTCTATTGTGAATAGATGCACACCTATCAACAAGATACATATTCATGCAACGCATGTGGCTCGCACCTTCGCAACCAGCCGATAATAAAACATAAATACACGCATCTTAGGGCACCTTTGGTATTAAGCTTGATGTACATAACTCGTCTTCCTCTCATCGCTTTTGTATAATAAATACGTAACTTCATCTACGCGAGCCTTCGACGCTTGCTCCTCTTATTATTTTTTTTTTCTTTTTTTTTTTATTCGTTTATCCCTCTTTCACCAACATCGTCCATAAAAGATGTGTATGTGTTCCTGTGTGCGCGCGCGTGCGCGCGCGCGCTTTATTTAGTCATCTCGAAAGCATTGACCGAAAACGTTCCTTCGTCGTTCGTCTTAAAAATCAAATAACCGATCGTTATTTACAGAGATCGCTTGTTCAATGGCGACGATTAGCCATCTTGTATAAAACCTATTTTTTGTTCTTCCTTTCTTTTTCTTCCTTGTTAATTCTTATAGTCTCAAGTAAAAAGCTGCGAAGGATAGCGTTACTTGCGCGAGCGCTTGATTATTATTATTAGTATTATTATTATTATTATTATTATTATTATTATTATTATTATTATTATTATTAGTAGTAGTATTAGTAGTAGTAGTATTATTATTAATATTATTATTATTAGTATTATTATTAATATTATTATTATTATTAATATTACTATTATTAATATTATTATTATTAATATTATTATTATTAATATTATTATTATTAATATTATTATTATTAATATTATTAATATTATTATTATTAATATTATTATTATTAATATTATTATTATATTATTATTATTATTATTATTATTATTATTATTATTACTATTATTAGTATATATTAATATTATTATTGGATAATATAATTATTCTATTTGTTTTTTCTTGTTTTACTCATACGTCTCTCTAAAGTTGCAATTTCTTTCTTTTCCTTGTCAAGACGACAGCGCGCGCACGCTCATTGCGTTCTTCTTCCTCCTTCCTGTCTTTTATTATTTTCCTTATTTTTTTTTTTTTTTTTTTTTTTTCTTGTCGAGGCGTCGTCGCCGGCGTTTTGAGGCACGAATTATCTCCTAAGGAGAATCTTACTCGATCTTCTGTGCGGGACGTGCAAATAAATTATATGTGCTCTTCGGTGTGTGATATCTCCGTTATTCCTTTTTTCTTTCTTTTTTTTTTTTTTTTTTTTTTTTTAATTCTCTGTAAATGTCTCATCTTCGTCTTCTTTACATTATTTATAATAAGAACCGATCGTTTTTCGTCAACAAGGCTATGCACAAGCGTGGTTTTGCGCTTTAATAATTAGCTTTAATTAGCTTCAATTACATACTCCCCGATATGAGGATCCCATCGTCTCTACTTGCTTCTATCGTCGACTGTTATCTTCATTCACCTCCATCTAGTTTCTCGTCTTTCCGTTTACTTCCTCTTCCTCTTCCTCTCTCTCTCTCTCTCTCTCTCTCTCTCTCTCTCTCTCTCTCTCTCTCTCTCTCTCTCTCTCTCTTTCTCTTTCTCTATCTCTCTCCATCCCCCTCTTTCTCGCGCACATTCTCTCCTCATCTCACGGAGCCTGATTTCATTTTTTTTCTCAATGTTCTCTTTAACTTCGTCGTCGTCCATCCATCCTGATATAAAATCCAGCGAAAATAATAATAATAGTAAAAAAAAAAAAAAAAA